>JARQOD010000006.1:245869462-245931572 GCA_033576555.1 Oophaga sylvatica | reverse complement strand
CCTTTAGGAGACCTAAATTCTTATTTATGCGCTTACTTATAGCTTACCACTTGTTTTGCATCATTCCAATACATAACACATTGCTGTTACCATTATTCAGACTGATTCAGAAAACATACCATAATAATGATGCATCTTCTCTTAATTTTCTACATCTGCAGTCTAGTGGTTTCTGTGGCTAGTCAAAATGTTGAGTAGCGTAGTTTATCGACAATTACTTGTGAATGAGCTCCAGCACTGACTCTATGATATATACTATATAATATTACTTGCAGAGGTCTTTTCAGATATTTAAATAACAGAGGTTTGTATGTAGCACAAACTAGTTCTAGTATAGCCACATAGGTGCATAAGCTTATACATTCCTAAATAGTTGTCTTTGCTATGTGATACATTCAGTTTAAATATATATATATTTAATTACACTGGGTGAGATGTATGTGGGTGGAACGCTTGAGTTTCATCCTATGTATTTTTTGTCTCAATCCCAGCCTTTTAATAAAATGTACTTAATCATACCTCCAAATTATGGTCTTTTTGGGAGTGTCGGGGCTTTAAATTGGGATAAATTATATATTGCTATCAAAGGATTATTGTACTATTTTCATGACACTATATTGTTCTATGCACTGCAATCATGCGATTATGCAGAAGTGAACAATTGCTCTTTGTAATTGTATGTGTATGGCACCTAGACATATAACACCCTTGTAGAAGTGAATTTCATGAAACACAAGCTTAAAACAATTCTGATTATTCCCAGACTTATAAACATGCACAATGCTATCCAGAGAGTTCTCCAACACACAGTGTCAGTCTGAGTGTTCCTATACCAGTGCCTGCTAGAGTCCATATACAATGTCTACAGAAAGTTCCTCTAGACACCTGCACCAAGACATCATACGAATTGTGATTAATCAGAACATACTGCCTTCTTTCATTGTGTCCAGTCTTGTGTCTCATGTGCCCAGGAACTTTTTGCGAAGGAAAGGGGCATTCTGCAAATGCAGTCATATATGTAGCAAGAGTTGATGCACTTTTCTATTGAGATAAATTGGATTGCAACGAGTGATACTTGAACATGAAAACTCAATATTTCTGACAGGTGGTAACATGTGATGAGAGAAACTTCTGAAATTCAAAATCAAATTCTACTGCTTCATTGAATTTTGGCTGAGAAATTATATCCACAGCTAATCGATTTGCCATGAATTAAAGAGGTTGTCCACAACTTTTTCAATGATGACCTATCCTTAATGTCTGTTCGGCCAGGGCCTGAAACCCGACACACACGCCAATCACCTGTTATCGTTGTGGAGCTGCTCCGTCTTCTGATAGCAGCCAAGGTTTGGTACTGCTCCTCTGCCTCCTATTCAAATCAATAGTGGAACTGCAGAACTTCCAACAGGCAACCGTCGCCACCCATAACAGCTGATTGGCGGGGGTGCCGGTTGTCGGACACCGACCGATTAGACATTGATGGCCTATCCTAATGATAGATCATCAATGAAAAAGCAGAGAACAACCTCTTTAACAGTTTGTTGAAAGTTCAATGTTTCAATATTCCTGAAAAGAGGTGTATGACACTCTGAGATCTCCTAGGACTATATTAAAGCACTTTGATGCAAACACAACCTTTGTAACGCCAAGGAAAACTCAGCATTTATGGCTATGGGTAAACAGATAGTAACCGATGTTACCAAACACCCTGTGTAATAACACACTGCACTGACTGTACATTTATTTTTTTATATACTTTTTTTTAACTCAATTCCTCTCTTCCTAAAAAGAGTGACCAAAAAATCCTACATAAACACAGCACATTGGTGTTGCTTGCATGTATGACAAATTAGACTAATAAAACAAGTGTGCAAAATATCAGAACTGTGTGTGACACGCACACTTTGTGAGACAGTTACTTAGTTAAATGACTATTTTTTACTCCTCTTTTTGATTTTATTAACACAAAGGAGTTAATGCTCACTGTGAGGCTAATTTCACAGGAAAGTTAAAAAAAATCATCTCAGTTTAATCGAGAAAAAATGGGCAATTTTCTTCTCAATTGTCATCTGTATGGCATTTATATTTATACATCAGCAGATGGTATATGGGTAAACCGCATTGGGATTACATTTTTTTGCGTGCCCATAGACTTAAATAGGCGAGTCTCATCTGACATATGGAAGAAACTTGTGCATGCTGCAATTTTTTATGTGCAGATTGGGTCCCTGAAAAAAAATTGTAGATCTAAAGAGGCCAATTGAATAACTGCTATCAGTTTTTAATGGGCATCACTAGGACTGAAAATTCAGTCATGTGAACTTGGACTGAGACAAATTACCGTATATACTCAAGTATAAGCAGACCCGAGTATAAGCCGACCCCCCTAATTTTGCCTCAAAAAACTGGGAAAACTTATCGACTCGAGTATAAGCCTAGGGTGGAAAATGAGATTATGCCCTATATGCTGCCCCATGTATTATGCCCCACAAAATGCTCTATGTATTGTGCCCCATATGCTGCCCCATGTATTATGCCCCACAAGATGCTCCATGTATTGTGCCCCATATGCTGCCCATGTATTGTGCCCCCATAGATGCTCCACAGATTGTGCCCCCATAGATGCTCCATAGATTATGCCCCCATAGATGCTCCATAGATTGTGCCCCCATAGATGCTCCATAGATTATGCCCCCATAGATGCTCTATAGAATATGCCCCCCATAGATGCTTCACAGATTATGCCCCCATAGATGCTCCACATTTTATGCCGCCATAGATGCCCCATGGATTATGCCCCCATAGATGCTCCATAGATTATGCCCGCATAGATGCCCCATGTATTATTCCCCATAGATGCTCCATAGATTATGCCCCCATAGATGCCCCATGTATTATGCCCCCATCGATGCTCCATAGATTGTGCCCCCATAGATTATGCCCCATAGATGCTCCATAGATTGTGCCCCATGTATTATGCCCCATAGATTATGCCCCTATAGATGCTCCATAGATTGTGCCAACATAGATTATGCCCCCATAGATTATGCCCCCATAGATGCTCCATAGATTATGCCCCCATAGATGCTCCATAGATTGTGCCCCCATAGATTATGCCCCCATAGATGCTCCATAGATTGAGCCCCCATGTATTATGCCCCCATAGATTATGCTCCTATAGATGCTCCATAGATTGTGCCAACATAGATTATGCCCCCATAGATTATGCCCCCATAGATGCTGTATTGAATAGGCCCCTCATGCTGCCGCAGCTGCTGCAACAACAATAAAAAAGACATACTCACCTCTCGTCACTGGGGGCCAGGTGACGGTGTCCTGAGCAGGCGGGGACACCGGCGCGCTATGGGGGACAGGTGCCGGTGTCACCGCTCGCTCAGGGCCCCGGCACCTGCGATATTTACCTGTCCCGTTCCACCGCTGAGCGCTGCTGTCTTCCGGCAGTGAATGATCAGGCAGAGGGCGCGGCGCGCAGTAATCACGTCATCGCGCCCTCTGCCTGAACATCGCAGCAAGAGGACCCGAGGACACAGCGGCGAGTAGTGGTGGAACGGGACAGGTAAATATCCCTTATACTCACCCTTCCGCCGGAGCATCTCTTCCCTGCTCTTCTCCCGTGGTCTCCAGCGCCAGTGTTCAGCGGTCACGTGGTACCGCTCATTAAAGTCATGAATATGTGCATATTTATGACTTTAATGAGCGTTACCATCTGACCGCTCAACACTGGCGCCGGAGACCGTGGGAGAAGAGCAGGGGCTGCAGAGACCGCGCCGGCGGAGGGGTGAGTATATAGAACAGCTGCGCTCCGCCTCCCCCCTGTATATGACTCGAGTATAAGCCGAGAGGGGGACTTTCAGCCCTAAAAAATGGGCTGAAAATCTCAGCTTATACACGAGTATATACGGTAAAACATTTTTATATGTGACACCCCATGAGAAACTGCAGCGCCAACTTTCTTCTAAACTTTCATAAAGTGTGAACAATGTCACATTCTGCATCATATTCCACTGCTGTTTAAAGGAATTGCTATTATGTCCCTGTTGGCACTCACAATCTAAATTACCTACCAGTATATCATTGGAGTAGATGAAGAACCCAACACAAAGTGCTTGCAGATGTTGTCCTAGGTGGGATTTGAACCCAGGATCTCAGTTCTGTAAAGCTGATGATGTGTTTCAAATAATAAAAGTCATATGTGAGAAGAGAAATAAATCTTAACATTTTTTGGTATAATTAAAGCATATCATTGTTGGCATAATTTACGTTAATACTGATAATCACAATAATGTAACTCTTTAAGCAGGGCATATCTAGGGAAGGTCAGGTGTGGCATTTGCCCTGGGTGCAGCGTTCAAGGGGGCGCCATCAGGTCACTTGATGCAGTTGTCCGAGGTGTCCCTGGCAGCTGCATTTTGCCACCCCTGGACAGGATGTCGGCCATTCTCTGAGCTCTCTGTCAAGCAGACAGCCATCTCAAAGTAGTTGCATCGTGCCTCCCAGTGATCAATTGTACTTGTTGTGTCATTTAGGTCATGTGATCAAGAGCTCAAGTCACTTGCTGGCGCCGGAGAGGTGCAAAAAGCAATGGTGATAAGTGGTCCAGTGGAGCTAAAAACACTGAAGATTTATTATAACTGAGGTGAGGAAGATTTGAGGACACAGTTTAGGGTTCGAAGAAGGCATCAGTGCGGACACAATATGAGGAGTGGGGGGAGCACAAAAAATTTGAGGACACATTATGAGGAGCAAAGGGCTAGATCGGGTGTGTATGGGGGGATGGGTGCAAACACAGTATGGTGAGTGGGGGCATGGGTGAGGACACAGTATGAGGAATAGAGGGAAGGAATTTATGTGGACCCAGGATGTGAAGGATGGGTGCGGACACAGTATTGGTAGGGTATGGGTGCAGTAAAGTATGAGATGGGGATGTTTAAGGAGGCACTATGGAGAGCGAGGGACTAAGTATGTGAGGAGACAGTATGGTTTTCAGGGGATGTGAGAGGAGACTGTGTGAGGAGGCAGGGGGAAGTGTGTGAGGAGACTATTGAGGAGAATAGGGTAAGGAGACAGTATGGGGGAGAAAAGTGTGAGTATGCACATAATAGTGACTGAGTAGTAAGGGGGTAGCATGGGGGGACAGTGCAAGGACTCAGCCGAGAGGGGGCAGTATGCCAAGGAGGGGGAGTGTGATGAGGGGGCACAGTGTAGAAACTGGGCCCTATAGGAGGAAACAGTGTGAGAGTAAAGTGTGAAGAGGGGCGAAATATTGAAAGGAGAGAGCAGGAGAGAGCAGCGTAGAAGGCATGTATCCCTCTGTCAATGCTTTTACACATTCCTCTACTCTTCATAAAAACTAATAATGGCAGATTAACAATTTCTGTCCTTAGTAAAACCGCAAAGACTTTCATGTGAAATGTCATTTTTACCACATATTCCAATATATACTCCCTTAAAAGCCCCTCATTTTTCCCACAATGAATGCTAACTCCTTTGCCCCCAGCTTTTTTTCGTCTTTCTGACCAGGCCAAATTTTTCAATTCTGAACAATGCCACTTTATGAGGTTATAACTCTGGAACACTGCAACATATCTCAGTGATTCTGAGATTGCTTTTTGTGGCAGGTTGTACTTCGTGTTAGTGGTAAATATTAGTCGATATGATATGCGTTTATTTATGAAAATATGGAAAATTTTACCAAAAATTTGAAAACTGACCAATTTTCAAAATTTTTATTTTTTTGCCCTTAAACCTAATAGTTATATCACACCAAATAGTTAATAAATAACATTTACTACATGAGTACTTCACAGCAGCATCATTTTTGAAACATAACTTTTTGTTAGGAAGTTAGAAGGGTTAAATGTTTACCAGCAATATTTAATTTTTACCAACAAAATTTATAAAACAATTTTTTTAGGGATCACATCCCGTTTGAAGTGACTTTGAGCGGTCTATGTCACAAAAAATACTCAAAAGTAACACAATTTTAAAAACTATGCCCTCAAAGTGCCCAAAACTGCATTCAATCAGTTTATTAATCCTTCAAGGGCTTCACTAGAATTAAAGCAATGTGAAAGGAAAAAATGAAAATTTTACTTTTTCCCACAAAAATATTGCTTTAGCCCCAAATTTTGTATTTTCAAAAGGGTAACATGAGAAGATGGATCCAAAAATCTGTCACACAATTTCTCCTGAGTACACCGATACCCCACAATTGGTAGAAAAGTACTGTTTGAGCACACAGCAAGGTTCGGAGGTGAAGGCCTGCCAGTTGAATTCTGGAGCACAATGTAACATTTGATGAGCCCTTAACATGCCAAAATTGCAGAAACCCCCATAAGTGCACCCATTTTGGAAACTGCACTTTTTGAGGAATTCATCTACTGGTATAGTGAGCATTTTAAACACTTAACAGAATTGTATAACATTGGGCTGAGTCATTGGAAAATTACCAAATTACCAACTCAGACTTAGACTATTTGTACATCATATATATCGGACTTATCCCCTAGAAAAATCACATCTATAGCACAGCTTTCATTACTTTCATTTTTATATATATATATATATATATATATATACTGCTCAAAAAAATAAAGGGAACACTTAAACAACAGAATATAACACCAAGTAAATCAAACTTCTGTGAAATCAAACTGTCCATTTAGGAAGCAACACTGATTGACAATCAATTTCACATGCTGTTGTGACTCTACAACCCACACAAGTGGCTCAGGTAGTGCAGCTCATCCAGGATGGCACATCAATGCGAGTTGTGGCAAGAAGGTTTGTTGTGTCTGTCAGCGTAGTGTCCAAAGGCTGGAAGCGCTACCAGGAGACAGGCCAGTACACCAGGAGACGTGGAGGGGGCCGTAGGAGGGCAACAACCCATCAGCAGGACCGCTACCTCTGCCTTTGTGCAAGGAGGAACAGGAGGAGCACTGCCAGAACCCTGCAAAATGACCTCCAGCAGGCCACAAATGTGCATGTGTCTGCACAAATGGTTAGAAACCGACTCCGTGAGGATGGTCTGAGGGCCCGACATCCACAGATGGGGGTTGTGCTCACAGCCCAACACCGTGCATGATGCTTGGCATTTGCCACAGAACACCAGGATTGGCAAATTCACCACTGGCACCCTGTGCTCTTCACAGATGAAAGCAGGTTCACACTGAGCATATGTGACAGACGTGACAGAGTCTGGAGACGCTGTGAAGAGCGATCTGCTGCCTGCAACATCCTTCAGCTTGACCGGTTTGGCAGTGGGTCAGTAATGGTGTGGGGTGGAATTTCTTTGGAGGGCCACACAGCCCTCCATGTGCTCGCCAGAGGTAGCCTGACTACCATTAGGTACTGAGATGAGATTCTCAGAACCCTTGTGAGACCATATGCTGGTGCAGTTGGCCCTGGGTTCCTCCTAATGCAGGACAATGCCAGACCTCATGTGGCTGGAGTGTGTCAGCAGTTCCTGCAAGATGAAGGCACTGAAGCTATGGACTGGCCCGCCTGTTCCCCAGACCTGAATCCGATTAAGCACATCTGGGACATCATGTCTTGTTCCATCCACCAACGTTACGTTGAACCACAGACTGTCCAGGAGTTGGCGGATGCTTTAGTCCAGGTCTGGGAGAGGATCCCTCAGGAGACCATCCGCCGCCTCATCAGGAGCATGCCCAGGTGTTGTAGGGAGGTCATACAGGCACATGGAGACCACACACACTACTGAGCATCATTTTGACTTGTTTTAAGGACATTACATTCCACTTTAATTTTGTGGGTGACTCCAAATCCAGGCCTCCATCGGTTAATAAATTTGATGATTTTGTGTGATTTTGTTGTCATCACATTTAACTTTGTACAGAACAAAGTATTCAATGAGAATATTTCATTCATTCAGATCTAGGATGCGTTATTTGAGTGTTCCCTTTATTTTTTTGAGCAGTGTATATACATATATATTCTTAAATAAAAGTATATTTTCTATGACATATGTAAATCAGGGGTCCTTGATGCACCCTAAGCTTAGCCAAGGGTTTAATGCACCATTTTGCCCTCTCAGCTATTGTCCTCTGCATCTCCCATTGTGTTAATTGACAACACTTGCTATGGAGCACTGTCTGAATTGAATCCCAACACACAGCATGAATTTTAACATACAATAGTGGGGATTCAATGGCCTAGGAAAGGTAAAATTGCATAGTCAGAACCTAAAGAGCAAAGCCCACTCAATAGAACCCCTTTTTAACAGGTTAATAAAATGTAACCTTTATTGTATTAATTTAAAAATTCATATAATGAGGTAATGGTTAAAATGATTCATATTTGCCAGTATTTCATTTTTTAGAATATGCTGAGTAGCAATGTTAAGATAGCAGCCCTGGGTACCATCATCAGCAAATTAGACAAATATTGAATATGTTAAATTCAATCATGCAGCACATTTTACCTCAACAGGTTTAATGCACCTTTCTGCCTTCTCAATTATTATCCTCCACAACTCCCCTAGTTTTAATTGTCAGCACTGGCTTTGGTGCGCTGCCTCAATTGAATTCCAATACACTGCAGTGGCTGATAGCACACAAGTGTCAGTGCAGGCGCCCTCTGACACATCTCTCCTTGTCTGTGATTACATATACACTGTGTGCTCAATTATTAAACAAATTGGTATTTTCGCCCTATCATCATTTTTTATGCAGATTTTCCAACTCATAGCTGTATAAACTTGTATGCTTATTGGATGAACAGATCAGGTAATGTGTATTTGTGTAATGAGGACGGTGAGGCCTAAGGACACAACTCCCTTTATTAAGGTGTGCAGAATTATTAAGTAGCTTGTTTTCATCAGGCAAAATGGGCCAAAAAAAGAGATTTAACTGACTCTAAAAAGTCAAAAATTGTTAGGTCATTTTTCTCACTTTAATGGGTGAAAATAAACATTTGAGATGTGAACATTTCCTTTCTTCATTTAGTTGCATGATGATTCTGCACACTACTCTCTTACATATCACCCCTAACATACAGACATACTCATCCTCCTTTCCTGTCTGTCCTTTTTCAAACAGTGAAAAACCAGGAAGATTTCAAGATCAATCATGTGAAGAGTTCAACCATGTCTCGGCAACACCTACTGCATCAATGTGCTCCTCCATTAACAAAGCCTAAAGCTCTCCCATTTTGCCTTTTAGCTTTGAATTTATAACTATACACTTTACGTTTCTTATATGCCTATTCGGATAATCGACTTTGCTTTTTCAAGGTGTCTGTCTTCATACTCTGCTCTCCTGCTCTCAGGTGCCTTCCTGCACTTTTGTCTCTGCTGTTCCAAGGTACTTTCCTGCATACTCAGCTCTGCCATTCAACAATCAAGGTGCCATCCATCCACCTCACCATTAGAGCCATAACATAAATAATGCTGAAATTTACAAAAGGTTATAAAGAAACTAGATGGTGGCCCGATTCTAACGCATCGGGTATTCTAGAATATGTATGTAGTTTATTTATGAAGATTGTGAGACAGTGAGAGTATGGGTGTTGAATGGGGTGTACATTTCATCTAGGTACTGTGATGTATGGTATAAGGGAAATGTGTGGCTTTGTAAACCTAGTGGTAGAGAAAGGTCACTACACCTTACATTCATTACACACTTGCAGCTCAGGCCTGAAACTACTCAGGTGTTAATTAGGAGACCAGAAGTAGGTGTCTGCAAACACAGTCAGAGAGCTAGCTTAGTCTGGACACAGGAAGGTGTCCCGGCACAAGAAGCAGTCTCCAGGAGTGGGAGCTAGCTTAGTCTGGACACAGGAAGGTGTCCCGGCACAAGAAGCAGTCTCCAGGAGTGGGAGCTCGCTTAGTCTGGACGGGGAGTCCAGGCACAAGAAGGTGTCTCCAGGAGTGTGAGCTATCTCAGTCTGGGTGCTCGATGTACCCCGGACACAGGAGAAGTCTCAGTGAGAATCCGTGTGAATAGCGGCTGAATAGGAGGGGATCTCTCTCAAGTCTGGACGTTGGATGTGCCTTCAGACACAAAGAGGAGTATCTGTGAACCTCCATGCTGGTAAATGCTGGTAAATGCTGGTAAATGCTGACAAATGCTGAACATATGTGTTGTTTTGGCCCCGGCTGGTAGAGCCGGGACCCGGATAGATAGGGAAATCTATCTAAGTGTAATTAGTGGCTAGACAAGCCTAGGTCTTCTGTTTATGATTTGTTTTTATCTGTTTGCTGTGGACTTTAATAAAGCTGGTTGCGGCCAGTTTTCACCAGAACTGCTGTCTGAATGAACTGTTTCCGTGTCACTCTGTCTACCCAGACGGCGATCCCAGAGCTAAATCCCCTGGAAATGTTACAATTGGCAGAGGATGCTGGGGCAGCACAGTGGCTGATACAAATGGTGCTGGAATGTGCGTGCAGCACAGTGGCTGATATAATTGGTGCTGGCAGCATAGTGGCTTAGAGACAGCAATAAAGGAGAGAAGTCTGTTGAAGCAGCAGCAGAGGAAAAAAAAAAGTGTGTCAGCAAAAACGTCTGATTGGAGCAGTCTTAAAGAGACAGTAGCCCTAATAGAGTTTGCAAAAGAAAAAAAAAAAAGTGTGTCTGCACAGCAAAGCTGAACTTGTTGTGGAAAAGACTGTGGAGTGTGCAGCAGAAAAGGAGAAACGTCTATTGGAGCAGTCTTAAAGAGACAGTGGCCCTAATAGAGTTTGCAGAGAAAAAAAAAAAAAAAAGTGTCTGCACAGCAGAGCTGAATTTTTCTGTGGAAAAGACTGTGGAGTGTGTATGTCTTGAGTGAAGACTGCCGTTGTTGAGACAGAGAAGTCTGACAGCATGGATGACAGCATGGAGGCGCTGTTTGAACAAATGGCGCAAGTTAATGTGCAACATAAGACTGCCGTGGTTGAGACAGATAAGTCCGGCAGTATGGAGGAGCTCGTTGAGTACCTGGTCCAGGCCCAGCGAAGCATGCAGCAGAGCATGGAGCAGCAGCGCCTGCAGCACCAGCAGTGCATGCAGCAGGCCCAGCAGCAATTCCTGCAGCAGCAGCAGGAGAATAACTGGTTATTTGTTGAGCGGATGGCAGCACAAAAAAAGGATTTTGGTGCCGCGTCCCGAAGTAATGTGGCAAAGTCACCTGCATTGTCCGCTGTAAAGAAGGCGGTAAGACGGTCCTTGAAAAAGATGACACCTCGTGATGATGTGGAGGTATATCTCACTAGGTTTGAGAGACTGGCAGAGAAGGAGAATCTGCCCCTATCTGAATGGGCCATGATGGTCGCACCCTATCTGATTGGAGAGCCCCAAAGGGCCTATGCTGACCTGAGCGAGCAGGACAGCCAAGACTACGCCAAGCTGAAAGAGGAGATTCTTACCCGGCTGGGTGTTACGGTGACAGCCCGTGCCAGGGGAGTTCGTGACTGGAGATGCAGTTGGGAGTCTGCAGTCAGCAAACCTGATTATGGAGTTGAAAAGGTGATAGTGGATCGCTACACCCAAGCACGTCCTCCTGAGGTACAGCCGTCTGAGAGGTCGTCACTTCGGAGTTCCCGGACGCTGAACTCTCGCGGTAAGAGCGTTCCAGCTGTTGGGGACATGGGGTATGCTGATAAGCGAGTTCAGGCCCGAGGGGACATATGGGAGGGTGATTGTGGTGGACAGTGTTGGAGATGTTGTGAAATTGCAGCCGGCTGTTCACTAGAGGGGGAGCCTATGTGCCGTGATGTTGGCAGGTCCCTCTCTCTCTGCGCAGAACCTGTGTGTGTGACCACCGCAGCCGAAGAGACTGGACCACAGGGGTCCCCGGTGGTTGTAAATGACTGCCCAGCACAGGCCCTCTTGGACTCAGAGAGTCCAGTGACTTCCGTATGTGACAGCCTGATTGATAGGGACTTCATCCCTGATAAACACCTGAGTGTGGTGTGCATCCATGGAGACACCAAAGTCTACCCAGAGACTGCCGTGGACTTGGTCCCCAAACTCGGGGAGGTTTCATGTGAAGTGGGGGTAGTGAAGACCCTGGTGCACCCCGTTATATTGGGTAATGACTTTCCCCGGTCTAAGGATCTCTGGGGGAAGGGTGATTCTGTTGAACAGTGTGATGAAGCTCCTACTGAGGGTACGCAGTCCCGAGGGGCGGAACACAATATTAGTGGGCCGTTAATCTTGTGTGATAATGATGATGATCATGATAATGATGCTGATATTGATAATGATAATGATGATCATGATAATGATGATGACCATGATGATGATGCTGATATTGATAATGATGATAGTGATGATACTGATGATGATCATGATAAAGATGAAATTCCTTTGCAGGTGATGTTGGGAGACGAGGATGGTGGTTCTCGGGAACCGAGTGTCCCTGACTTGCCTGTGTCCTGTGACAATTTTGAGAGTGAGCAGTGGCGAGACGCCACTCTTAGGATGGCACAGGAAAATATGATTGTTCTAAATGAGGTTTCCCAGGAGCCTGGCTCTGAGGAGAGGTTTCCTCATGCTGCCATGGACAATAGCCTATTGTATAGGGACACTGAAGTCCAGGGAGAGGTCGTGAGTCAGCTCCTAGTACCTGAGCTATATAGAAGTATAGTGCTGGGGTTGTCACATAGTCACATACTTGAGGGACCAGATGGTGAAGTTAATGTTGTGGATGACATGTTAACTAAGGTTCCAGATCAGGATGTGAATGAGAATGAATTGTATACTCCTGAAAGTGAGCAGGATGAGAATGAGAATGAATTGTATAACCCTGAAAGTGACCCGGATGTGGCTGAGAAAAAGGGGTCAGACAGGGATAGTGGGAGTGATAGTGAATCATCTGATGACAATAAAGCAACCAGTGCAAATGAGGAAGGCATGGTAGCAGAGGAGGTTGAGAGTCCTGAGAAGAAAGCTGATGCTGACCTTACAGCCAGACAGAAGATGGCATCTGAAGATGTTTTACAGTTGGCCGGTTCCCTGGCGAAGACTAAGGTGAAAGGAGGAGAGCTGAGCTTTAAAGGCAGGACTCTGAAACTGAACACAGCACAAGTGGATGCTGTTGAAGATGAGAAGTTGTCGGTGTGTGGTGTGGATCTGCATCATGCCAAGGACTCTGAAGGTGATGCTGCAGAGGTGGAAAAAGCCATAGAAGTGGTAGACACCAAGCCAGATGCCTCATCAGAAGCTGAGGTCTCAAGTGAAGCTGTGAGGAACAAGACTGAAGATATGGGGACTGACCTGTCCAGGAATCTGTTTCTGCCGAAGAAAGCGGCGTGGACGGGTTACGGTCCGGATCAGTAGCTGCAACTCGTGAAGCTCAGGCTGGAAGTTCGGCGCCCGGAGCCCCAGCAGTGTTCCCGAGTGATACCAAGGATCTGGATAAATCACAAGAGGAGGTTTTGAGACAGCAGGCTGGCATTGGTGAGCTCAAGCGCACTTTCATGGAGTCTACATCGGAGCCACGTCCCAACAAATGGGAAAAGCGGTGTGTCACTCCGTTGCCGCTGCAGACACACGGGAGCTCAGATGGGATGCAGAACGTGATGGAAGAGAAGAATCCGGCGGGTTCTGAGTATACAGATGCAGCTATCAAGGAGAACTTGAAAGCTGGAATAAATGGAGATATTGAATACCATAGTGATGTGACTGAAGAGGTAGAATGTAAGACTGACGGTACGGCTTCTGAGCATGTTCTACCAGAAGAGCCTGAAGAAGGGGCCGAGGACGTCCAACAGCTACAGGAGAAGATGCGTCTCCATGAGGTCTCCACCAAAGAAATGAAGACTGAGAATGTTGCGTTACGCGAGCAGCTGCAGCAGTGTGAACTGGATGTGGCATCTTTTCGCCGGGAACGTGAGCGGTTCCAGCAGTTGCTCCAGAGAGCACGAAATGAAGGGGAACTAGAGAAAAGTGAAAAAACCCCTATACCTCCTGTGATAGTTGGTGACACATGGTCAGTGCACCAAGGACAGGAGGTACGTGAGTTTCTGAGGAAGAGTCAGCAGAGGTGTTCTGATGTGCCGGGTCGTACTTCTCTGGCCAGGCACTATATCGAAACTGAGCCCGGCCCTAAGGTCAAGATGAAACCGTGCAGGATACCCGAGGCCCGCAGAGAGCATAGGCCTGGGAGGGTACAGGGTAGTGCGGATGCTTCAGATGAAGAGAAAGCTGATGTTGGCTATGGCTCAGGTGAAGATACAGATGACAGTGGTGAGGATGAAGCTGATGAGGGCCATGATTGGTCCAGAGTTCACTGTCTCTTTTTGATTGTTGACCAGCCCTCCGGTCTGGATGACCAGCCCTCCGGTCTGGAGAAGAGGGGGGGGATATGTGAGACAGTGAGAGTATGGGTGTTGAATGGGGTGTACATTTCATCTAGGTACTGTGATGTATGGTATAAGGGAAATGTGTGGCTTTGTAAACCTAGTGGTAGAGAAAGGTCACTACACCTTACATTCATTACACACTTGCAGCTCAGGCCTGAAACTACTCAGGTGTTAATTAGGAGACCAGAAGTAGGTGTCTGCAAACACAGTCAGAGAGCTAGCTTAGTCTGGACACAGGAAGGTGTCCCGGCACAAGAAGCAGTCTCCAGGAGTGGGAGCTAGCTTAGTCTGGACACAGGAAGGTGTCCCGGCACAAGAAGCAGTCTCCAGGAGTGGGAGCTCGCTTAGTCTGGACGGGGAGTCCAGGCACAAGAAGGTGTCTCCAGGAGTGTGAGCTATCTCAGTCTGGGTGCTCGATGTACCCCGGACACAGGAGAAGTCTCAGTGAGAATCCGTGTGAATAGCGGCTGAATAGGAGGGGATCTCTCTCAAGTCTGGACGTTGGATGTGCTTTCAGACACAAAGAGGAGTATCTGTGAACCTCCATGCTGGTAAATGCTGGTAAATGCTGGTAAATGCTGACAAATGCTGAACATATGTGTTGTTTTGGCCCCGGCTGGTAGAGCCGGGACCCGGATAGATAGGGAAATCTATCTAAGTGTAATTAGTGGCTAGACAAGCCTAGGTCTTCTGTTTATGATTTGTTTTTATCTGTTTGCTGTGGACTTTAATAAAGCTGGTTGCGGCCAGTTTTCACCAGAACTGCTGTCTGAATGAACTGTTTCCGTGCACTCTGTCTACCCAGACGGCGATCCCAGAGCTAAATCCCCTGGAAATGTTACAAGATTTAAGAATAATGCAATGAATAGTGTACACAGGATTTTCTGGGTAAAATATATACATTATCATTAAATGTTATTGCTCATAGAACTTAATACAACTGAACGTAATTATTAAACAGATCATCAAAATATGAGGCTGCTGGGGTGTATATAGAGGCTTCTGGGGTGTATTTAGAGGCTGCTGCTGAAATATATGTGGAGGCTGCTGCTGCTGGGGTATATGGGGAGGCTCCTGCTGTTGGGGTATATGTGGAGGCTGCTGCTGCTGGGGTATATGTGAAGGCTGCTGCTGCTGGGGTATATAGAGGCTGCTGCTGGTGGGGTGTATGTGAAAGCTGCTGCTGGGGTTTACGTGGAGGCCGCCGGTCGTGGTGCCGGTCATCTCCCGGCTGCGTCGCCACTGACCTCCATGCGGCAGAAGATGACCCTTGGCTACCGTCGGGAGATCAGCAGCTAGCGCCGCTGATCTCCCGACGATAGCGGTGGCGTGCGTGGTTCAAATCCTGCGCCATACTGTCACTGATTGGTCACGTCCTGCCGGGCGCGACCAATCAGCGACGCGGGATTTCCGTTACAGACAGACAGAATTAGACGATTATATAGTAGATAGGAAAGAAACTAGATGGTGTGAGGAATCATATTGAGGTGGTGAACCAGACACATTGGCAAAATATATATAAAGCTGTGGCAAATATATAATGGAATTATGTGCATTAATTTGCTCAGACAATGACAAATCTTAGATTGGTACATACCTCAAGGCTTCACAAAAAGATTGGTTTGAATAGATAAAAAGTTGAAAATGGGCAAATTATGAAGTTGATTTGATTCATTTGATCTGGAAATGCCCAAAACTGAATAGACAGTGGGTTGAAATAGTAAAATACTATTGAACCCCATCCTAATTTTTTGTGGTCATAAGGGGAAAATATAGAATGAATGGTTTGTTATTGCAAGTTTTTTTTATAGACGGATTGAATATTGTTTAGAAATGTTTTTTATATAGCCCTCTAACTTACATAGGCTGCAAGAGTCGAGTGAATCTGATTACACTATTCCCCATTTATGCTCCATGTACTGTATATATTCCACATATAAAATATTCTCCAGTATGAAAATTCATGGTGAATACTGAACATGCAGAATTGTTCTTACCATCGCTAAAAACAATAAAGCTCTCACCTGACTCCACCGCAGCATCTTGGCAATGGTGTGTCGTTCACCACTCATTACCTAGCGGTAAATACACCAAATTCTACTCTCTAAGGTTGATGACACAAGAGATGATGATGTGTTGCTATCCTGTCATTGCTTTACTTATAAAGATTAGTCATTGACAAATAAGCAAAATACGTGTTTAGTTTATGTTTCTTCAAAATAAGCAAAAAAGTTATGCTCTGATAGAATACTTGACAATTTTACATCAACATTAGTTTTTGACATGTAAATTTGTATTAAGACTAGTGATGAGCGAGCACTAAAATGCTCGGGTGCTCGTTATTCGGGTCGAGCAAATCAAAATACTCGGGTACTCGACCCGAGCAATGAGCCCAATGTAAGTCTATGGGAAAACCAAGCATTTTTGCCGCGATCCCCCCCCGGGGTCCTTTTAAAGTCTAAAAATGACTGTAAATGATGGAAACACAGCTCAAATGACACGGGAACATCATGGGGAATGCCCCTAGAAGCATTTCTGACTCCCAGGTCACAGCTGTAAGCAATGTTGTCAGAGTCTTATGACATTTTTACAGGCACACCAAAAAACATACAAAAACGAAACCAAAATGGATTTTCCTGGGAAATATGTCAAGGAACATCCTTTCCAGGGTAATGACTTGTATATAAGGCAAAATAATTAACCCAAAGTAAAAAAAAGTTCCTCCACCAATTTGCCACACGTAGCGTTTTTGATATTACCAGTGTTTTCAACCAATACAAATGCATTTAATGTGAAATGTCATTGTAGCATTTAACAACCTTAACTGGCCATGTGGTGTGTGACACATCATCAGACACATCTTGTTTCATTTATGAAGGAGGGACTCTTAAAGTCACAAAGCCAATTTTTATAGGGGCATCAGGCAGCATTAATCTTCTTAAAGGGCCAATATTAAACAGTGGATCTCCTATACTATTATTGCCTAGGCACGGAGTGGCTGGGCTGCCAAAAATTAGGATGCACCCCAATACCCCTGTGATGAGACTTACAGGAGGGCGTCATGAAAAAGTGTTCCAATTATAAGAAAAGAGGTCTCCCATAGTGTTAGTCTATGCATTAAATGCAAGGCCTACCCTGTAGCTAAGTAATACACACCCCAATAAGCCATTGAACCCAGGTACTGGATGTACACAGGAAAACCAAGTTCACATTACTCTTTTGCCACTGCCATACTGTTAGCTTCTTCATTGAATGCAAGACCCGTCCTGCATCAAATTGAAACGCAGCCCAAAAAGGTTTTGAAGCGACCTAGTGGATGTACACAGGAAAACCACATTCACATTACTCTTTTGCCACTGCCATACTGTTAGCCTATACATTGACATCAAGGCCCTATCCTGCATCAAATTCAAACACACCCCAAAAAGGCTTTGATGCAACCTAGTGGATGTACACAGGAAAACCAAGTTCACATTACTCTTTTGCCACTGCCATACTGTTAGCCTATGCATTGACTTCAAGGCTAGCCCTGCATCAAATTCAAACACACCCCAAAAAGGCTTTGAAGCGACCTAGTGGATGTACACAGATAAACCATGTTCACATTACTCTTTTGCCACTGCCATGCTGTTAGCTTAAGCATTGAATACAAGGCCCTGCATGCATCAAATTCAAGCACACCCCAAAAAGGCTTTGAAGCGACCTAGTGGATGTTCACAGGATAACCACGTTCACATTACTCTTTTGCCATTACCATACTGTTAGCTTATGTATTGAATACAAGGCCCTGTCTGAATCAAATTCAAACGCACCCCAGAAAGGATTTTAAGCGATCTACTGGATGTACACAGGAAAACCACGTTCACATTACTCTTTTGCCACTGCCATACTGTTAGCTTATGCATTGAATACAAGGCCCAGAATGCATCAAATTGAAACGCACCCCAAAAAGGCTTAGAAGTAGACTTGAGCAAAACAGGTCGGTTAGATTCAAAAAACGCCGACTTTCGCCAACGAAACCCGAACATAGAGTGAAGTCGGCCATGCGGTCGTCGACCCGAGCGCCAAAGTCGGTTTTCCATAATGCTTGCAGGCGTCTTTTCTCAGCCATTGAGCAAAGGACGTACACTGTGTGCAACGAGATGACATAGGCAGTAGCCACCACCATCTTGGAGAAGGGCATTGCAGTGATTGGCATGCTTTGGACGGCGTCATAGTGTCTACAGTCATGGCCAAAAGTTTTGAGAATGACACAAATATTATATTTTCACATGATCTGCTGCCCTCTGGTTTTTATGTGTGTTTGGCAGATGTTTTTATCACAGACAGAAATATAATTGCAAACATATGAGTAACAAAAGCTTATATTGACAGTTAGAATGAGTTAATGCAGCAAGTCAATATTTGCAGTGTTGACCCTTCTTCTTCAGGACCTCTGCAATTCTCCCTGGCATGCTCTCAATCAACTTCTGGACCAAATCCTGACTGATAGCAGTCCATTCTTGCACAATCAATGCTTTCATTTTGTCAGAATTTTTAGGTTTTTGTTTGTCCACCCGTCTCTTGATGATTGACCACAAGTTCTCAATGGGATTAAGATCTGGGGAGTTTCCAGGCCATGGACCCAAAATCTCTATGTTTTGTTCCCTGAGCCATTTAGTTATCACCTTTGCTTTATGGCAAGGTGCTCCATCATGCTGGAAAAGGCATTGTTGATCGCCAAACTGCTCTTGGAGGGTTGGGAGAAGTTGCTCTTGGAGGACATTCTGGTACCATTCTTTATTCATAGCTGTGTTTTTAGGCAAGACTGTGAGAGAGCCGATTCCCTTGGCTGAGAAGCAACCCCACACATGAATGGTTTCAGGATGCTTAACAGTTGGCATGAGACAAGACTGGTGGTAGCGCTCACCTTGTCTTCTCCGAATGAGGCGTTTTCCTGATGTCCAAAACAATCGAAAAGGGGATTCATCAGAGAAAATAACTTTACCCCAGTCCTCAGCAGTCCACTGCCTGTACCTTTTGCAGAATATCAGTCTGTCCATGATGTTTTTTCTGGAGAGAAGTGGCTTCTTTGCTGCCCTCTTCGAGACCAGGCCTTGCTCCAAGAGTCTCCGCCTCACAGTGCGTGCAGATGCACTCAAACCTGCCTGCTGCCATTCCTGAGCAAGCTCTGCACTGCTGGTAGCCCGATCCCGCAGCTGAAACACTTTTAAGAGACGGTCCTGGCGCTTGCTGGTCTTTCTTGGGCGCCCTGGAGCCTTTTTGGCAACAATGGAACCTCTCTCCTTGAAGTTCTTGATGATGCGATAGATTGTTGACTGAGGTGCAATCTTTCTAGCTGCGATACTCTTCCCTGTTAGGCCATTTTTGTGTATTGCAATGATGACTGCACATGTTTCTTTAGAGATAACCATGGTTAACAGAAGAGAAACAATGATGCCAAGCACCAGCCTCCTTTTAAAGTGTCCAGTGGTGTCATTCTTACTTAATCATGACAGATTGATCTCCAGCCATGTCCTCATCAACACCCACACCTGTGTTAATGGAGCAATCACTGAAAAGAGGTTAGCTGGTCCTTTTAAGGCAGGGCTGCAATGATGTTGAAATGTGTTTTGGGGGATAAAGTTCATTTTCTAGCCAAATATTGACTTTGCAAGTAATTGCTGTTAAGCTGATCACTCTTTATATCATTCTGGAGTATATGCAAATTGCTATTAGAAAAAGTGAAGCAGTAGACTTTGTAAAAATTAATATTTGTGTCATTCTCAAAACTTTTGTCCATGACTGTATAAAAGCCCTGACCACCGACCGCCATTTTACTTCTGCTGATCTTAACAGTAGGGACAGGTTGCTGACGCTGTTTATCAGTAGGGAGGGAGTTAGGGCTGGAAACAGAAGTTCTTATGTGCTTGTGCTGATAGCAATTGTGCTGTACAGTTAGTGTGCAGTGACAGGGGAGGATTTTCTTGTGTGCAGCAGCGCTGGTTATTAGGCTGCCTGCCAGTGACAGGGGAGGATTTTCTTGTGTGCAGCAGCGGTGGTTAAAAGGCTGCCTGCTAGCTGTGTTGCTGTGTGTACACTGTGGTGCAGACAGATTTTTACACAGCACTAATACTTTTACTCTTTTATTCTGCACAGTTACCGAGTGTTCATTTTTCCCCACACTGTATAGAGCTGTACGCTCCTCACACACTACCGTGTACCGGCTGGTATCACGGACAAATGCAGTACATGGTGACTATCTGTGTGTGACTCCGGAAATATATACGGAGATTTAAAATTACCCCAACACTGTATACAGCTGTACGCTTGTGATACAGAACCCTTTTCTGCTTTTTATATTCTGGTCTAATCCATACTGAGCCTGTGAGCGTCTGTGTGTTACTCCGTAAATATATACGGAGATTTAAAATTACCCCAACACTGTATACAGCTGTATGCTTGTGATACAGAACCCTTTTTCTGCTTTTTATAATCTGGTCTAATCCATACTGAGCCTGTGAGCGTCTGTGTCTGACTCTGGAAATATATACAGAGATTTACAATTACCCCTAGACTGTATACAGCTGTACGCTTCTGATACATTACCCTTTTTCTGCTTTTTATATTCTGGTGTAATCCATACTGAGCCTGTGAGAATCTATGTCTGACTCTGGAAATATATACGGAGATTCACAATTATCCCTAGACTGTATACAGCTGTACGATTCTGATAAATTACCCTTTTTGCTTTTTATATTCTGGTCTAATCCATACTGAGCCTGTGAGAGTCTGTGTCTGACTCCGGAAATATATAAGGAGATTTACAATTACCACTAGACTGTATACAGCTGTACGCTTCTGATACATTACCCTTTTTCTGCTTTTTATATTCTGTTCTAAACCATACTGAGCCTGAGAGCGTCTGTGTGTGACTCCGCAAATATATACAGATATTTAAAATTACCCCAACACTATATACACCTGGTATCTTCTGATACAGTACCCTTTTTCTGCTTTTTATATTCTGTTCTAATCCATACTGAGCCTGTGAGCGTCTGTGTCTGACTCCGGAAATATATACAGAGATTTACAATTATCCCTAGACTGTATACAGCTGTACGCTTGTGATACAGTACCCTTTTTCTGCTTTTTTATATCTGGTCTAATCCATACTGAGCCTGAGAGCGTCTGTGTGTGACTCCTGAAATATATACGGAGATTTAAAATTTTCTCCTTCACCGTATACAGCTGTACGCTTCTGATACAGTACCATATATCTGGCATTTTGGGTATATTTTCACAAACATGAGGAAGTATGGTGGCAGAGGCCGCGGACGTGGGTGTGGGGGGCCAGCTGGTTTTGATGGTGGTGGTGGTGCATCTGCTGGTAGTGCCAAAAGCACAATAGCACCTAAGGCAGGAGGTGTTGAGCCTGCATCATCGTCTGGCTCCAGAAGGCCTGGAAGGCTCCCTTTTCTGGGAGTAGGTAAACCGCTTTTAAAGCCGGAGCATCAGGAACAGGTTTTGGCTTACATTGCCGAAACAGCCTCCAGCTCTATTGCCTCCTCTTCTGAAGTTTCCAAAAATGCAAACACTGAGTCGTCAGTGTAGGCTCCTGGTCAGGAACAACACCTTTACTTGTGTCCTTCACCCCACCAAAAGTGAAGGATGCGGCAGGCCATACTTCAGATTACTCCATGGAGCTCTTTTCACATACCATGCCTGGGTTATCAAGTCAAATCCTGAATTCCCCAGTCCAAGATGAATCTGACATGGAGTGCACTGATGCACAGCCACTGCTACAGTCATGGACAAAAGTTTTGAGAATGACACAAATATTAATTTTTACAAAGTCTACTGCTTCACTTTTTCTAATGGCAATTTGCATATACTCCAGAATGTTATAAAGAGTGATCAGCTTAACAGCAATTACTTGCAAAGTCAATATTTGGCTAGAAAATGAACTTTATCCCCCAAAACACATTTCAACATCATTGCAGCCCTGCCTTAGAAGGACCAGCTAATCTCTTTTCAGTGATTGCTCCATTAACACAGGTGTGGGTGTTGATGAGGACATGGCTGGAGATCAATCTGTCATGATTAAGTAAGAATGACACCACTGGACACTTTAAAAGGAGGCTGGTGCTTGGCATCATTGTTTCTCTTCTGTTAACCATGGTTATCTCTAAAGAAACACGTGCAGTCATCATTGCAATGCACAAAAATGGCCTAACAGGGAAGAGTATCGCAGCTAGAAAGATTGCACCTCAGTCAACAATCTATTGCATCATCAAGAACTTCAAGGAGAGAGGTTCCATTGTTGCCAAAAAGGCTCCAGGGCGCCCAAGAAAGACCAGCAAGCGCCAGGACCGTCTCTTAAAAGTGTTTCAGCTGCGGGATCGGGCTACCAGCAGTGCAGAGCTTGCTCAGGAATGGCAGCAGGCAGGTGTGAGTGCATCTGCACGCACTGTGAGGCGGAGACTCTTGGAGCAAGGCCTGGTCTCAAGGAGGTCAGCAAAGAAGCCACTTCTCTCCGGAAAAAACATCATGGACAGACTGATATTCTGCAAAAGGTACAGGCAGTGGACTGCTGAGGACTGGGTAAAGTTATTTTCTCTGATGAATCCCCTTTTCGATTGTTTGGGACATCAGGAAAACGCCTCATTCGGAGAAGACAAGGTGAGCGCTACCACCAGTCTTGTCTCATGCGAACTGTTAAGCATCCTGAAACCATTCATGTGTGGGGTTGCTTCTCAGCCAAGGGAATCGGCTCTCTCACAGTCTTGCCTAAAAACACAGCCATGAATAAAGAATGGTACCAGAATGTCCTCCAAGAGCATCTTCTCCCAACCCTCCAAGAGCAGTTTGGCGATCAACAATGCCTATTCCAGCATGATGGAGCACCTTGCCATAAAGCAAAGGTGATAACTAAATGGCTCAGGGAACAAAACATAGAGATTTTGGGTCCATGGCCTGGAAACTCCCCAGATCTTAATCCCATTGAGAACTTGTGGTCAATCATCAAGAGACGGGTGGACAAACAAAAACCTAAAAATTCTGACAAAATGAAAGCATTGATTGTGCAAGAATGGACTGCTATCAGTCAGGATTTGGTCCAGAAGTTGATTGAGAGCATGCCAGGGAGAATTGCAGAGGTCCTGAAGAAGAAGGGTCAACACTGCAAATATTGACTTGCTGCATTAACTCATTCTAACTGTCAATATAAGCTTTTGTTACTCATATGTTTGCAATTATTATATTTCTGTCTGTGATAAAAACATCTGTCAAACACACATAAAAACCAGAGGGCAGCAGATCATGTGAAAATATAATAGTTGTGTCGTTCTCAAAACTTTTGGCCATGACTGTAGATGATTCTGCTGGTACATTCACCCAGAGCACTACATTGCCCTCGCAGTCTACTGAACCAGAATCTGACCCTGATGAAACTCAGGTGCCCCTTCCCGCATACTATACCACCTTACATGGTGACAGAGGAAGGTGCAGATGAAATTGAAGAGGAGGTGATGGATGACCCAGTTGTTGATTGGCATCCATTGGGGGAAGAGGGTGCCGCTGGCAATAGCTCAGAAGAGGAGAAGGATCAACAGCAGGCATCGATATCTCAGCAGCGGTTATCTGGCAGGCCGTAGCTGTCCAAAAACGTGTTAAAAAAACAAAAAGAGTTGCAGGACAGCTTGGCCAGACGGTCAAATTAGCACAGCGTGCAAACCCTGAAAATTTATACCATAGTAGGAAGAGTGCAGTGTGGCACTTTTTAGACCAAAATCCTATTGATGAGGCAAAGGTTATCTGTAAGAAGTGCGGAAGGACCTTTAGCCGAGGGAAAAATCTCCGAAATTTGAATACCAGTTGCATGCTTAGACATTTAATCACCATGCACTTGCAAGCGTGGACAGACTACAAAACCTCAGGTAGCATATGTGCACCTGCTCCGACTGAAGGTAGCCAGCAACACTCCATAGCTTCCCCACTGGAAGTCCACCGGTTAGCACACCACCAGCAAGAAATATTGAGGTGTCGTCGCAAGGCCAAAACAGTCAGGGAATCACAATGTTTTTGCAACGAAAGACTGAATCTAGGCCACCATCACCACCACCACCACCATCACCAACCTCCTCTCAGTCCGTCATGTCCACCGCTAGTTACCCCATATGCAGCTCTCAAGTCCAGCTCACCCTAGCAGACACTCTGAGTAGGACAAGAAAGTACTCATCCTCTCATCCACGTTCACTGGCTTTGAACGCCAACATTGCCAAACTGATCTCATTAGAGATGATGCCCTTTGGTTTTTTTGAAAGCGCAGCGTTCCGAGAGCTCATAGCCTACGCTGTCCCACGCTATGACCTACCCAGTCGGCACTTCTTTTCTAGAATAGCCATCCCTGCCCTCCATCTGCATGTGAAGGACCGCATTCTCCATGCACTCAAACAATCAGTGAGTGGAAAGGTGCACCTCAGAACAGATGCATGGGCCAGTAGGCATTGCCAGGGCCATTACATGTCCATCACTGCACACTGGGTTAATGTGGTGGATGCAGGGTCCACAGGGGAAAGCAGTGGTGGGACAGTGCTGCCTAGCCCACGGTTTAGGCAACAGGTAGCTGTAGGCGTTCGACCCTCCTCCTCCTCCAGAAGCGAAAGCTCGTCAACAGAGCGCAGTCGCACGAGCACTCCATCCGCAGCTGCCAGTGTTGCACACAAGGTGTCCCACTGTCGAACAGCTAGTGGTAAGCATCAGCAGGCTGTTTTAAAGACGATGTCTTTGGGCGACAACAGACACACCACGGAGTTACTGGCCGACTAGTTGCAGCGAGAAACTGAGTCATGGCTGGGCAGTCTACATCTTGCGCCAGGCAAGGTAGTCAGTGATAACGGCCGTAATTTTGTGGTGGCCATAGCCCTGGCAAAACTCAGACACATACCTTGCCTGGCTCACACCTTGAACCTGGTGGTGCAGTGCTTCCTAAATAATTATCCAGAGTTAACAGTCCTGCTCCATATGGTGCGAAGACTGTGCTCGCATATCCGTCACTCATCCGTAGACTACAGTAGTATGCAGAGGCTGCAGCGATCGCTCCACCTCCCCAAGAACCGCCTAATCATAGACGTTGCAACAAGGTGGAACTCCACCATGTACTTGATTGAGAGGCTGTGTGAACAGTGGCAGGCTGTAATGCATTTGTGGGAGGATACACAGGCAGGCAGTTTGAGGACAGACATCGAGTTGTCGGGTGTGCAGTGGTCAAAGCTGAAAGACCTCTGTAAAGTCCTTAAGTGTGGAATGCACATGGCTGGTAAGCGCAGATGACCCCATCATAAGCATGAGCATCCCACTTATGCGTCTGCTCATGCAAACTTTGACGCACATTAAGGATCAGGCGTCTGCAGCGGTAGAGGAAGAGGAGGAGGAGGAGGAGGGAAGCCTTGATGACAGTCAGGCATTGTCTGCTCAGGGAACTGTCCTGGATGAGATGGAGGAAGAAGAGGAAGAGGAGGAGGAGGATGAGTGGGATGATTATTTTGGGGAGGAGGAAGCTTCTCAGGGGCAAGAGAAAATGTTGGTTTACCAAGGTCAGGTACAGGGTTTGTGCGTGACTGGAGGGATGTGGATTTGGCAGAAAGTGCTCCTCCACACACCACTGTCAGTGCATCATTGACACCTGGAACATTGGCCCACATGTGTGATTATGTCTTGTGGATCCTAAAAAGGGACCCCCCCTTTGCCAAAATTATGAAGGATGATGACTACTGGTTGGCCAGCATCCTCGATCCATGCTATGAAGGCAAATTACAGAACATCATGCCACAAGAAAGCCTAGAGCTAATATTGGCAAACAAACAAGCAACTCTGGTAAACCGTTTGTTAGAGGCATTCACAGCATACAGCAGCGGTGCAGGTTCTACCACAAGCCGTAATGGCCAAATGGAAGAGGTGTTCGTGGTGCACACAGCCGAAGTGGCGTTGGAGACAGGGGTTTCATAACCATGTTGTGGACAGATTTCTCAAGTAACACTCACACAACTGGTAATACTGAATCGATTGCAACAGACAGGAGACAGCAGTTGTCAACTATGGTTCAAAATTACCTCTCCTCCCCTATCGATGTTCTCCCTCACAGTACATTCCCCTTTGACTATTGGGTCTGTAAACTGGACACCTGGCCTGAATTGACACAATATGCCTTATAGGAGCTCGCTTACCCTGCTGGTAGTGTGCTATCAGAAAGAGTCTTCAGTGCTGCTGGATCAATCCTGACAGAAAGATGGACCCGGCTGTCGACCCAAAATGTTGGTCATCTCACCTTCATTAAAAAGAACTATGCATGGGTTTCAAAGGATTTTGTCCCACCTTTCCCTGATGACACATAGGTTGCCAGCAAAATGGCTCGCTTTGTACGCCTCTTCCTCCGACTTCTCCAATACCTCCATTTGCAGCTGCTGAACATCCAGCCTACACCTCAACATATGCCAGTTTTTCCACCTCCCTAACTGGGCTGTACCCCCCCATGGCCGGCCTCAGCACCTGGCGCACCCGAGCAAGTGCCGGTGCCCTGAGCAGGTGGGGGGCCCACTCGTGGGCGACGGCACTGGCACAGGTCCCCTGAAAGTACACCGGTGTCTCTGACGATGGGGGGGGCCCACTCGCCATCGAGACACCGGCATACTATGAGGGGCCCTTTGCCAGTGCCGTCGACCACGAGTGGGCCCCTCTGCTTGCTCAGGGCCCCAGCACTTGCAATACTTACCTCTCCCTGCTCCACCGCTGTGACGTCTTCCGCATTTCCTGACAGTGACATTCAGGTCAGAGAGCACGATGACATCACGTCTGTACGCCCTCTTACTGAACAGTCCAAGTGCAGAGAGCTGCAAGATGGCGACGCTGAGGAGTCCAGAGTAGAGCAGTGCCCAGTAAGGAGAGGTGTTTAATTTTTTTTAATGTTTGGAGCAATATATGGGGAGCATTATACACAAGAGCATCATCCATGGGGCCCATCATATACTGGAGCATCATATGGGGCCCATTATATATGGAGCATTATATAGGCCCATCATACACTGGAGCATCATCCATGGGGCCCATCATACACTGGAGCATCATATACGGGCCAATTATACACTGGAGTCCAGAGTAGAGCAGTGCCCAGCGAGGAGCAGTATTTCATTTTTTTTAATGTTTGGAGCAATATATGGGGAGCATTCTACACTGGAGAATTATATATGGGGCCCAGCATATCCTTGAGCAACACAGATAGGGCCCATTGTACACCGGAGCATTATAAATGGGGCCCATTATATATGGAGCATTATATAGGCCCATCATATACTGGAGTATCATGCATGGGGCCCATCATACACTGGAGCATTATAAATGTGGCCCATCATACACTGGAGCATCATAAATGGGGCCCATTATATATGGAGCATTATATAGGCCCATCATACACTGGAGCATCGTCCATGGGGCCCATCATGCACTGGATCATTATAAATGGGGCGCATCATACACTGGAGCATCATATACGGGCCCATTATACACTGGAGCATTATAAATGGGGCCCATTATATATGGAGCATTATACATTGTTTGCATAATTATTAGGCAAGTTGTATTTGAGAGGATTCTTTTTATTATTGAACAACAAGTATGTTCTCAATCAACCCAAAAGACTCATAAATATCAAAGCTTAAGATTTTTGTCAGTTGGAGTGGTTTTTTTTTTTAGATCTGGCTATCTTAGGAGGATATCTGTTTGTGCAGGTAAATATTACAGGGCAGAATTATTAGGCAACTTAATAAAAACCAAATATATAGCCTTCTCACATGTTTATTTTCACCAGTTAAAGCAATATAACAACACAAAATTTAGAAATAAACATTTCTGACATTCAAAAACAAAAAAAAAAAATCAGTGACCAACATAGCCACCTTTCTTTACGATGACACTCAAAAGCCTTCCATCCATAGATTCTGTCAGTTGCTTGATCTGTTTACTATCAACATTGCGTGCAGCAGCCACCACAGCCTCCTAGACACTGTTCCGAGAGGTGTAATGTTTTCCCTCCCTGTAGATCTCACATTTTATGAGGGATCACATGTTCTCTATGGGGTTCAGATCAGGTGAACAAGGGGGCCATGTCATTATTTTTTCTTCTTTTAGACCTTTACTGGCCAGCTACGCTGTGGAGTATTTGGATGCATGTGATGGAGCATTGTCCTGCATGAAAATCATGTTTTTCTTGAACGATACCGACTTCTTCCTGTACCACTGCTTGAAGAAGGTGTCTTCCAGAAACTGGCAGTAGGTCTGGGAGTTGAGCTTCATTCCATCCTCAACCCGAAAAGGTCCCACAAGTTCATCTTTGATGATACCAGCCCATACCAGTACCCCACCTCCACCTTGCTGGCGTCTGAGTCGGAGTGGAGCTCTCTGCCCTTTACTGATCCAGCCTCGGGCTCATCCATATGGCCCATCAAGAGTCACATTCATTTCATAAGTTCATAAAACCTTAGAAAAATCAGTCTTAACATATTTCTTGGCCCAGTCTTGACGTTTTATCTTATGTTTCTTGTTCAAATGTGGTCGTTTTTCAGCCTTCCTTACCTTGGCCATGTCCCTGAGTATGGCACACCTTGTGCTTTTTGATACTCCAGTAACGTTGCAGCTCTGAAATATGGCAAAAATGGTGGCAAATGGCATCTTGGCAGCTTCACTCTTGATTTTCCTCAATTCATGGGCAGTTATTTTGAGCATTTTTTTATCAACACGCTTCTTGCTACCCTGTTGGCTATTTGCCATGAAACGCTTCAAAAGTTTGGCAATTTCAAGACTGCTGCATCCCTCTGCAAGACATCTCACAATTTTTGACTTTTCAGAGTCTGTCAATTCTCTCTTCTGACCCATTTTGCCAAAGGAAAGGAAGTTGCCTAATAATTAAGCACACCTTTTATAGGGTGTTGATGTCATTAGACCACACCCTCCCTCATTACAGAGATGCAAATCACCTGATTTACATAATTGGCAGTTGGCTTTCAAGCCTATACAGCTTGGAGTAGGATAACATGTATAAAAAGGATGATATGATCAAAATACTCATTTGCCTAATAATTTTGCACACAGTGTATAGGCCCATCATACACTGGAGCATCATCTATGGGGCCCATCATATTCTGCAGCATCATATGGGGCCCATTATATATGGAGCATTATATAGGCCCATCATACACTGGAGTATCATCCATGGGGCCCATCATATACTGGAGCATCATATGGGTATGGAGCATCATATGGAGCACATATGGGGCCTATACTGTATGGAGCATTATATGGAGCCCATTCTGTATGGAGCGATATATGGGGCCCATCGTATGGAGCTTTATATGCGACTCATTATACTGTATGGAGCAATATGTGGGGCTAATTCTACTCTATGGGGACCGTCCTATACTGTATGGCACATTATATGGGGACCAATCATATACTGTAGCATTATGTGGAGCTCATCATATACTGTATGGAACATTATATGGGACCAATTATTCTGTATGGAGCAATATATGGGGCTCATTATTATGTGGTGGCCATAATACTGTATGGAGGAATATACTGTCCGGTTTTTGAGCTATTGTAGAATTTAAAATAGATATCAGTCATGTAATGTAAGAAGTGAAGTATTTGTCATTGTACTATACCTATATTTCTGTGCCGTATCAGAGCATCATGAATTGTGGTATGTGTTAAAGGGGCCCACTGACACTCCTTCGCCCGGGGCACACGAAAACCTGGAGCCAGCCCTACCCCCAGTCACAACTTTAGCCAAATAACCCCCAGTTTTCAATGCATAACTATTATAAAGTAAATTAAGGTTGACAAGCTTAAGTAATAAGAATTGATGTCGTTGGCATTGAAATGGGCACTGTAGGTGTGTTTACTGTCCTCCACTCCCTGCCGGCTTTGCTTCCCCACTGACTTGCATTGGGTTTCGTGTTTCAGTCGGAACTCTGACATTTTCCGATAGTTGGCCGATTTTGTTCGACTCGACTTTTGAGAAAGTCGGGTTTCACGAAACCCGACTGGACCCTCTCGGACTCAAAGTCGCTCATCTCTACTTAGAAGCGACCTAGTGGATGTACACAGGGAAACCAAGTTCACATTACTCTTTTGCCATTGCCATACTGTTAGCCTATGCATTGACTTCAAGGCCCGCCCTGCATAAAATTCAGACACACCCCAAAAAGGCTTTGATGTTGTGAATAGGCTGGAAATGAGTTCTGAGCAGAAGCTCCCTCTGGTGGTTACAAACGGTACTGGACTGTCCAGTGAAGATTGTGAGGATTGGGAATCAGGTGTTACTGACTGGTCTTATATAAGGGAGTCACCTTCCCATCAGGGTTGCCGGTGATCAATTGTTCTGGTCTCAATCCTTGATTCCTGTTTTCCTTGGTAGCCTGCTGTGTCGTGTCTGAATCTCCTGCTTACAGATAAGACATTTTCTTCTTTTTGTTTTTGTGCTTGATTTTTGCATTTTGTCCTGCACTTCTGTGGGGGCCTTCAGGGTCCCCTCTGGGGGCTTTTGCCTCTCAGTTCAGTTCAGCCACTGATGTTTGTACATTTGCTTTTTCCAGTTTTTTCAGTGGCTGCTGTTTTGTTTTTGGTTACACCAGAGAACTAATTTAGGTGGTAGAGGTCGTGTGATCTCAGGTGTTTTTGAAATTAGTAGAGTTGGTGCTTTTCAGGGTTTTTTGGGATTGCAGTAAGTGCCCTTCCTATCCTTTTCTATTTAGTAAATTTGGGCCCCAACGTTTGCTCATACTATTTTCTGTCTGTGTCAGTATTTCTTCTTGTCTAACCACCATTACATATTTGGGGGCTTTCTATGTTCTTTGGGGATCTGCTCCGGGGCAGATAGCTTTCCTCTTTCTATCTTCAGGTGTAGTTAGTTTCTCAGGCTGTGACGAGGCGTCTAGGACCAACGTAGGAACGCTCCACGGCTGCCTCTAGTTGTGGTGGTTAGTCAGGGTACTGCAATCTCATAGTTTCAAACTGCTCTGGTGTATTTCCTTTTTTGCCTGCTCTCCTCAGCTACCAAATCATAACACTTTGAAGTGACCTAGTGGATGTACACAGGAAAACCAAGTTCACATTTCTCTTTTGACACTGCCATACTGTTATCTTACGCATTGAATACAAGGCCCTGCCTGCAACAAATTCAAACGCACCCCAAAAAGGCTTAAAAGCGATCTAGTGGATGTACACAGGAAAACCACTTTCACATTACTCTTTTGCCACTGCCATACTGTTAGCTCATGCAATGAATACAAGGCCCAGCTTACATCAAATTCAAACGCGCCCCAAAAAGGCTTTGAAACCACGTACTTGATGGCCACCTGAAAGCATTCTTCCTATTAATTTGTTACTCCCATACCATATTGTTTGGCTACACAGTGAATAGTTGAGCCTGAAGACCCGGCAGTGGACAATTGCAGTGGTGATGCTAAAAACCCAGCGGTGGACAATTGCAGTGTTGACGCTGAAGACTCAGCGGTGGACCATTGCAGTGTTGGCACTAAATACCCTGAAGTTTAAAATTGCATTGTTGATGCTGAAGAACTGGAAGTGGACAATTGCAGTGTTTATGTTAAAGACCCAGTGGTGAACAATTGCAGTGTTGAGGCTGAATAAGCGGCAGTGGACTATTTCAGTGTTGATGCTAAAGACCTGGCAGTGGACAATTGCAGTGTTGATGCTAAAAATCCAGCAGTGGACAATTGCAGTGTTGATTCTGAAGACCCAGCAGTGGACCATTGCAGTGTTGGCGCTAAAGACTCTGCAGTTTAAAATTGCATTGTTGACGCTGAAGAACCGGCAGTGGACAATTGCAGTTTTGAGGCTGAATAATAGGCAGTGGACAATTGCAGTGCTGATGCTAAAGACCCAGAGGTGGACAATTACAGTGTTGACCCTGAAGACCCAGCGGTGGACCATTGCAGTGTTGACACTACAGACCCTCAGTGGAACATTTCAGTATTGAGCCTGAAGAAACATCAGTGGATAATTGCACTGTTAAGGCTTAAGAACCTGCATTGATCAATTCCTGTGGTGAGTCAGAAGACCTAGCATTTTAGCTAACGGCAGGGCAGGCCAAGGCCTCCAAGGCGAAGAGAGAGCCAGTTCATGCCACGTGTCCAGCTTGGATACCCAATGATTAAAAGGCACAGAAGAATCACGGAGGACGTTGGTACGGTCAGCAATGTACTCCTTCAACATCTTCCCAAACTTTCCAGGCCTTGTGAGACTACCGTGCGACTCTGGGCAAGGGTGATGGGAGGGTCTGAGAAAAGTGTCCCAGTACTTTGCCAGTGTTCCCCTGCCTCTGCTGGATTGTAGTCTCTCTCGCCTCTTTTCCTTGGGTGGCCAACGAACTGTGACCTCTGCTGCCAGCGTTTTCAGATGGGAATTTTTTAAGTAATTCCGCAACAATGGCCCTCTGGTATTGCATCATTTTAATACACCTATCTGACTCTGGAATAAGAGATTGAAAGTTCTCCTTGTAGCATGGGTCTAGAAGTGTCACCAACCAGTACAGAGTGTCCGCAAAAACTTTGATAATGCGAGGGTCACTGGAAAGGCAGCGCAACATAAAGTCTGCCATGCGTGCCAGACTGATAACTGGCAAGCCTTCCATGTCATCACCAACAGGACGACTGACTGTGCTGTCCTCCTCCCTGTCCTCAGGCCATCCACGCTGAACAGACTGTATGACAGTTGTGCTTGTAGTACCTTCTATAGAGCAGGAAAGTAGCTCCTGTTCTTCCTCCTCCTCTTCCTCATTGTCAACCAATCCACGTTGGGATGACATGTAGCTGGGCTGTGTGTAATTACCCTGCATGGTTCCTTGCTCCATCTCATCGTGCTCCGCCTGCAATGCATCCTCCTTGATTGTGAGCAGAGAGCTTTTCAGAATACAGAGAAGTGGCATGGTGATGCTAATTATGGCGTCATCACCACTCACCATCTTGGTGGACTCCTCAAAGTTTTGTAGGATGGTACATATGTCTGAGATCCATGTCCACTTCTGAGGTCCTATGTGTGGAGTCTGAACTGAATACCGATGCCCTTGTTGATGCTGGTACTTAACAACGTCCTTCTTCTGCTCACAAATCCTTTCCAGCATATGCAGTGTAGCGTTCTAACGCGTGGGGACATCACACACCAGTCAGAGAGCCAGAATCTGCAAACGCTGCTGAAGCACGCAAAGGGCGGCTGAAGCTGTAGCTGACTTTCTAAAATGGGCACACAGGCGGCACACTTTTACAAGCAGGTCCGGCAGTTCTGGGTAGGTTTTGAGAAACCGCAGAACCACCCGGTTAAGCACATGGGCCAGGCATAGTACATGTGTGAGCTCGCCTCGCCTCAGAGCCACCACCCGGTTACGGACATTGTCACACACCACCATGCCTGGTTGTAGGTTCAGCGGTGTCAGCCACATATCTGCCTGCTCTTCAGAACTGTCCACAACTCTTCAGCAGGTTTGTCACCTAAGCATTTTAGCTTCAGCACAGCCTGTTGCCGCTTGGCTGAGGCAGTGCTGCAGTGCTTCCAGCTTGCGGCTGATGTGGTCATTTCAGAGATGCAAGTTGAAGAGGAGGAGGAGGAGAATGACGTGCAGGAGCTGTAGACTGTGGGGGCAACACTGACTGAGCTAGGGCCTGCAATCCTCGGCGTTGGTAGGACGTGTTCCGTCCCAATGTCAGACTTGGTCCCGACTTCCACTATGTTAACCCAGTGTGCCATCAGCAAAATGTAACGTCCCTGACCGGAAGCACTTGTCCACATGTCCATGGTTAAGTGTACTTTCCCTGTAACTGCATTGTTGAGGGTATGGGTAATGTTGTGGGACACGTGGATGTGTAATGCCAGGACAGTATACCGGAAAAAATAGTGTCGGCTGGGGACAGAGTACCTTGGGATGGCCGCCACTATCAGGTTGCGGAAAGCTTTGGTCTCCACGAGCCTAAAAGGCAACATTTCGAGCTCAAGCAGACGAGAAATGTGTGAATTTAGTACTGTGGCCTGTGGGGCGTTGGCTGCGTATTTCCGCTTTCGTTCCAATGACTGGGGTATGGACAACTGAAGGCTGCGCTGGGACAAGGATGTGCTTGCTGATGGTGGTAGTTGAGTGTGTGCAATGACAGGTGCAGGGCAGAAGGCCTCTTTGCAGGCACCATGGACAGGGGATTGGCTTCCATGCGCAACAGCGGAAGAAGCTATGGTGTCACCCGCAGACACTGTTCCTGGACTCTGGGGTTTCAGCCCACAAAGTCGGGTGCTTTGCTGTCATGTGCCTGATCATGCTGGTGGTGGTCATGCTGTTAGTTTTGCTACCTCTGCTGATGTGGGCATGGCAGGTGGTACAAATGGCCTGTTTGGGGTTATCGGCAGAGTCTTTAAAAAACAACCAGACTCGGGAAGATCGAACAGTTGTAATGACAACTTCTGTTGTGTTGGTGTTACGAGGAACGGTTACTCGCCTTCTGTCTGCAGCCACAACACTGCTTCTTCCTGCCTATTGTAGTGCTACGCCTCCCTCCCCCTGTGTGCTGCTGTCCTCACTCTGCACGTCCTCCTGCCAGGTTGGGTCAGTTACTATATCATCCACCACCTCCTCTTCCACTTCCACACACTGGTCCTGCTGACTTTCTGGCAATTGTGTCTCATCATAATCCACCTCTTGTGACACATTCTCACTGTTGCCTTCATGTGAATGTGGCTGCTCAAATATTTGGGCATCGCTAGATGCAATCTCAGTTTGCCACGCTTCAAGTGGACCGGGCGAGAGGCCCGAATCTATAAATGGAAAAGTAAATAGCTCTTTGGAGTGTCCAAGTGTGGGATCAGTTGTCTGCAGGCGCTCTGCATGGTGGGAGGAAGGAGGATCATGGTGAGGAATATGCGGTCCAGACTCACGGCTACTCAGACATGACTGTGTGGAAGACAGGGTGCTGGTGGTGGTGCCAAACTGACTGGAAGTATTATCCGCCATCCAACCAACTACCTTTTCATGCTGTTCTGGTGTCAAGAGTGGTCTTCTGCCGTCCCCTATGAATTCTGACAGGAATCTGTTGCGATAAGATGTGGGTGCTTGTTGTGACACAATTGCAGCTTGCCCTCTGCCTCTGCATGCACCATTACCATCACATCCAGTTCCCCATCCCTTGCAATGTGCCTTTCCCGTAGTACAATATTTTCAACGTTCAATAAAAAAGTCACAATTTGGAGCAAAATTAGATGTAATCCGTGTGCAGGCAAAATGCACTTTCAAATATCTGGAATGTACTTTATTTGTTTAACAAACTGTTGTCACTGTCAATAACTGTGGTAAGATGACGAAAAAACTGTCTAATGTAGCCCTGAAATGCCACAATTTTTAGCACACAGAGAGATAGGAGTCTGACACAGATACCACACTGGTCACTCTATGTGGCCTGTGTTTTTTTGTTTATACCCCAAAATATTGTACAGAACTAGGGTATCAGCAAATGCAGTGGAATGTAGGCCTTAATTGCCGCAATTTGTGGGCCACAGATAGCTCAGCCATCTGACAGGAAATACAGCAAATATGAAATTTTAAATTTTTAGCCCTTAATAGTGTTTACAGCTAGGGTAACACACAGCAAATAAAGGTCAATGGAAGCCTCAAAAGCACACTTTGTAGCCCTCAGATACATGTGGCGTGTCACAGAGATACGGACTGTTCAATATGCCGCCGGGCTTTTGTATTTTTTACACCAAAAAAACTGTTTTGAGCTACAGGGCGGAGACCCGAGCTACCGCCGAATAATACCGGAAATGCTCAGTGCTCACCGAGTACAGTGATACTCGGGAGATTAACGAGTAGTGGCAAGCACGTTCGCTCATCACTAAGACCACAAATTAAGACCACAATTAAGACCACAAACTTATGTAGATAAAATAGAACAAATAAATAGAAATACAAGGCCATACCGCTGCATTTCAGTCCTTGTATGCAGTTATTGTAAAAATTATTTTAAAAGTTATTTTAAACATATACACCAAAGATGTTGTGAACTGAGTCTCAGCTTCAAATCAAACTACTTAAGTGTTCATCATTCGTTACTTACAAATACCTTCAGGATATACTGTATCTAGAAATGTTAGACAGTGATGTTTATAACAGGAAAATTATTTTTTGTATTTTTTATTGATATGTGGTTACTGTGCCATACATTCCTGTGCAAACGCTCTAAAAATCTTCTTATGTAAATGGATTAGCCTAAAGTTTTCTTTGATCCACTCTCCTTTTACACAACAGCCAGGGTGTGGCTTTTGTGCTGCTAGATAAACATATGTATTAATAATATTGGTATTAGAATTTGGTTCATAGAAAAGTAACCACACGAAAGAGGAATGCTAACAGCACTGTCCTTTTTGGTTGAAAACTCATTAAAGTCTTTCAATTAATCTCTTTCTTATGTGGAATAATAGAATTCTGTGGTTTGAATATATTTCATTGACTGCTTTGATGTAATATAATAACAAAAGTGAAATCCATTTGCGCTTTACATTGAGGACATAAAAGCTACAATTACATAGAAGTGTTATTTACTTGCAGTACTTTACCCTTTTGTTCCATTAGCTTAGCTTTTCCCGTGATACATGTCTACCAAGTAGCCTCTTTTCTAAATTAACTTTATTGAAACAATTGGAACGTTTTTTTCGACCCATCTCAGAGCAGAATGATATAGCGGAAAAGACCCTAATTCCAGTGATATATCACTGATTGGGCTACTTGTTGCAGTTTTCATAAAATCACTGTTTACCTACTGCAGATGTAGCAGCTCTCTGAATTCTGATCTCCGATAACTCCGCCCACATCACTGTCAGATTCCTGTGTGCACTGTGCACAGCTATAAAGCTTCCAATCAGTGTTGCGGGTGTGATTGGACTACCTGGCAGTAATTTTATTAGTCCTACAGTGATAATTTGACTTTATCAAAACTACAGCAAGCAGCCCAGTAAGTGACACATCTCTGGAATCAGATTATGTAACAAAAGTTTGTTGAAATATTCAATTTAAAATTTAAATATTACAAGTAATGAGTAATCCAAGGAATTTGACCGAGACTGAGGTGATTTCTAATTGCACAGATAAGTGATTGCAGCTGATTTATTCGTTATGCAAATTGCAGACGGCTGAATTTAGATGTCCATGAAACCTGGTCCATTTATGGACCGTGATGTATGGTGTGGCCACAGGTCTCCCAAATCAAACTCAACATTTATCCCAGTCCGTACATGGCTATGTTTCAGATATTTACATTTGGCCAAAGGCTGAGTTCACAAGCTCTGGCATTTTTGCTGTAATTGCAGTAATACAGCATATTTTTCACTGAATTTTTTTAAAACCTCAGCAAGATAGTGAGGCATTGCACGTCAGCCATAATGTGTTAGCATCGTCTGAATCCAATTCTTTGAAAATAAATCTATTTCTAAAGGCAAATGGAATTAAATGAATTTAAATATCTTTATTATATTTAATTGAAGCAGAAAATGAAGTCTGATTCCTTAGGATTATAGCTGATGCGGATAATACAGTCATGACCAAAAGTTTTGAGAATGACACAAATATTAATTTTTACAAAGTCTACTGCTTCACTTTTTCTAATGGCAATTTGCATATACTCCAGAATGTTATAAAGAGTGATCAGCTTAACAGCAATTACTTGCAAAGTCAATATTTGGCTACAAAATGAACTTTATCCCCAAAGCACATTTCAACATCATTGCAGCCCTGCCTTAAAAGGACCAGCTAACCTCTTTTCAGTGATTGCTCCATTAACACAGGTGTGGGTGTTGATGAGGACATGGCTGGAGATCAATCTGTCATGATTAAGTAAGAATGACACCACTGGACACTTTAAAAGGAGGCAGGTGCTTGGCATCATTGTTTCTCTTCTGTTAACCATGGTTATCTCTAAAGAAACACGTGCAGTCATCATTGCAATGCACAAAAATGGCCTAACAGGGAAGAGTATCGCAGCTAGAAAGATTGCACCTCAGTCAACAATCTATCTCTCACGCTGTCTAATGATATGTATACAATGTCAGTAAACTATTAATACAGGAACAACACTCTATACAACAACTAGTATAGCAACATCAGCATGTAAGTATAGAATAGATTTACCTGACACGATATCTGCTGAACTCAGTGTTAATCTTGAGGACTTGATGAGCTGAAACAGGAAAGAGGTGGACCGGGATCTAACCTGACCCTAAACTGGGGTCCTAACTAATCCCTCACCTTGGAGGTACTGATAATGGTTCAGAGGTCCAAGTCTCCAACCTAACCCTGTCTCCTATCAGACCCTGAACCCTGTAATCAGTCCTAAGAAGGATCCTGACTACCACCAAAGGGATATGGGCTGATCTCAGCTAAATACACAGATTAGACATATAAGACAGACAGGATAACACTCGCTTGCATACACACTCAAACACCAAAGGAACATAAATGGTCTGGGAAATAAACTCTAACCAAGTTGAGCTTAGAACAACTAAGGAGCTCACAACTAAAGTCTATACAGATTCATTCCTATCTGTGGTCTGCATGAAGGTTTCACTGGCAACTCCCCAAGCAGACAACCAGGAATTTAAAGGAAACCAATCAACAAATAATCAATTGCAGCCGGGAGAAACTGCACCCAGTCCCAGAACCGAGCACAGACAGAATTAACTCCCTAGCTGCCAAACACAAAGAAACAGCAGCTCAGCTGTGAGAAGTCAAAATGTGCAACCGCGACGATCTTCGTGGCAATGCACACATGACAGTACCCCCCCTTCTACGAGGGGCCTCCGGACCCTCAGGGCCAGGCCTGCCCGGGTGAGTTCTGTGGAAGGTCCGAACCAAACGATCTGCGTTAACATCAGACGCAGGGACCCACGTCCTCTCCTCTGGACCATACCCCCCTTCCAATGCACCAAGTACTGAAGGGACCGGCGATTCAGACGTGAGTCAATGATCTTTGATACTTGAAATTCCAAGTTACCATTGACCAACACAGGAGGAGGAGGTAGAGGTGACGGTATGACTGGTGCCACATACCTTTTAAGTAATGACTTGTGGAACACATTATGAATTTTAAACGTAGGAGGGAGGTCCAGACGAAATGCCACAGGATTAATTATGGAACTGATCCTGTACGGCCCGATGAATCTGGGACCCAGTTTCCAGGAGGGCACTTTAAGTTTTATATTCCTGGTAGACAACCATACCAGATCGTTCACATTCAGATCTGGACCAGAAACTCTCCTCCTATCAGCCATACGTTTGTAACGGTTCCCCATCGCACTCAGATTATTCAATACACCTCTCCACACAGAAGCAAGTGACGACGAGAAACGCTCCTCCTCAGGAACCCCAGAAGGGCCCCCCCCATTGAAAGTACAAAACTGGGGATGGAAACCATATGCCCCAAAAAACGGGGACTTACCAGTGGACTCGCTCCGCCTGTTGTTAAGAGCGAACTCTGCCAGAGGCAAGAAAGAAGACCAGTCCTCTTGGTTCTCTGAGACAAAACACCGGAGATATGTCTCTAAGCTCTGATTCAGACGCTCTGTCTGACCATTGGTCTGCGGATGAAAAGCCGAGGAAAATGACAATTGCATCCCCCGACGTAAACAAAATGCCCTCCAAAATTTGGACACAAACTGAGACCCCTATCTGACACCACATCAGAAGGCAACCCATGAAGTCTAACGATCTCCCTAATGAACACCTGCGCCAGAGTTTTAGCATTAGGGAGTGCAGGAAGAGCAACGAAATGTGCCATCTTACTGAACCTGTCAACAACCACCAGTATGACAGTATTCCCTGACGACGGAGGAAGGTCCGTAATGAAGTCCATAGATAAATGAGTCCATGGACGCTCCGGAAGTTTCAAGGGTAAAAGGGTCCCAGACGGACGGGTATGAGGGGTTTTAGAGCGAGCACACACCCCACATGACGCGACAAAAGTTATAACATCTTTATTAGCATTAGGCCACCAAAACCGGCGAGAAAGGAGATCTAAAGTAGCCTTACTCCCTGGATGTCCTGCTAGAGCAGAATTATGATGTGCCTCAATAACCTTTTGTCTCAACAGATTTGGGACAAACAGTCTCCCTGGAGGTCCTGCAGGGGCGTCCCCCTGAGCCTCTAACACCTCCTCCTCAAGCTCAGAAAATACAGCCGACACTACCACCCCCTCCTGAAGGATAGGACTCGGGTCATCCGTTTTCCCGGCCCCTGGGAAACTGCGAGACAAGGCATCAGCCTTTACATTCTTAGACCCCGGGCGATAAGTGACGACAAAATTAAACCTGGTAAAAAACAACGACCATCGAGCTTGTCTGGAATTCAGACGCTTAGCGGATTCCAAATACAACAGGTTCTTGTGATCAGTAATAACGGTAACCGGGTGGACTGCCCCCTCCAAAAAGTGATGCCATTCTTCAAAAGCTAACTTAATGGCCAAAAGTTCCCTATTGCCGATATCATAATTCCTTTCGGCGGACGACAATTTCTTAGAAAAGAAAGCGCACGGATGCCATTTACCAGGGGACGGACCCTGGGACAATATAGCACCCACCCCTACGTCAGACGCATCCACCTCCACAATGAACGGCTGAGATGCATCTGGTTGGATGAGAACGGGTGCCGAAGCAAAACATTTCTTCAAAGAGGAAAAGGCTTGGCAAGCTTTGTCCGACCATTTAGAAAAATCCGTCCCTTTTCTTGTCATGTCAGTGAGAGGTTTGACGACAGATGAGAAATTACAAATAAATTTCCGGTAGTAGTTAGCAAACCCCAAAAAACGCTGCAGAGCCTTAAGATCCCCTGGCTGATCCATTCAAGCACTGCTCTCACCTTTTCAGGGTCCATACGGAAACCGGAGGCTGACACCAAAAAACCCAAAAACTGAAGTTCCTGTACGGCAAATACACACTTCTCCAGTTTGGCGTATAGTTTATTGTCTCGCAAGATCTGCAACACCTGTCTCACATGCTCCTGATGAGACACAAGATCTGGCGAGTAAATTAAAATGTCGTCCAAATATACGACCACAAACACCCCCACAAGGTGACGAAAAATGTCATTAACAAAATGTTGGAATACTGCTGGTGCAGTAGTCAGACCAAAAGGCATGACTAGGTTCTCATAATGTCCCTCCGGCGTGTTAAACGCCGTTTTCCACTCATCCCCCTCTTTTATCCTAATCAGATTATACGCCCCCCTGAGATCCAATTTAGAAAACCATTTGGCGCCAACAATTTGATTGAAGAGATCAGGAATAAGAGGGAGTGGATACGGATCTCGAACAGTAATCCGATTAAGTTCGCGGAAATCCAAGCAAGGGCGTAGGCCTCCATCTTTCTTCTTCACAAAGAAGAACCCCGCGGCTACTGGGGAAGATGAAGGTCTAATATGCCCTTTGGCCAGACTTTCAGAAATATAATCTTTCATAGCCTGCCTCTCAGGACCAGAAAGATTATACAACCTAGCTTTAGGCAACTTAGCATCAGGAAGGAGATTAATAGAGCAGTCATACACACGATGAGGAGGCAACTCCTGACACCCCTCCTCAGAGAAAACATCCCCAAAATCCTCCAAAAAAGGAGGCAATGTACTAGGCACGACCGCACTGATGACTGTGTTCATGCAGTTGCTTTTGCAAAACTCACCCCATTGGCTTATTTCTCTGGACTGCCAATTAATCACAGGGTTATGTTTAACCAACCAAGGAAGTCCCAACACAATGGGAGTAGGTAGACCCTCCAACACATAACAAGATAATTGTTCCCTATGTATTGCCCCTACCCGAAGGTCAATGTTATGAACCTCATGAACAAAGCTACCTTGGCCGAGAGGCCTGGCGTCAATGGAGAATATAGGGATCGGTTTGACCAATACACTCAGATGCATACCTTGAGCCTGAGCAAACTGAGCGTCAACCAGATTAGCCCCGGAACCACTATCAAGAAGAACAGACAATCTCTCCACTCTCGTACCAACTACCACCTCCACTGGTACAAGGAACTGAGAAGAACTGGCGGATGAAATACATACTCCAGGTTGTCGTCCACCACACAACCTGGGATTAACAGTTTTCCGGCGACTTTTGGCTCAACAAGGCACGGGATGGACATTCTCCAATAAAATGTCCCTCTTTCCCGCAGAAAAAACATCTTCTAGTCCTGCGGCGTACCGCCAATCCCCTCCTACGAAATGATGTCCCTCCCAACTGCATAGGCTCATCCGAACAGACAAGGGGAACCTCAACATAAGGGACTTTAGTGGTAGGTGGAGAAACAACAGGGAGTGGGGTTACCTCACCCCTCTCCCGAAGCCGTCTATCAGTACGGATAGCTAAGGCCATAGCAGCCTCCAGAGAAGGAGGAGACTCATACTGAGCCAAAACGTCTTTTAATTTATCAGAAAGCCCATGACAAAACTGGCTCCTAAGAGCTGGGTCATTCCACTGAGTATCTGTGGCCCATCTACGAAACTCAGAAGCAAATTCCTCTGCCGGACGATCTCCCTGCTGTATCTTACGTAATTTAGTCTCAGCAAGAGAGACCCGATCTGGGTCATCATATACCAATCCCAGGGCAGTAAAAAATTGATCTACAGACAGTAGAGCCGGGGATCCCGGAGGAAGGGAAAATGCCCAGGATTGAGGGTCCCCTTGCAGAAGTGAGATAACAATTCCCACTCTCTGCTCCTCACTCCCTGATGATCGAGGCCGAAGCCGAAAATACAATTTACATGCCTCCCGGAAGGTGAAAAATTTGTCTCGCCCACCAGTGAACCTGTCCGGGAGAGCTACTTTAGGTTCAACTCTGGTTTGCTCCAGGGGAGACAAAACTTTGGACTTAAAGTCCGTCAGCTCCATGGATAATCCCTGCAACTGCAGAGCCAGCTGGGCTACTGGATCCATGGTAACTGGAGATAATTTTTAGGGCCAGTGAAAATGTCACGCTGTCTAATGATATGTATACAATGTCAGTAAACTATTAATACAGGAACAACACTCTATACAACAACTAGTATAGCAACATCAGCATGTAAGTATAGAATAGATTTACCTGACACGATATCTGCTGAACTCAGGGTTAATCTTGAGGACTTGATGAGCTGAAACAGGAAAGAGGTGGACCGGGATCTAACCTGACCCTAAACTGGGGTCCTAACTAATCCCTCACCTTGGAGGTACTGATAATGGTTCAGAGGTCCAAGTCTCCAACCTAACCCTGTCTCCTATCAGACCCTGAACCCTGTAATCAGTCCTAAGAAGGATCCTGACTACCACCAAAGGGATATGGGCTGATCTCAGCTAAATACACAGATTAGACATATAAGACAGACAGGATAACATCGCTTGCATACACACTCAAACACCAAAGGAACATAAATGGTCTGGGAAATAAACTCTAACCAAGTTGAGCTTAGAACAACTAAGGAGCTCACAACTAAAGTCTATACAGATTCATTCCTATCTGTGGTCTGCATGAAGGTTTCACTGGCAACTCCCCAAGCAGACAACCAGGAATTTAAAGGAAACCAATCAACAAATAATCAATTGCAGCTGGGAGAAACTGCACCCAGTCCCAGAACCGAGCACAGACAGAATTAACTCCCTAGCTGCCAAACACAAAGAAACAGCAGCTCAGCTGTGAGAAGTCAAAATGTGCAACCGCGACGATCTTCGTGGCAATGCACACATGACACTATCGCATCATCAAGAACTTCAAGGAGAGAGGTTCCATTGTTGCTAAAAAGGCTCCAGGGTGCCCAAGAAAGACCAGCAAGCACCAGGACCGTCTCTTAAAAGTGTTTCAGCTGCGGGATCGGGCTACCAGCAGTGCAGAGCTTGCTCAGGAATGGCAGCAGGCAGGTGTGAGTGCATCTGCACACACTGTGAGGCGGAGACTCTTGGAGCAAGGCCTGGTCTCAAGGAGGGCAGCAAAGAAGCCACTTCTCTCCAGAAAAAACATCATGGACAGACTGATATTCTGTAAAAGGTACAGGCAGTGGACTGCTGAGGACTGGGGTAAAGTTATTTTCTCTGATAAATCCCCTTTTCGATTGTTTGGGACATCAGGAAAACGCCTCATTCGGAGAAGACAAGGTGAGCGCTACCACCAATCTTGTCTCATGCCAACTGTTAAGCATCCTGAAACCATTCATGTGTGGGGTTGCTTCTCAGCCAAGGGAATCGGCTCTCTCACAGTCTTGCCTAAAAACACAGCCATGAATAAAGAACGGTACCAGAATGTCCTCCAAGAGCAACTTCTCCCAACCCTCCAAGAGCAGTTTGGTGATCAACAATGCCTTTTCCAGCATGATGGAGCACCTTGCCATGAAGCAAAGGTGATAACTAAATGGCTCAGGGAACAAAACATAGAGATTTTGGGTCCATGGCCTGGAAACTCCCCAGATCTTAATCCCATTGAGATCTTGTGGTCAATCATCAAGAGACGGGTGGACAAACAAAAACCTAAAAATTCTGACAAAATGAAAGCATTGATTGTGCAAGAATGGACTGCTATCAGTCAGGATTTGGTCCAGAAGTTGATTGAGAGCACGCCAGGGAGAATTGCAGAGGTCCTGAAGAAGAAGGGTCAACACTGCAAATATTGACTTGCTGCATTAACTCATTCTAACTGTCAATATAAGCTTTTGTTACTCATATGTTTGCAATTATTATATTTCTGTCTGTGATAAAAACATCTGTCAAACACACATAAAAACCAGAGGGCAGCAGATCATGTGAAAATATAATATTTGTGTCATTCTCAAAACTATAGGCCATGACTGTAGAGTTCAAAACAAATCTCCTGAAAATCCATGGTAACAAGTGAATTTGAACAAACTGAAAAAAAAAAGAAATATGCCCACCCATATAGAGTTGTGCTCAAAAGTTTACATACTCCAGCAGAATTTTTGCTTTCTTGGCCTTTTTTCAGAGAATATGAATAACACCAAAACTTTTGCTCCACTCATGGTTAGTGGTTGGGTGAAGCCATTTATTGTCAAACTACTCTTCATTGCTCCATTTAGTTTAATATTAGGCATGTAAACTGAGTACAGTGGCCAGTTGCAAATGCTTGCATGTGGCAAATGATTCTACCTACATTTTCTGGTCTCATCATATCTTGTAAAAGCATGTGACCTTTTTTTTCTTCAACTTTAATATAAAATGCCTCAGTATTTTTGGAATTCCTGTTTTACATATCTATTCTAGATACTTTACTCCCCATGGCCATACTGCCATTGTTGCCACATATTTCTTACTGCTTACTGGTCGTGAACCTGTGCGTAGCAACTTCACAACCTAGCTTTTTAGGTTTCATTAACTTATTTTCATCTTGGTTCAATGTCTTTAAAAAAAAATAATAATAATTTAAATAGTTGCATTTAACAATCACAGGCAACACAGCAATACTGCTTTGTCTCCAGAAATAAGGGGATAATTTTTGGATGACTTGTTAAAAAACCTTAATAACGACCTATATGCAAATTGCCTCTTCAAAAAAAGAGGACTTGTACTCTATAGCGCCACCTATTGGAAGTAGCGATCCTACAAGTCACAATCAACCCTTTAACGAGTCTTGTAATATGACTTAGGATAAAACGGCCTAATGATTTTCTGATGACTTGTAGACCACTAAAAGGGAATATTTTTTTCACTTCTGCATGAGAAACCATTACTTCTTCACATTCAACTCATTACATTACACATGTTTTAACTATCAAAGGGATACTTTTTGGACGACTTATGAAAAAGCTATTCATTCTTCATTTAGCAAAGTGCAAAGCTCTTTGTACACCCCAAACAGGGATACTTGTTGGCCCCAGCCATGTGAAAATTTCACAACTTCTTCCTTTTGCACCAGCTGTCAATTAGCAACTGCAATGCATGCATCTGCCCCCCCCCCAACCCCAACCCAATGAAATAATTTTTAGACTATTTATACAATTTAGGTGGCCTAAAAATTCAGGTACTGCAGTGTGTTGTTAAATGCACTGTTGGTTATCTCTGGTTACCATCCATTTTTCCCTAGCCAGGTAGGTGGTAGTCATTTGGACATTAAAAAGGTTTTGCAATTTGAATTACAAAGCTCAAAACACGTTCAGCTGACTCCAAGTATAACTCACAATGTTTTACACATATTTAGACAATTAGGCTGTGTGCCCACGTTGCATTTTTTGTTAGCCACGAAAACGCTAACAAAACGCATCTCATTAGTTTACATGCATTCTGCAATTGCTGTGCTAATGCTGCGTATTTTACCGCAGCAAAATCGCTGTAAAATACGCAGCATGTTCATTAACTTTGCGGAATTGCGGCGATATTCTCACCTTCAGGCGGCCCCCGGAGTTTTCCCGCTCCTCAGCGAAGCTGCCGCCAAGTTCCATTCCCAGGGATGCATTGCGAGAATCACCCCAGATGACGTAGCGGTTGCATGACCACTACGTCATCAGAGGTCAATGCATCCCTGGGAACGGAACTTGCCGGCAGCGTCACTGAGGAGCGGGAAAACTCCGGGGGCCGCTGGAAGATGAGAATATCCATATTTTTTTTTTTTTGATTATTTCTAACATTCTATTTTTTACCACTGCATAGGCAGCATCAATAGTAAAAAGTTGGTCACACTTGTCAAACACTATGTTTGACTCGTATAACCAACCTGTCAATCAGTTTTTCAAGCGATGCTACAGATCGCTTGGAAAACGCTAGTATTCTGCATACTAAATACGCTTGCAAAACACTATTTTTTGCGGGAATACGCAAAATGGAATGCATGCGTATTTCCCGCCGCAGAGAGTTGCGGGAATGCAGCGGAAATTTCCGCTGCATTTCCAAACGTGTGCACATAGCCTTAGAGGTTTTTTAATTAAGTCATTCCTGCAAATTTATACTCCTATTTTTATTTCCTATTTATCTATAGCAAGGAAAGGAATCCCTAAGGCAGAAGCCAATCTACACTTGAAAAAATAAATATATATTATGATATCTATTGACGGAGAATACAGCAGCGAGCACTCTCACTATGACGAACCCTACATTTTCATATAATACATAGGCTGTCCATTAATTATATTGGAGACTACATAATTCTTCATTTTCCCTATGGTGGCACTACAGAGAAATTCTATTCTTGCTGTCAGATTCACTATATTTGTTTTGGGAGTTATCTACTTGCAACATACATTTTTGGGGCACTATTTCCCACATGAGAATTATCTGCATGTTAAAGACATAATGAGTTGGGTCATTTTGGAGGGTACTAGTACAGTGTAGGGCATTATGCACTTCGTAGAATTGCTTTTATTAAAGCTGCTCTTTACATAATACTCTTCATTTTAGGGGCACATTAAGATGGTGAATTTGTATTTTAATTAAAGGCGTGGTTCTAACTTTCAAAGCATGGAGCCAGGGTGATTTATGCACCAAACTCAGCACAATTAAGGTTGGGAGAAGTCATCATGGTGGTTGGAACTGGAATAAAAAGAATTAAGAAAGATTATTGTTACTGTGATTTTAGCTAATCATTATTATAGTTATCTGTCCAGTCTGTGGCATGACAATTCTCTCATTCCCTAATTTACTAATATAGGGTCAGCGTGTGATGGTATTGTAGTGTAATAGTTTTATATAGTGTTGTTTTAGCTAAATTAAATATGTTACATAGTAGCCATAGATAATATCCATCAGGAAATCTGCTACCAGCCACCAGGTGCCGTGACTCCCATCCCTTCCTGCATTTCCCCTGGCTCACTCTCCACATTTGATCCCATGACAGAAGAAGAAGTCTCCAGGCTCCTCTATTCTTCTCATCCGACTACATGCACTACTGACCCCATTCCCTCACATCTCTTCCAGTCTCTCTCTCCAGTCATCACAATTCATTTAACTACAATCTTTAATCTCTGTCTCTCCTCTGGCATTTTCCCCTCCTCCCTCAAACACTCTATCATTACTCCATTAGTAAAGAAACCCGCTGTCAACCCATCTAGAACAAACAACTACAGACCAGTCTCCAACCCCCTCTCTAAACTATTGGAGCGCCTGATTTCCTCCCGCCTTACCCGTTACCTCTCCACTCACTCCCTCCTAGACCCTTCACAATCTGGTTTCTGCCCTCTACATTTGACAGAAATTGCACTCATCAAAGTGACCAACGACCTTCTGACAGCAAAATGGAACGGTGGCCACTCTCTGCTCATTCTTTTCGACCTTTCTGCAGCTTTCGACATTGTTGACCACCATCTCCTACTCTCTAGGCTCCAGTCACTAGGCATTAAGGGAACTGCTCTCTCCTGGTTCTTTTCCTATCTTTCTGACCGCTCCTTCAGTGTCTTGTTCGCTGGCTCCACTTCATCTCCTCTTCCTCTCACTGTTGGGGTACCTCAGGGCTCAGTCCTTGACCCCATTCTCTTCTCCTTCTACACGGCCCCAATTGGACAGACCATCAGCAAATTTGGCTTTCAGTACCACCTTTATGCTGATGACACATAACTATATATGTCATCCCCTGACCTTACCCCGCTGTACTTCAGAACGAAGGTGACTGTCTGTCCACATTCTCCAACATCATGTCCACTCTCTATCTGAAACTCAACTTTTCCAAAATTGAACTTCTTCTACTCCCGCTGTCTGCCTACCTCCCTAAATCTGAAATTTCCCTCTCTATGGGTGGCACCATAATAACACACCGGCAGCAGGCGCACTGTCTGGGTGTTATGTTTGACACCAATCTCTCCTTCACCTCCCATATACAATCTCTTGCCCATTCTTGCCTCTTACACCTAAAGAACATCTCTAGAATCTGCCCTTTTCTCACCATGGAAACAACAAAAATCCTCACTGTTGCCCTGATCCACTTCCACCTGGACTACTGTAACGCTCTATTAATTGGCCTCCACCTCACCCGACTTTCCCCTCTCAAGTCCATCCTTAATGCAACAGCCAGGGTCATCCATCTGGCTAATCAGCAATCGGACGTGTCCGCTCTTCGCCAGTCGTTACACCCATTCATTATATGATCCAATTCAAAGTACTTGTTCTCACCCACAAAGCTCTCCACAGTGCAACACCCCATTACATCTCCTCCCTCATTTCTATCTATCGGCCTAGCTGATCGCTGCGCTCTGCAAACAACTTTCAACTAACCTCTGCACTAATCCGTACCTCCCACTCCCGACTCCAAGACTTCTCCCGCATTGCACCAATCCTCTGGAATGCTATACCCAAGAAATTAGGACCAGCCACAACTTGCACAGTTTTAGGCGCTCCCTCAAAACACATTTGTTCAGAGAAGTCTATCACGTTTACTAATCAGTCATTCTATGTGTAAGTGTGTGTGTGCAGCCCATTCACTATATCTATCCCCCACTCCCTCAAGATGGCTGGACCATCATTGTAAATACATCACTGTAAACACACACCTGTACTTTGTATCTCCCCCACCTCATTATAGATTGTAAGCTCTCATGAGCAGGGTTGTTGTAATTTGCTTTAATTATTGTATTATTGTTAAAGTTGTTACTTTTGACTGTTGTGTTTGAAACTGTTAAACTGTAAAGCGCTGCGGAATATGTTGGCGCTATATAAATAAATATTATTATTATTATAGCCATTTTTCTCTTCTTTTATTGCTTCCTGTTGCCCTCCCCTGAGTATTCTGTTAAATAAACAAATTAATTAATTATTAAATAAATAAAATAATAAATAAATAAAATCTGCCATGCCAATTGCAGGGATATGGATCTTTTTATTTAGTGTGATTAAAAAATGTCCAATTGGTAAAGACTATACAAATTACCATATTTGGGGCACTAAATAAAAAGGGGCTATATCTCTGGAATTACTCAGGGAAGCAGCAGGAATAAGTGTAAAAATGTGCCCCTTTTTGATGTGGTGATTGAACTGAGTACAGTTCTCAGCTATCTGTGTCAGTTTAAAGAACAGAGAATAAAGCAATGGTGTTTATACAGGATCATCCTTTCATTCAAACACTCCAGAAACCCCATTCTTGGGACCATTGTGGATCCCAGTGGTGAGACCCCCAACAACCAGCAAGTTGTTACCTATCCTTTATGACCTTTTTTGGCACAAATATTGTAACAAGTATTTAATATTTGTACTTTACCTGTATATATATAGCAAATCTATTGGTTCAAAATAATGTCAATGCCTCTTTGTCTTACATTTATGTTGGTTAGAAACACAATAAAACATTGTAGCTATTCCTTTGTTTGTTCTTAAGCTCTCAAGGAAAACAACTTTATCTGAAAAAAGAAAAAAGCGAAGACAACAATTGAGCTGTGTATCATTCCCATCCGATTTTGCTTTTGCATATTATGTTTTTATATTGTATAGTAAATAGTGGAAGTGTCCAACGCAATAGCAAATCACAACACACAACACTGCCAGTTGCACAACTCAAAGTCAATATGGTTTCAATTTGTAAGTAACAAAGGTGTTGCTTCCCCACCCACTTAAGACAATAACGAGTTGTATATACAAAAAATAACAAGAGTAGCTGCTGAATGCCTGTCATTACTCATATTAAAGATGTTATTCCATCTATATGATAACATTTATATACACAAACCAGATCATAATTCTAGATATACACTTGGTGAATTTGTAAGAGAAGATGAGTAATTTTAAATGAGATCAAATGTGAGTGCTCCCTGGTTTGCTGTATTGTGTCTGATACAAATTTAGAAATTGAGCTGAAGTTTTGGAATCTGAATTGAGACTTCTTCTCTTTTGCGATATTCCTACTTGATGAACACAGTTGCTTTTGTTACGATATCGTATCATTTCGATCGCATACTACTTTCAAGTTGGTGACTTGAGAGAATTTCAATGTAGCCATTAATTGCCTTCAGTAGAAATAGAAAAAATAATAGTTTTTGGGCACATTATTAATTATACAAATAGTAGTTTATACAACAATCTATTGACCTACGGAAATGGGTTTGTCATTTTTTTATTAAGTTTTCAAAAAGTAGGGAAAAAGATTTGTCACAATGTTGAAAAGCAAATGTTATAATCCTCTATTTTTAAGAGATGAAAAAAGATCCTTTCTTGCAACCTAGTTAAACATTTCATTGCACAATGTTTTTCTTATAATTAATTCAATATGTTGTTTAGTTTACTCCTATTTCCTGAATGGATTTCCCTACAAATCAGAACAGGAACATAGCAAATAGTCATGGGTGGAAACAGGTTTCTTACTAGAATCACAAGCATAAGTATTTAAATCAGACATATGTGGATTATGCATATACAATGATACATGTACTACATTAGAAGGTGGTATTAATATTTATGACTATCTGCTTAATTCAGTATTTGCATATTTTATTGCTACATAAAGTCACATTATAAATTCCACTTATCAGGCCTAGATTTGCAAGTCCAGATTTTAAATATACTGGAAAATTTCACTCACTTTTCTTTAAAAAAAAATGCCCTGCTGCTTTATGTATGATGAGATGTTAGGAAAGTTGAGCTTGTTTAGCTTAGAAAAAAGACATTTTAGGGCTCTTTCACAAGTCAGTGTCCACAGTACCTGCGGTGACAGTTTTCACACGTACGGAGAACCACATAGACTCATTCAAGTGAATGGGTCTGTGCACATGTCAGTGTATTTCAAGGTCCATGTGACCCACATGTAGACATGTCTATTTTTTACATAACACGGACCGCAAAATGTCCTGCACGCGTGCACTCGGATGACACACATGGATGTCATCCGTGTGAAACGCAACGGCGCCAGGGAAGAATTCTACAGTAAACGCTGTTCCCCGGCGCCGGGTGCTGAAGACGACTCATTCATCCCCCCTGCTCTGCCGGCGATTCTGTTGAGCAGGGGACAATGATGAGAGTTATATTCAAGTGAGAACAATGACAGCAGGCAGCGGCTGATGGGACTATTACTCCATCAGCCTACACCTGCTGCAGCTAATAACAGATGAGAGTATTCGTCAGCTGGCTCCGCGCTGTAAATCTAATATATACTTACTTGTAATGTCTTTACATCCTGTTCCTCCAGATGTGTCCGGATCCCAGAATTACAAGCCGCGGAAACTCACCAACCGCCATACTGGGACACCCAAGTGATGGGTGCCTCAATATGGTAAACTGCTGGTGGTACCAGCCTCTTCGTGGGTACCATCAGTGGACCACGTCGCACCACACACACAAACACACATGTATATGCCGTACGCACCACACACGTATACGCCATACGTTACCACACACACTGTATTATATGCCGTTACGCACCATACACACACTGTATACGCCGTATGCACCACACACTGTATACACCATACGCACTGCACAAAAGCTGTATATGCCTTACGCACCACACACACACACTGTATATGCCATAAGCACCACACACATGTATACGTGTACGCAAACCACACCACACACACTGAATACACCGTACGCACCACACACACACTTTATACGCCGTACGCACCACAAACATACACACACACTGTAAACGCTGTACGTTACCACCACTGTATATGCCATATGCACCACAAAACACCACTGTATGCGCCGTACGCACTACACACACCTGTATACGCCGTACCACCACACCAACACTGTATACGCCGTACGCACCACACACACACTGTATACGCCGTAGCACCACACACACACATAACACACTGTATACGCGTACGCAGCCTCTTGTGCGGTACCACCAGCGGAATACCATCGCGAATCCCGCCGTCGGAATCGCCAATGATCACTGACAGCCGCCATCTTTGTACAAGAGGAGCACTGCAAGTTTTAATGTGACCGCTGCTATCTGTCTGCACAAACATGGTGGCGGTCCAATTTTACTGCACCTGCGCGAATTTCCGCGCAGGCGCAGTAAATCATTCGGGTGATCCGACGGCAGATGCGCGGTGTCTACAGACAAAATAAGATGATCACTTAAAGGGTTTTTCCACGAACGAAAGTTCATTTTAAAAATTGTCTGTGTCTGACCGTGTACGGGCATACCACATCTCCTGGGCAGGGGAGGGCAAAAAAAATACTGACATTCAGCAGGATCACAGAGGATTCTTTTGTGAGGTAAATATTTCACTGACTGTTTTTAACCAATATTTTACCTCACAAAATGTTTCCTCTGCGATCTCATGCTGTAATGTCGTATTGTCTTTTGCTTCCTCCCTGCCCGGAGCTGTGGTATGTTCTGTACCGGTCAGAAAAAGACAATTTTAAAATTAACTTTTGCTCGTGGGAAAACCCCTTTAAAAAGCAAATATCAACGCCATATGGTCCCCTAAAAGTACGCCAATGACAATGAAAGGAAAGCAGCAAAGGACAACATCGAAGACAACAACGGGCAATAGTATAATAATTGATAGATATTTTATATATACATACATATGACATGACATAGATAGGTGGATAGATAGATGCCATAACATAGATAGATGTTTCATTTGCTATGAGATAGTTATAGATAGATTGTTGAAATAGACAGATATTTAATATTGTTAAGGGGATTACAGGGGAGATATGTGTCATCCAGTTTGTAAAACTTTGTGTATGAACCCGTTTTAGTGCTCCAGTGTCACAGATGCTGAGAGACTTAAATTAACTTTACCAGGGCTGGGTTTTTTGTGAAAGTTAAAGAGATGGCGGGACGGCATAGAAAGATAGATAGCTAGATAGAATGGGGTACATAGATAGTGATAGATACATATGACTTACATTGTTAGATGATAGATACATAGAGATCATCAATGTAGAGACATACATACATTAAATATAGATGAGGAAAATAGACAAATAAAGATGATAGAGACATAGATAGATGACAGATCATATAAAATAATAGATAGATGATAGATAGATAGATAGATAGATAGATGATAATTAGTAGATAAATAGATAGATGACTTAGTGATGAGCGAGTACTCTCGTCGCTCGGTTTCAACGAGCCGTCGGGTGGTTCAGGTTTTGGAAGTTTCTGTTCCGCAGCTGCATGATTTGCGGAAATTGACAGCCTGAATACATGTGGGTATTGCCTCTTTGTTGGGGAATTCCCATTGTATTCAGGTGTCAAGTAGCCGCAAATCATGCAGTACGGCAACAGAAACTAAAATCTCCAGCCTTCCAAATACTCGGAGACCACCGAGCGTTTCGGGGAAACCTGAGAAATGAGTATACTCGTATCACTAATTGTTAGGGTCTGCAAACCACCAAATATATGATGTAGAGAGGTCGTTCGCAGCCGGGGTCCCGTGCAGGCAGAGCCCCAGAAGCAAAACTTGTTATCCCGCAGAGTCGCCAAAATAAACGCCGTAAGCGCTGTGGCAATAGGTGCGAACTCTGTTATTCCCAGAGCCCTAGAAGGAGTGCCGCAGGTTTTATGGCGTGTGTGCGAATCACTTAACCAAACGGGAGTCGCAAAATAAACACGCTGGGGGGCACTGTTGCGTTTGAAAGCGAACCTGTTACGTCAAAGCCGCTGAGGAAAACTTCTGTGTCTGTAGGACCCAGGTACAGTTGACTGCTAAGCGAACTTAGAAGTGTCATGCGCTAATGTCCCTCGCGGGGTCACCCGCAATCTTTGGCGTTTGAACGCCAGGCCCTGAATATGGCAACAAACTCCTCCCGGTTATGCCGGTAATCTAGGGATCTAGGAAAAGCCCTGACCAGTAGCATATAAATCCTCACGATTAAGTCGGTATTCTAGGGGCTTATTTCGTGGGCCCTAACCACCCCACCCGCATGACCACAATGGTGCAAAGCTTAACGATTGATATTAGCGCATGGCGGCCCAGCCATGCACCCTTTTATAGTAACAGCTAAGGACCTGCCAGAAACAAGGACCAATGAAACTGTTCCAGAAAGCAGTAGTCACAGGACCTTCCTGGTGGACCAATAGGGCTTCTGCAGTACCGAGCAAGTGACCCTTGACTCCAATGAGAGATCTACCCTGGGATGCTCAGAAGGGAAAACAAGGACTTTGTCCTAAAGCGTTGCTCGCCGCTAACAGTACTGGCCCCATTTGCAGAGCCTGGAAAAGGCAGCAGTAACCCCTGCACCTGTTAGACTGGGCGGACCTGGGACCCACGTCTAAGCTGAGCAGAGTCCACTGCGGCCGGGACGGATGGGAGACCGCAGCGGGATGGCTAAAAATTCCCCCTTTTGTGAAGTGGGAACTTGACCTTAACATTACCCCCCCTTGGGCCCCCCTTTTTTGGCCTCACTGCGTCAAAAGGCAGCGATGGCTGCGGAGAGAATGTGCTCGGCAGGGGTCCCAGGACCTATCCCGGCCCTACCCCTCCATCCCCCAAAAAAATTTTTTGCCCCCTACCACCTTTCACCCTTGTGGCGTTCACCTCATGGTCGTCCGTAACGAACCCCCATGTCCGGCAGTTTACTCAGAAAACCAGGACATGGCACGGGGTTTTAGAAGGGATAAGAAAGGTTTCGGAGATACCCAGGGTGGTGGAGAGCCAAACAGTATACCACAGGTTAACCTGTTCGGGACTTTTAAAGGCCCGGGGAGCGGGGGTTAAAAATTAGGGGGTCAACTGCACCCCAAATGTTGGGCGGGGGGGCCACACCAAGCCCCCCGGGGGAAAAGTCGGAGCGGGACGCGTGTGCGTCGGCGGAAGGCCTCACTCTCCTTGGCGCCTGAATGATCCTGGGACTTTCCCCAAAAACCCCCCCTGCCTCCAACCCCGCGCCACACTGGAGTCAGGGAAAACACGGGCAGGGCACCGGAACTGGGGAGCTGACCGTATTTAGAAGGGAAGGATCTGCCCCGGGGGTAGCCACACATTTTTAGTGAAAAAAACAGCCCACGGAGCAAAGATCCCGTCATCCTGCCGGCGAGACAAAATGTCGAGATAGGGGGACAAGGTCGGGGTTGGCCCCTCTACCAACCCTTGTTCAGGATGGTTTGAAGAAAATTTTTAATCAATATGGTTAGAAAAAACTCTTCCCCGAAAGAGAAAAGGGGCCTCGTCACTGACAATTTTGTCCGGTACCGTGTAGACGGAAAATTGCCTAACGAAAGCGGAGAGCCGGGAGAGGTAACCTGGGACGCACCAGACGCCCCCTTTTGGGAAAAAATGGTCGGTGATGCCCAAAGTTGCAACCCGAATTGGGCAAGCCCACCCCAAAGCCCCCCCCAACCTCTCCCAGGGCCTGTCCCCCCGGAAAAGGGTAAAGTAACCGCTGGCCTTTGTCTGGGACTTTTCTTGGCACGGGGGACACAGCCTGAACATAGCCCCAAAAGTCACGGCCATATGGGGCCCCGTAGTCCCCGCCGAAATTAGTTTCCCCTTTTTCCCCCCAAAGGCCACCCCCCTGGACGAATGTGCCCAAAAGAGACCTCCTGCAATTGGAGGAAAAAAAACTTCCCCGGGGCACAGACTTAGCAAAACCGGGGGCCCAGTACTCGGTCTCTGTGGGGAAAAAAGCGAGGCTCCTCCTCAGGGACACCCCCGAGCGAGAGAGAGCGTCGGCACGAATTTTTTTCTCTCCCGAGGGGGAAATGGGTGTGAAATGAAACCGGGGGAGAAGAAAAAGGCCATCTGGCCGGCGAGAATTTAACCGCTGAGCTGTTAAAAATATACCGATTTTGTGGTCGGTGAAAATTTGGGAAAGGGGAAAGCGGCCCCCTCAACGATTCTCCATCGGAAACCAACTTCATTTTAAAATCCTGTCCCCTGGAAAAATTCCCTCGCTGGTGTGAAGGTTTGGGGGAAAAGAAGAAGGTTTTCCGCCCCTTTGCCTTTGAAAAAGGACTGCCCCGCCCCCAAGGTGAGGCATCCCCTCCCAAAGAATGGCTATCAACTAGGGGGTGTAAATGGCAGCGCTAGCAAACTGAATTTAAATTTTAGATGAAAGCCTTGGAGACTTCCCCCGACCCAATTTGGGATTTGTCCTTTTTTGGGGAGCTACCAAGTTGGAAAAGGGGAATGAAAAAGGGGATAATAATTAATGAACCCCCCAAAGCGCTGCACCCCCTTTTAAAGGGAAGGGGTTCTTGCCAGTCCATTACAGCCTGCATTTTGGGAGGCCATAGCCAACCCCGGGCGGGATATTAGCCAAAAAGGTAAAAAATCCCCAAACACACTTTTTTCCAACTTTGCTTAAAAGGGGAAATTTTCCCCAGGGGGTGAAGACTCGCAGAATCCCCGGGGGATCAATTTTGGAGAGAAGTGAGAAAATCATCCAATAGACTACGACCGGGTTTGGAAAGCTGTCCCAAAAAAGTCTTAAAAAAGTTTTGGAAAAGGCGGGGGGTTTTTGAGCCCGGGGGCATCCCCAGATATTTGTGCCCTCCTGGTAAAAAAGCCATCTTCCTTGCCCCCCACGGATGCGAATCAGGTTCTAACCCCCCGAGGTCAATTTAGTAAATATCCTTGCTCCGGGACCTATCAAAAAATCAAAATGGGGGGGAAGGGTATTTATTTAAGGTGTGGCTTTAAAACCCCCCGTAAATCGGGGGGAATTCTCTGTTCTTCTTCTGCCAAAAAAAAAAACCCCCCACCAGAGGTGACACTGACTTCCTAATAAAACCTCTTGCCGATTTCCTGGTGTTTGGGCATAGCCTCCTTCCCGGGAGAGGAGAGGAAAACCTCCCCGAGGGGGGTTCTGCCCCAGGCAAGAGGCAATAGGACAGTCGGGGGGGTGAGATGGAAGGTTTTGCACCTTTTTTGGGGAGAAACCCTTTTACAAGGACCAATAACATTGGGGGAAGGGAATGAGATCTGCGGGTACCTATAGTAGTAACCTGACACTCTCCCCACATCTCCCCCTAAAAGACCATCCAACCCCGTATCTTCCCAGAGGCCCCAATATGGGGGAGTGAAGACGAAGCGGGAACCCCCGCAGGACCCATCAAAACCCCGGAAGGACAAGGAAAGAGAAAAATTCCCCGATGGGAAGGGGACATAGTAATCTAGGGGATTGTTGATGTGTATCTGTGAGGAAGTAGGTCCTTAAACCCTCGAACCGTCCCGGTTTGGGAGCATCACCGAGGTATTGTGGGGAGAGCAAAAGGGGAAAAAATTTCCCCCCCTGCTCCAAACCACACAAATCATAGAGTGGATGGACCCCAAAAAATTGTTCTTTTTTAAAAGGCAGCTTGGAGGAAAAACTGCGATTTAGTGACCCCTCCCCCGGTTCTAAGGATCGTGTTCCCCTCGCGGGGAATCTATTTTGGAAATGTCCCCAAATGTGACAATTGTTACAAAGCCCCGGGATCGAACGGGCCCGGGGAATAGGTCCCCCCTTAACAACCTCCATGACCTCCGGGGGCGGAGCCTGAAAAGGGGGATTCAGAGGTTTGGCAAAGGGGAGCAGCCGAAACCCCCTCTACATGGGCCGCCCAACCCCGCTCGTGAAAGCAAGGTCGATGCGGGTAGATATGGAGATAAGTTCTCCATTGAGGCAGGAAACCCCCTGGGGCCAAGGGCCCCTTTTCATGGTCCCCCAATTCCAGTCCCCCGGTATAAGGACCTTTGGCCCCCCCAATGGGGGGCCAAGTTCGAATTAAACAAAAAAACGATCCCCCCAAGGAACCCTGTACTTGCCGCATTGGGCGCCGAATTGTGGGTGACCGGGGGCCTAAAAAGACCTTTTTAAGCCCCTCCAGCCGAGGAGCACTGCACCCCTTTCGTCCCCCCCCCCCAAAAGCGCTTTCCCCCCCCCCCCCCGCCCTCCCACATAGTCACTAAAACCCCACTGTGCCCGTTGTAAAAACTGCAGCCAGAAGCTCGAGTGCATGGCACTGATCCCAAACCCCCGAAAAGTTTGCTGTCACCAAAAATTGTCTGGAAGGGGGGAGAGGGGACAAGGTTGGAGCGAGGTTTGGGGGGAAAAGGCTGCGCCGTGCTAGAGCCTGAACAGCGACTGCGGTCATCCACCTGAGGTTGGGCCAAGGGGCCCAAACCCCTACCCTCCGTGGGGGATGAACTGCGTAGACCTGGTCGCCGCCATTTTAAACCCAGAACCTGGGCTAATATTATTTTAGGGTCTGCCGGAACGCAACAAAAATATGATTGGGAAAGGGCGTTCGCACCCCCGGGGTACCCCTGCAGGGGAGCCTTTGTAGTAAATGGGAAAAAAAAGCCTAATGTCTCGCGGGATCCCCCCAAAACAGGGGGGTCTAAACCCCCGGGCCCGAATTCGTCAATAAAACCCCCCCGTTATGGGTAATCAGGGATCTAGGACACCGACCGCCCAGCAAAAGTCCCAAAACCCTCACCGATTAATCGGATTTAGGGGCTTATTTACCCCGGGCCCAACCCACCCGCTGACCACACTGGCAAAAAACTTTTTCGTTATATTACGCATGGCGGCCACCCCGCCCCCCCTTTTTGTAACAGCTACAGGACCTCCAGAAACAAGGCCCCTGAAACTGTTAAGAACAGCAGTATCACAGGCTTTCCTGGTGGACCCAAAGGAGTGCTCAGTACCTGGCATGTGACCCTGTCTCCAAGAGAACCCCTGGGAGCTCAAAAGGGGAAGAAAAGGCTTTGTCCTAAAGACGTTGCCACCAACCAGTCTGGCCCCAAAAAAGGCCTGGAGGCACAGTACCCTCGCACACTGTTAGACTGTGCGGACGCGGGCTGATGTCTAACTGAGCAGGTCCACGCGGCCGGAGATGGTGGGGGAGCACAGGGTGGCTTGAGTTTCCCCCCTTGTGCAGAAGCGGGAACTCCCCCTTAATAGAAATGATTATAGAATATTTTTTTTGTCCTTTGGGATAAAATTCATAATTTTCTATTTTAGTAAAATGTTCCTTTTCCCCTTTTTACCTACTTTGCTTTCTTTTAAAACGGGGGAGGGGTGAGTCAATAGGAACAAAAGGAACACATAGGAAGAAGACACACAGTGGTGGAGGGAGAGCAACAAGGGGGAGAGCCAGGAGTACACGGTCAAAGAAGAGATGACATAAGAGGAGAAGACAGCGATGGGGGAGGGAAATGCACAGGGGGGAAGACAAGCACAGGGGGCGACTGCTCAAACAGCAAGCACAGAGGGGGAACCAGCATGAAAGGAAAAAGGGAAAGAGCAAGGGGGGTAGCACAGGGGGGTGACAGGCAAAAGAGAGTACAGACAGGGAAGTCAGCACATGGGGGGAAAAGGAGAGGATAGGGGGGACAATGGGGGAAAGATTTTCAATTCAAAAACCCACCCCCATCGTGACAATACCAGCCCCCCTTTTTAGCTTTTTAAATGGTTTTTAAAAAAAAGAGGACCCCCCCCCATTTTTTTAATTATTTATTTAAATAATTAAAAAACAGTGTGGGGCCCCCCCATTCTTTTTAACTAGCCTTTTTTGAGTGACATGAGGGTTTTTAGCCCCCTTTTGAGTTTTGCATGGGGTTTTTGAAAAAAAGGGGAACCCGGGGGTTTTTCATTTATTTATTTATGTGTAGGGCAAGTGGGGGTATGAGTATCCCATCAGCAGCTCATGCTGTTAAAATTTTAGCGGAGCATGTGTAGGGAGGGAGCAAATTCCCCCCAGCACCCTCGTCATTGTTATCAAATGAAAAAAACGCTCATCAACCTCCCCCCTGCATGATCACCCCGGAGAAAAAGGGGAGAATGATGAAGCCATCTTGCACCGGGGGCCGGGGGGGAAACGTTACTGTAGCGCTTTTCCCTGGCCGTCCTTGTATGAGCGCCCCCGGGGGCACATGGTTGCCACACGTGTGCCAAGTATTGCACACGGGCACGGCATTCCGTCCGTTTTTTTGGTACGGAAAAAGGGCGGGCGAACCGGATTTAAAAGAAACACTTTATAGTAAAAATACATGTGTTCAATAAATGGCGGTACATGATTTTTCCCACAAAACCCCTTAAAAGGACCAGGGGGCACTCACACTTGTGGAAGAAAAGCAATTCCCCCGCCAAAAAGGAAAACTTATTTACAGTTTTGAGAGTGAAAGTGGAAGCCCTACCAAAGAGGAGTAATGCAGCACAAACAGCTTTAAAAAAGGGTGAAAGATTTCCTATGCAAAAATGGGGTTTGGGTATTAAATTTAGTGATAAGAAGTAAATTGGTGGGGAAAAAAGTTGAACTTGACATTGAGTCTTTACCTCTATAAACTATATATTTATCCCTGTGGGGGGGTCTATTGCTTCATTTTTTTGGGGGTTAGATTTTTTCCTTTCTATTGTGGCCCTTTTTTTGTGCAATTTTAATGGGTTTTAACTTTTTTGCAATTTGGGGTGCATTCATATATATTTTGAAAAAATTTTTAAAAAAAATTGATTTTATTTTTTTTTTTCCCTTTGAAGACATTGATCATATTTTGCTATGGGTGTGTGCTTCCTTCTTACGGTTGTGGCCATTTTTTTTCTACATTACTGCGTTTTTTTTTAAATTTTTTAAAAACCAAAACCCCAAGTGCCCAGGTAAGGAAAAACCTCTAATGTTCTCTTTTTATTCCTTATTCTATTTTAATGTATTTTTTGCTTTGTAAAAAAAAATGATAAAAAATTCAATAACTGCGCATTTTTTTTTAAAAGTGTTTTTTAAAAATTCTTTTTGCACTGAAAATAAAACCATTGCTATGGACCTATCAAAACGTTGTCCCCTTTAGTTATCAGCAAGTACCTGCACATGGATTTTCTTTATATGTTGATTTCCATTTTGTTGAGAATCACAAGATGAAAAAAAAATTTTTTTCAA
>JARQOD010000006.1:245761935-245869362 GCA_033576555.1 Oophaga sylvatica | reverse complement strand
AGAAATATAATCTTTCATAGCCTGCCTCTCAGACCAGAAGATTATACAACCTAGCTTTAGGCAACTTAGCATCAGAAGGAGATTAATAGAGCAGTCATACACACGATGAGGAGGCAACTCCTGACACCCCTCCTCAGAGAAAACATCCCCAAAATCCTCCAAAAAAGGAGGCAATGTACTAGGCACGACCGCACTGATGACTGTGTTCATGCAGTTGCTTTTGCAAAACTCACCCCATTGGCTTATTTCTCTGGACTGCCAATTAATCACAGGGTTATGTTTAACCAACCAAGGAAGTCCCAACACAATGGGAGTAGGTAGACCCTCCAACACATAACAAGATAATTGTTCCCTATGTATTGCCCCTACCCGAAGGTCAATGTTATGAACCTCATGAACAAAGCTACCTTGGCCAGAGGCCTGGCGTCAATGGAGAATATAGGGATCGGTTTGACCAATACACTCAGATGCATACCTTGAGCCTGAGCAAACTGAGCGTCAACCAGATTAGCCCCGGAACCACTATCAAGAAGAACAGACAATCTCTCCACTCTCGTACCAACTACCACCTCCACTGGTACAAGAACTGAGAAGAACTGGCGGATGAAATACATACTCCCAGGTTGTCGTCCACCACACAACCTGGGATTAACAGTTTTCCGGCGACTTTTGGCTCAACAAGGCACGGGATGGACATTCTCCAATAAAATGTCCCTCTTTCCCGCAGAAAAAACATCTTCTAGTCCTGCGGCGTACCGCCAATCCCCTCCTACGAAATGATGTCCCTCCCAACTGCATAGGCTCATCCGAACAGACAAGGGGAACCTCAACATAAGGGACTTTAGTGGTAGGTGAGAAACAACAGGGAGTGGGGTTACCTCACCCCTCTCCCGAAGCCGTCTATCAGTACGGATAGCTAAGGCCATAGCAGCCTCCAGAGAAGAGGAGACTCATACTGAGCCAAAACGTCTTTTAATTTATCAGAAAGCCCATGACAAAACTGGCTCCTAAGAGCTGGGTCATTCCACTGAGTATCTGTGGCCCATCTACGAAACTCAGAAGCAAATTCCTCTGCCGGACGATCTCCCTGCTGTATCTTACGTAATTTAGTCTCAGCAAGAGAGACCCATCTGGGTCATCATATACCAATCCCAGGGCAGTAAAAAATTGATCTACAGACAGTAGAGCCGGGGATCCCGAGGAAGGGAAAATGCCCAGGATTGAGGGTCCCCTTGCAGAAGTGAGATAACAATTCCCACTCTCTGCTCCTCACTCCCTGATGATCGAGGCCGAAGCCGAAAATACAATTTACATGCCTCCCGGAAGGTGAAAAATTTGTCTCGCCCACCAGTGAACCTGTCCGGGAGACTACTTTAGGTTCAACTCTGGTTTGCTACAGGGAGACAAAACTTTGGACTTAAAGTCCGTCAGCTCCATGGATAATCCCTGCAACTGCAGAGCCAGCTGGCTACTGGATCCATGGTAACTGGAGATAATTTTTAGGGCCAGTGAAAATGTCACGCTGTCTAATGATATGTATACAATGTCAGTAAACTATAATACAGGAACAACACTCTATACAACAACTAGTATAGCAACATCAGCATGTAAGTATAGAATAGATTTACCTGACACGATATCTGCTGAACTCAGGGTTAATCTTGAGGACTTGATGAGCTGAAACAGGAAAGAGGTGGACCGGGATCTAACCTGACCCTAAACTGGGGTCCTAACTAATCCCTCACCTTGGAGGTACTGATAATGGTTCAGAGGTCCAAGTCTCCAACCTAACCCTGTCTCCTATCAGACCCTGAACCCTGTAATCAGTCCTAAGAAGATCCTGACTACCACCAAAGGGATATGGGCTGATCTCAGCTAAATACACAGATTAGACATATAAGACAGACAGATAACACTCGCTTGCATACACACTCAAACACCAAAGGAACATAAATGGTCTGGGAAATAAACTCTAACCAAGTTGAGCTTAGAACAACTAAGGAGCTCACAACTAAAGTCTATACAGATTCATTCCTATCTGTGGTCTGCATGAAGGTTTCACTGGCAACTCCCCAAGCAGACAACCAGGAATTTAAAGGAAACCAATCAACAAATAATCAATTGCAGCTGGAGAAACTGCACCCAGTCCCAGAACCGAGCACAGACAGAATTAACTCCCTAGCTGCCAAACACAAAGAAACAGCAGCTCAGCTGTGAGAAGTCAAAATGTGCAACCGCGACGATCTTCGTGGCAATGCACACATGACACTATCGCATCATCAAGAACTTCAAGGAGAGAGGTTCCATTGTTGCTAAAAAGGCTCCAGGGTGCCCAAGAAAGACCAGCAAGCACCAGGACCGTCTCTTAAAAGTGTTTCAGCTGCGGGATCGGGCTACCAGCAGTGCAGAGCTTGCTCAGGAATGGCAGCAGGCAGGTGTGAGTGCATCTGCACACACTGTGAGGCGGAGACTCTTGGAGCAAGGCCTGGTCTCAAGGAGGGCAGCAAAGAAGCCACTTCTCTCCAGAAAAAACATCATGGACAGACTGATATTCTGTAAAAGGTACAGGCAGTGGACTGCTGAGGACTGGGGTAAAGTTATTTTCTCTGATAAATCCCCTTTTCGATTGTTTGGGACATCAGGAAAACGCCTCATTCGGAGAAGACAAGGTGAGCGCTACCACCAATCTTGTCTCATGCCAACTGTTAAGCATCCTGAAACCATTCATGTGTGGGGTTGCTTCTCAGCCAAGGGAATCGGCTCTCTCACAGTCTTGCCTAAAAACACAGCCATGAATAAAGAACGGTACCAGAATGTCCTCCAAGAGCAACTTCTCCCAACCCTCCAAGAGCAGTTTGGTGATCAACAATGCCTTTTCCAGCATGATGGAGCACCTTGCCATGAAGCAAAGGTGATAACTAAATGGCTCAGGAACAAAACATAGAGATTTTGGGTCCATGGCCTGGAAACTCCCCAGATCTTAATCCCATTGAGATCTTGTGGTCAATCATCAAGAGACGGGTGGACAAACAAAAACCTAAAAATTCTGACAAAATGAAAGCATTGATTGTGCAAGAATGGACTGCTATCAGTCAGGATTTGGTCCAGAAGTTGATTGAGAGCACGCCAGGGAGAATTGCAGAGGTCCTGAAGAAGAAGGGTCAACACTGCAAATATTGACTTGCTGCATTAACTCATTCTAACTGTCAATATAAGCTTTTGTTACTCATATGTTTGCAATTATTATATTTCTGTCTGTGATAAAAACATCTGTCAAACACACATAAAAACCAGAGGGCAGCAGATCATGTGAAAATATAATATTTGTGTCATTCTCAAAACTATAGGCCATGACTGTAGAGTTCAAAACAAATCTCCTGAAAATCCATGGTAACAAGTGAATTTGAACAAACTGAAAAAAAAAAGAAATATGCCCACCCATATAGAGTTGTGCTCAAAAGTTTACATACTCCAGCAGAATTTTTGCTTTCTTGGCCTTTTTTCAGAGAATATGAATAACACCAAAACTTTTGCTCCACTCATGGTTAGTGGTTGGGTGAAGCCATTTATTGTCAAACTACTCTTCATTGCTCCATTTAGTTTAATATTAGGCATGTAAACTGAGTACAGTGGCCAGTTGCAAATGCTTGCATGTGGCAAATGATTCTACCTACATTTTCTGGTCTCATCATATCTTGTAAAAGCATGTGACCTTTTTTTTCTTCAACTTTAATATAAAATGCCTCAGTATTTTTGGAATTCCTGTTTTACATATCTATTCTAGATACTTTACTCCCCATGGCCATACTGCCATTGTTGCCACATATTTCTTACTGCTTACTGGTCGTGAACCTGTGCGTAGCAACTTCACAACCTAGCTTTTTAGGTTTCATTAACTTATTTTCATCTTGGTTCAATGTCTTTAAAAAAAAATAATAATAATTTAAATAGTTGCATTTAACAATCACAGGCAACACAGCAATACTGCTTTGTCTCCAGAAATAAGGGATAATTTTTGGATGACTTGTTAAAAAACCTTAATAACGACCTATATGCAAATTGCCTCTTCAAAAAAAGAGGACTTGTACTCTATAGCGCCACCTATTGGAAGTAGCGATCCTACAAGTCACAATCAACCCTTTAACGAGTCTTGTAATATGACTTAGGATAAAACGGCCTAATGATTTTCTGATGACTTGTAGACCACTAAAAGGGAATATTTTTTTCACTTCTGCATGAGAAACCATTACTTCTTCACATTCAACTCATTACATTACACATGTTTTAACTATCAAAGGGATACTTTTTGGACGACTTATGAAAAAGCTATTCATTCTTCATTTAGCAAAGTGCAAAGCTCTTTGTACACCCCAAACAGGGATACTTGTTGGCCCCAGCCATGTGAAAATTTCACAACTTCTTCCTTTTGCACCAGCTGTCAATTAGCAACTGCAATGCATGCATCTGCCCCCCCCCCCAACCCCAACCCAATGAAATAATTTTTAGACTATTTATACAATTTAGGTGGCCTAAAAATTCAGGTACTGCAGTGTGTTGTTAAATGCACTGTTGGTTATCTCTGGTTACCATCCATTTTTCCCTAGCCAGGTAGGTGGTAGTCATTTGGACATTAAAAAGGTTTTGCAATTTGAATTACAAAGCTCAAAACACGTTCAGCTGACTCCAAGTATAACTCACAATGTTTTACACATATTTAGACAATTAGGCTGTGTGCCCACGTTGCATTTTTTGTTAGCCACGAAAACGCTAACAAAACGCATCTCATTAGTTTACATGCATTCTGCAATTGCTGTGCTAATGCTGCGTATTTTACCGCAGCAAAATCGCTGTAAAATACGCAGCATGTTCATTAACTTTGCGGAATTGCGGCGATATTCTCACCTTCAGGCGGCCCCCGGAGTTTTCCCGCTCCTCAGCGAAGCTGCCGCCAAGTTCCATTCCCAGGGATGCATTGCGAGAATCACCCCAGATGACGTAGCGGTTGCATGACCACTACGTCATCAGAGGTCAATGCATCCCTGGGAACGGAACTTGCCGGCAGCGTCACTGAGGAGCGGGAAAACTCCGGGGCCGCTGGAAGATGAGAATATCCATATTTTTTCTTTTTTTGATTATTTCTAACATTCTATTTTTTACCACTGCATAGGCAGCATCAATAGTAAAAAGTTGGTCACACTTGTCAAACACTATGTTTGACTCGTATAACCAACCTGTCAATCAGTTTTTCAAGCGATGCTACAGATCGCTTGGAAAACGCTAGTATTCTGCATACTAAATACGCTTGCAAAACACTATTTTTTGCGGGAATACGCAAAATGGAATGCATGCGTATTTCCCGCCGCAGAGAGTTGCGGGAATGCAGCGGAAATTTCCGCTGCATTTCCAAACGTGTGCACATAGCCTTAGAGGTTTTTTAATTAAGTCATTCCTGCAAATTTATACTCCTATTTTTATTTCCTATTTATCTATAGCAAGGAAAGGAATCCCTAAGGCAGAAGCCAATCTACACTTGAAAAAATAAATATATATTATGATATCTATTGACGGAGAATACAGCAGCGAGCACTCTCACTATGACGAACCCTACATTTTCATATAATACATAGGCTGTCCATTAATTATATTGGAGACTACATAATTCTTCATTTTCCCTATGGTGGCACTACAGAGAAATTCTATTCTTGCTGTCAGATTCACTATATTTGTTTTGGGAGTTATCTACTTGCAACATACATTTTTGGGGCACTATTTCCCACATGAGAATTATCTGCATGTTAAAGACATAATGAGTTGGGTCATTTTGGAGGGTACTAGTACAGTGTAGGGCATTATGCACTTCGTAGAATTGCTTTTATTAAAGCTGCTCTTTACATAATACTCTTCATTTTAGGGGCACATTAAGATGGTGAATTTGTATTTTAATTAAAGGCGTGGTTCTAACTTTCAAAGCATGGAGCCAGGGTGATTTATGCACCAAACTCAGCACAATTAAGGTTGGGAGAAGTCATCATGGTGGTTGGAACTGGAATAAAAAGAATTAAGAAAGATTATTGTTACTGTGATTTTAGCTAATCATTATTATAGTTATCTGTCCAGTCTGTGGCATGACAATTCTCTCATTCCCTAATTTACTAATATAGGGTCAGCGTGTGATGGTATTGTAGTGTAATAGTTTTATATAGTGTTGTTTTAGCTAAATTAAATATGTTACATAGTAGCCATAGATAATATCCATCAGGAAATCTGCTACCAGCCACCAGGTGCCGTGACTCCCATCCCTTCCTGCATTTCCCCTGGCTCACTCTCCACATTTGATCCCATGACAGAAGAAGAAGTCTCCAGGCTCCTCTATTCTTCTCATCCGACTACATGCACTACTGACCCCATTCCCTCACATCTCTTCCAGTCTCTCTCTCCAGTCATCACAATTCATTTAACTACAATCTTTAATCTCTGTCTCTCCTCTGGCATTTTCCCCTCCTCCCTCAAACACTCTATCATTACTCCATTAGTAAAGAAACCCGCTGTCAACCCATCTAGAACAAACAACTACAGACCAGTCTCCAACCCCCCTCTCTAAACTATTGGAGCGCCTGATTTCCTCCCGCCTTACCCTTACCTCTCCACTCACTCCCTCCTAGACCCTTCACAATCTGGTTTCTGCCCTCTACATTTGACAGAAATTGCACTCATCAAAGTGACCAACGACCTTCTGACAGCAAAATGGAACGGTGGCCACTCTCTGCTCATTCTTTTCGACCTTTCTGCAGCTTTCGACATTGTTGACCACCATCTCCTACTCTCTAGGCTCCAGTCACTAGGCATTAAGGGAACTGCTCTCTCCTGGTTCTTTTCCTATCTTTCTGACCGCTCCTTCAGTGTCTTGTTCGCTGGCTCCACTTCATCTCCTCTTCCTCTCACTGTTGGGGTACCTCAGGGCTCAGTCCTTGACCCCATTCTCTTCTCCTTCTACACGGCCCCAATTGGACAGACCATCAGCAAATTTGGCTTTCAGTACCACCTTTATGCTGATGACACATAACTATATATGTCATCCCCTGACCTTACCCCCGCTGTACTTCAGAACGAAGGTGACTGTCTGTCCACATTCTCCAACATCATGTCCACTCTCTATCTGAAACTCAACTTTTCCAAAACTGAACTTCTTCTACTCCCGCTGTCTGCCTACCTCCCTAAATCTGAAATTTCCCTCTCTATGGGTGGCACCATAATAACACACCGGCAGCAGGCGCACTGTCTGGGTGTTATGTTTGACACCAATCTCTCCTTCACCTCCCATATACAATCTCTTGCCCATTCTTGCCTCTTACACCTAAAGAACATCTCTAGAATCTGCCCTTTTCTCACCATGGAAACAACAAAAATCCTCACTGTTGCCCTGATCCACTTCCACCTGGACTACTGTAACGCTCTATTAATTGGCCTCCACCTCACCCGACTTTCCCCTCTCAAGTCCATCCTTAATGCAACAGCCAGGGTCATCCATCTGGCTAATCAGCAATCGGACGTGTCCGCTCTTCGCCAGTCGTTACACCCATTCATTATATGATCCAATTCAAAGTACTTGTTCTCACCCACAAAGCTCTCCACAGTGCAACACCCCATTACATCTCCTCCCTCATTTCTATCTATCGGCCTAGCTGATCGCTGCGCTCTGCAAACAACTTTCAACTAACCTCTGCACTAATCCGTACCTCCCACTCCCGACTCCAAGACTTCTCCCGCATTGCACCAATCCTCTGGAATGCTATACCCCAAGAAATTAGGACCAGCCACAACTTGCACAGTTTTAGGCGCTCCCTCAAAACACATTTGTTCAGAGAAGTCTATCACGTTTACTAATCAGTCATTCTATGTGTAAGTGTGTGTGTGCAGCCCATTCACTATATCTATCCCCCACTCCCTCAAGATGGCTGGACCATCATTGTAAATACATCACTGTAAACACACACCTGTACTTTGTATCTCCCCCACCTCATTATAGATTGTAAGCTCTCATGAGCAGGGTTGTTGTAATTTGCTTTAATTATTGTATTATTGTTAAAGTTGTTACTTTTGACTGTTGTGTTTGAAACTGTTAAACTGTAAAGCGCTGCGGAATATGTTGGCGCTATATAAATAAATATTATTATTATTATAGCCATTTTTCTCTTCTTTTATTGCTTCCTGTTGCCCTCCCCTGAGTATTCTGTTAAATAAACAAATTAATTAATTATTAAATAAATAAAATAATAAATAAATAAAATCTGCCATGCCAATTGCAGGGATATGGATCTTTTTATTTAGTGTGATTAAAAAATGTCCAATTGGTAAAGACTATACAAATTACCATATTTGGGGCACTAAAATAAAAAGGGGCTATATCTCTGGAATTACTCAGGGAAGCAGCAGGAATAAGTGTAAAAATGTGCCCCTTTTTGATGTGGTGATTGAACTGAGTACAGTTCTCAGCTATCTGTGTCAGTTTAAAGAACAGAGAATAAAGCAATGGTGTTTATACAGGATCATCCTTTCATTCAAACACTCCAGAACCCCATTCTTGGGACCATTGTGGATCCCAGTGGTGAGACCCCCAACAACCAGCAAGTTGTTACCTATCCTTTATGACCTTTTTGGCACAAATATTGTAACAAGTATTTAATATTTGTACTTTACCTGTATATATATAGCAAATCTATTGGTTCAAAATAATGTCAATGCCTCTTTGTCTTACATTTATGTTGGTTAGAAACACAATAAAACATTGTAGCTATTCCTTTGTTTGTTCTTAAGCTCTCAAGGAAAACAACTTTATCTGAAAAAAGAAAAAAGCGAAGACAACAATTGAGCTGTGTACATTCCCATCCGATTTTGCTTTTGCATATTATGTTTTTATATTGTATAGTAAATAGTGGAAGTGTCCAACGCAATAGCAAATCACAACACACAACACTGCCAGTTGCACAACTCAAAGTCAATATGGTTTCAATTTGTAAGTAACAAAGGTGTTGCTTCCCCACCCACTTAAGACAATAACGAGTTGTATATACAAAAAATAACAAGAGTAGCTGCTGAATGCCTGTCATTACTCATATTAAAGATGTTATTCCATCTATATGATAACATTTATATACACAAACCAGATCATAATTCTAGATATACACCTTGGTGAATTTGTAAGAGAAGATGAGTAATTTTAAATGAGATCAAATGTGAGTGCTCCCTGGTTTGCTGTATTGTGTCTGATACAAATTTAGAAATTGAGCTGAAGTTTTGGAATCTGAATTGAGACTTCTTCTCTTTTGCGATAATCCTACTTGATGAACACAGTTGCTTTTGTTACGATATCGTATCATTTCGATCGCATACTACTTTCAAGTTGGTGACACTTGAGAGATATTTCAATGTAGCCATTAATTGCCTTCAGTAGAAATAGAGAAAATAATAGTTTTTAGCACATTATTAATTATACAAATAGTAGTTTATACAACAATCTATTGACCTACGGAAATGGGTTTGTCATTTTTTTATTAAGTTTTCTAAAAGTAGGGAAAAAGATTTGTCACAATGTTGAAAAGCAAATGTTATAATCCTCTATTTTTAAGAGATGAAAAAAGATCCTTTCTTGCAACCTAGTTAAACATTTCATTGCACAATGTTTTTCTTATAATTAATTCAATATGTTGTTATAGTTTACTCCTATTTCCTGAATGGAATTTCCCTACAAATCAGAACAGGAACATAGCAAATAGTCATGGGTGGAAACAGGTTTCTTACCTAGAATCACAAGCATAAGTATTTAAATCAGACATATGTGGATTATGCATATCCAATGATACATGTACTACATTAGAAGGCTGGTATTAATATTTATGACTACTGCTTAATTCAGTATTTGCATATTTATATTGCTACATAAAGTCATAGATTTTACCACTTATCAGGCCTAGATTTGCAAGTCCAGATTTAAATATACTGGAAATTTCACTCACTTTTCTTTAAAAAAAAATGCCACTGCTGCTTTATGTATGATGAGATGTTAGGAAAGTTGAGCTTGTTTAGCTTAGAAAAAAGACATTTTAGGGCTCTTTCACAAGTCAGTGTCCACAGTACCTGCGGTGACAGTTTTCACACGTACCGGAGACACACACATAGACTCATTCAAGTGAATGGGTCTGTGCACATGTCAGTGTATTTCCAAGGTCCATGTGACCCACATGTAGACATGTCTATTTTTTACAGATAACACGGACCGCAAAATGTCCTGCACGCGTGCACTCGGATGACACACATGGATGTCATCCGTGTGAAACGCAACGGCGCCAGGGAAGAAATTCTACAGTAAGCGCTGTTCCCTGGCGCCGGGTGCTGAAGACGACTCATCATCCTCCCCTGCTCTGCCGGCGATCTGTTCGAGCAGGGGACAATGATGAGAGTTATATTCAAGTGAGAACAATGACAGCAGGCAGCGGCTGATGGGACTATTACTCCAATCAGCCTACACCTGCTGCAGCTAATAACAGATGAGAGTATTCGTCAGCTGGCTCCTGCGCTGTAAATCTAATATATACTTACCTTGTAATGTCTTTACATCCTGTTCCATCCAGATGTGTCCGGATCCCAGAATTACAAGCCGCGGAAACTCACCAACCGCCATACTGGGACACCCAAGTGATGGGTGCCTCAATATGGTAACTGCTGGTGGTACCAGCCTCTTGCGTGGTACCATCAGTGGACCACCGTCGCACCACACACACAAACACACACTGTATATGCCGTACGCACCACACACAGTATACGCCATACGTACCACACACACTGTATTATATGCCGTACGCACCATACACACACTGTATACGCCGTATGCACCACACACACTGTATACACCATACGCACTGCACAAAAGCTGTATATGCCATACGCACCACACACACACACTGTATATGCCATAAGCACCACACACACTGTATACGCTGTACGCAAACCACACACACACACACTGAATACACCGTACGCACCACACACACACTTTATACGCCGTACGCACCACACACATACACACACACTGTAAACGCTGTACGTACCACACACACTGTATATGCCATATGCACCACAAACACACACTGTATGCGCCGTACGCACTACACACACCCTGTATACGCCGTACACACCACACACACACTGTATACGCCGTACGCACCACACACACACTGTATACGCCGTACGCACCACACACACACATACACACACTGTATACGCCGTACGCAGCCTCTTGTGCGGTACCACCAGCGGAATACCATCGCGAACTCCCCGCCGTCGGAATCAGCCAAATGATTCACTGACAGCCGCCATCTTTGTACAAGAGGAGCACATGCACAGTTTTAATGTGACCGCTGCTATCTGTCTGCACAAACATGGTGGCGGTCCAATTTACTGCACCTGCGCGAATTCCGCGCAGGCGCAGTAAATCATTCGGGTGATCCCGACGGCAGATGCGCGACGTGTCTACAGACAAAATAAGATGATCACTTAAAGGGTTTTTCCCACGAACGAAAGTTCATTTTAAAAATTGTCTGTGTCTGACCGTGTACGGAGCATACCACATCTCCTGGGCAGGGGAGGAGGCAAAAAAAATACTGACATTACAGCAGGAGATCACAGAGGATTCATTTTGTGAGGTAAAATATTTCACTGACTGTTTTTAACCAATATTTTACCTCACAAAATGTTTCCTCTGCGATCTCATGCTGTAATGTCAGTATTGTCTTTTGCTTCCTCCCCTGCCCAGGAGCTGTGGTATGTTCTGTACACGGTCAGAAAAAGACAATTTTTAAAATTAACTTTTGCTCGTGGGAAAACCCCTTTAAAAAGCAAATATCAACGCCAATATGGCTCCTCCTAAAAAGTACGCCAATGACAATGAAAGGAAAGCAGCAAAGGCACAACATCGAAGACAACAACGGGCAATAGTATAATAAATAGATAGATATTTTATATATACATACATATGACATAGACATAGATAGGTGGATAGATAGATGCACATACACATAGATAGATGTTTCATAGCTATGAGATAGATATAGATAGATTGTGTGACATATAGACAGATATTTAATATTGTAAGGTGATCACAGGGGAGATATGTGTCATCCAGTTTGTAAAACTTTGTGATATGAACCCGGATTTAGTGCTCCAGTGTCACAGATGCTGAGAGACTTAAATTAACTTTACCAGGGCTGGGTTTTTTGTGAACAGTTAAAGAGATGGGCGGGACGGCATAGAAAGATAGATAGCTAGATAGACATGAGATACATAGATAGATGATAGATACATATGACTTACATTGATAGATGATAGATACATATGAGATACATCAATGATAGAGACATACATACATTAAATATAGATTGAGACACATAGACAAATAACAGATGATAGAGACATAGATAGATGACAGATCAATATAAAATACATAGATAGATAGATAGATAGATAGATAGATAGATAGATAGATAGATAGATAGATAGATAAATAGATAGATAAATAGATAGATAGACATTAGTGATGAGCGAGTACTCTCGTCGCTCGGGTTTCAACGAGCACGGTCGGGTGGTCTCAGAGTATTTGGAAGTTTCTGTTGCCGCAGCTGCATGATTTGCGGCTACTTGACAGCCTGAATACATGTGGGTATTGCCTCTTTGTTAGGGAATTCCCATATGTATTCAGGCTGTCAAGTAGCCGCAAATCATGCAGCTACGGCAACAGAAACTAAATCTCCGAGCACTTCCAAATACTCGGAGACCACCCGAGCGTTCTCGGGGAAACCTGAGCAATGAGTATACTCGCTCATCACTAATTGTTAGGGTCTGCAGAACACACCAAATATATGATGTAGAGAGGTGCGTTCGCAGCCCGGGGTCCACCGTGGCAGGCAGAGCCCCAGAAGCAAACTCTGTTATCCCGCAGAGTCGCCAAAATAAACGCCGTAACGCGCTGTGGCAATAGGTGCGAACTCTGTTATTCCACAGAGCCGCTAGAAGGAGTGCCGCAGCGCTATATGGCGATGTGTGCGAACTCACTTAACACCACTGAGTCGCAAAATAAACACGCTAGGGCACTGTCTAGCGTTGAAAGCGAACCCTGTTACGTCACAGAGCCGCTGAGGCAAACTTCTGTGTCCTGTCAGGTACCCAGGTACACAGTTGACTGCTAAGCGAACATAGAACGTGATCATGCGCTAATGTCCTCGCGGGAGTCACCCGCAATCTATGGCGTTTGAACGCCAGGCCCTGAATATGGCAATCAAACTCCTCACCGGTTATGCCGGTAATCTAGGGCATCTAGGACACCGACCCTGACCAGCTAGCATACTAAACTCCTCACCGATTAAGTCGGTATTCTAGGGGCTTATTTCAGCTGGGCCCTAACCACACACCCGCATGACCACAATGGTGCAAAGCATATAACGATTGATATTAGCGCATGGCGGCCCAGCCATGCCACCCTTTTATAGTAACAGCTACAGGACCTGCCAGAAACAAGGACCAATGAAACTGTTCCAGAACAGCAGTAGTCACAGGACCTTCCTGGTGGACCAATAGGAGCTTCTGCAGTACCTGAGCATGTGACCCTTGATCTCCAATGAGAGATCTCACCCTGGGCATGCTCAGAAGGGGAAAACAAGGACTTTGTCCTAAAGACGTCTGCTCGCCGCTAACCAGTACTGGCCACAATAGCAGAGCCTGGAGAGGCAGCAGTAACCCTCTGCACACTGTTAGACTGGGCGAGACGCTGGGACCGACGTCTAAGCTGAGCAGAGTCCACTGCGGCCGGAGACGGATGGGAGACCGCAGCAGGGATGGCTCAAGATTCCCCTTGTGCAGAAGTGGGAACTTGACCTCTAACATTACCCCCCCTCCTAGGGCCCCCCTTCTTTGGGCCTCACTGCGCTCAAAGGCAGCGATGAGCTGCGGAGCATGAATGTGCTCGGCAGGCTCCCAGGACCTATCCTCAGGCCCATAACCCCTCCAATCCACCAAATAAAATTTTTTGCCCCGTACCACCTTACACCCTATGATGGCGTTCACCTCATGGTCGTCCGTAGACGAACCCGATGTCCCGGCAGATGACTCAGAAAACCAGGACATGAGCACGGGTTTCAGAAGGGATACATGAAAGGTTTCGGAGATACCCAGGCGTGGTGGAAGAGCCAAACAGTATACCACAGGATTAACCTGTTCGAGGACTTTGAAAGGACCCAGGTAGCGGGGTGCCAACTTAGTGGACTCAACTCGCAGCCTAATGTTACGGGCGGAGAGCCACACCAAGTCCCCAGGGGCAAATGTCGGAGCGGGACGCCGATGTGCGTCGGCGGAAGGCCTCATCCTCTCCTTGGACGCCTGAATAGCATCCTGGGTACGTTCCCAAATGTCCCATGCCTCCACAGCCCAGTCTGCCACACTGGAGTCAGCGGAAGACACGGGCATGGGCACCGGAACTCGTGGATGCTGACCGTAGTTTAGAAGGAATGGAGTCTGTCCGGTGGAGTTAGCCACAGCATTGTTTAGTGCAAACTCAGCCCACGGTAGCAAAGATGCCCAGTCATCCTGCCTGGCTGAGACAAAATGTCGTAGATAGGTGACCAAGGTCTGGTTGGCCCTCTCTACCAACCCATTCGTCTCAGGATGGTATGCTGAAGAGAGATTTAACTCAATACTGAGTAGACGACAAAGCTCTCTCCAGAAGCGAGACGCAAACTGGGGACCTCGATCACTGACAATTTTGTCCGGTATGCCGTGTAGACGGAAGATGTGCCTAACGAACAGCGCTGCCAGAGCCCGTGCAGAAGGTAACCGTGGTAGCGGCACCAGACGCACCATTTTGGAAAAATGGTCGGTGATGACCCAAATGATCGTGCAACCCCGAGACTTGGGCAAGCCCACCACAAAGCCATCCCAACCATCTCCCAGGGCCTGTCTGCCACCGGCAAAGGGTAAAGTAACCCAGCTGGCCATTGTCGTGGAGACTTATTCTTGGCACAGGAGACACACGCCTGAACATAGTCCCCAACGTCACGGACCATATGCGGCCACCAGTATGTCCTCGCCAGCAATTCAGATGTCCTCTTTGCCCCAAAGTGTCCACCCACCCTGGACGAATGTGCCCAAGAGAGTACCTCCAGTCGCAAATTGGTAGGCACAAAAGTCTTGCCCGGGGGCACAGACTCTAGCGAAACCGGGGCCACAGTACTCAGGCTCTCTGTGGGGACAATAAGCCGAGGCTCCTCCTCAGAGGACACCACAGAGCGAGAGAGAGCGTCGGCACGAATGTTCTTCTCTCCCGAGAGGAAATGGAGTGTGAAATGAAACCGGGAGAAGAACAAGGACCATCTGGCCTGGCGAGAATTAAGCCGCTGAGCTGTCTAAAGATATACCAGATTCTTGTGGTCGGTGAAGACTTGGAAGGGAAAGCGAGCCCCCTCCAACAGATGTCTCCACTCAGAGAAAGCCAACTTCATTGCTAGCAACTCCCTGTCCCCGATGGAATAATTCCTCTCTGCTGGTGTGAAGGTCTTGGAGAAGAAGAAGCAAGGATGCTTCCGACCTTGAGCATCCTTTTGAAAGAGGACTGCTCCAGCACCAACGGATGAGGCATCCACCTCCAATATGAATGGCTTATCAACATCAGGGCGGTGTAGAATGGCAGCGCTAGCAAACTGAGACTTAATTGAGATGAAAGCCTTGGAGACTTCCTCAGACCACAATTTGGGATTTGCTCACTTCTTGGTGAGCTACCAAAGTTGAGAAATGGGGAATGAAATGGCGATAATAATTAATGAACCCCATAAAGCGCTGCACCGCTTTAAGGGAATGGGGTTCTTGCCAGTCCATTACAGCCTGCAGTTTGGCAGGATCCATAGCCAATCCCTGGGCGGAGATGATATAGCCCAGGAATGGTAAAGACTCCTGCTCAAACACACATTTCTCCAACTTTGCGTAAAGGGAATTTGCCCGCAGGAGGTTGAAGACTCTGCAGACATCTCTCTGGTGGGAGTCAATATCTGGAGAGAAGATGAGAATATCATCCAGATAGACTACGACCGAGGTGGAAAGCATGTCCCGGAAGAAGTCATTAACAAAGTCTTGGAAAACGGCTGGGGCATTACAGAGCCCGAAGGGCATCACCAGATATTCATAGTGCCCATCCCTGGTATTAAAAGCCATCTTCCATTCGTCCCCCTCACGGATGCGAATCAGGTTCTAAGCACCCCGCAGGTCTAATTTAGTAAATATCCTTGCTCCCCGGAGCCTATCAAAAAGCTCAGAAATCAGGGCAACGGGTATTTATTCTTAATGGTGATGGCGTTAAGACCCCTGTAATCTATGCAGGGACGTAATTCTCTGTTCTTCTTCTGCACGAAAAAGAACCCCGCACCAGCAGGTGACACTGACTTCCTAATGAACCCTCTTGCCAGATTCTCCTGGATGTATTGGGACATAGCCTCCGTCTCCGGGAGAGAGAGAGGATAAACCCTACCCCGAGGCGGTTCTGCTCCAGGCAAGAGGTCAATAGGACAGTCATAGGAGCGGTGAGATGGAAGAGTCTCTGCAGCCTTTTTGGAGAACACGTCTACATAGGACCAATAACACTTGGGAAGGGAAGTGAGATCTGCGGGTATCTCTATAGTAGTAACCTGAACACTCTCCCTCACACATCTACCTCTACAAGACTCACTCCAACCCCGTATCTTCCCAGAGGACCACTCAATATGTGGGGAGTGAAGACGAAGCCAGGGTACTCCCAGCAGGACCTCATCTATACCCTCAGGAAGGACAAGGAAAGAGATAATCTCCTGATGGGAAGGAGACATAGCTAATCTGAGAGGGATTGTCTGATGTGTGATCTGTGAGGGAAGTATGGATCCATTCACCACTCGAACCGTCACCGGTTTGGAGAGCATCACCAGAGGTATTGTGTGGCGGAGAGCAAAAGCAGAGGACATAATGTTCCCCTCTGCTCCAGAATCCACACAAAGCTCAACCGTCAGAGTGGATGGACCAAAAGAGATTGTCTCTTTAAAGGACAGCTTGGAGGCAAATGCTGCTGATTCTAGTGAACCTCCTCCCATGGTTACTAGACGCGATCGTGTTCCCGATCGCTGGGGACATCTATTGGCATAATGTCCTAACTGCTGACAATTGTTACAAAGCACGGAGACTCGAACGGGCCGAGAATCAGGTCCCGCTTGAACAACCTCCATGACCTCCGGGGAGTCGGACGCCTGAATGGGAGATTCTAGAGGTTTGGCAAAGGTGGGAGCTAGCCGAAACCTCCGTCTACACTGGGCCTGCTCCAACCTCCGCTCGTGAAAGCGAAGGTCGATGCGGGTAGATATGGAGATAAGCTTCTCCATTGAGGCAGGAATCTCCCTGGTGGCCAAGGCGTCCTTTACATGGTCAGCCAGACCTCTCCAGTACACCGGTATAAGGACCTTATCCGGCCACTCTAACTCGGAGGCCAAGGTTCGAAATTGAACTGAAAACTGACTGACCAAGCTCGAACCCTGTGACATTGCCAGCAGTTGGAGCGCCGAATTGTGGGTGACCTGAGGGCCTAAAAAGACCTTTTTAAGAGCCTCCAGAAACCGAGGAGCACTCCGCACCACGCGATCGTCACGCTCCCACAGCGGCATTGGTCATTCCAAAGCTCTGCCCGACAGTAGTGACACTATGAAACCCACTTGTGCCCGCTCTGTAGGAAAACGTGCAGCCAGAAGCTCGAGCTGCATAGAGCACTGACTCCCGAATCCCCGAAAATGTTTGCTGTCACCAGAAAACTTGTCTGGAAGCGGGAGATGGGACAAGGTTGGAGCAGAGGTGTTGGAGGACAAACTGGCTGCCGCCGTGCTAGCAGCCTGAACAGCGACTGCGGTCACATCCACAGCTGAGGTTGTGCGCTCAAGAGCCGCCAACCTACCCTCCAGCTGCTGGATGAACTGCCGTAGACGCTGGTCGTCCGCCATTTTACAAGCCAGAACCTGGCGCTAATATTATGTTAGGGTCTGCGGAACGCAACAAATATATGATGTAGAGAGGAGCGTTCGCAGCCCGGGGTACACCGTGCAGGTGGAGCCTTCTGCTAGTAAAATGGCGCAAGAAGCGCTAATGTCCTCGCGGGAGTCACCCGCAATCTATGGCGTCTGAACGCCAGGCCCTGAATTCGTCAATCAAACTCCTCACCGGTTATGCCGGTAATCTAGGGCATCTAGGACACCGACCCTGACCAGCTAACGTACCAAACTCCTCACCGATTAAGTCGGTATTCTAGGGGCTTATTTCAGCCGGGCCCTAACCACACACACGCATGACCACACTGGCGCAAAGCATATAACGATTGATATTAGCGCATGGCGGCCCAGCCATGCCACCCTTTTATAGTAACAGCTACAGGACCTGCCAGAAACAAGGACCAATGAAACTGTTCCAAGAACAGCAGTAGTCACAGGACTTTCCTGGTGGACCAATAGGAGCTGCTGCAGTACCTGAGCATGTGACCCCTGATCTCCAATGAGAGATCTCACCCTGGGCATGCTCAGAAGGGGAAGACAAGGACTTTGTCCTAAAGACGTCTGCTCACCGCTAACCAGTACTGGCCACAATAACAGAGCCTGGAGAGGCAGCAGTAACCCTCTGCACACTGTTAGACTGTGCGAGACGCTGGGACTGATGTCTAAGCTGAGCAGAGTCCACTGCGGCCGGAGATGGATGGAGACCGCAGCAGGGATGGCTTGAGATTCCCCTTGTGCAGAAGCGGGAACTCTACCTCTAATAGAAATAGATTATAGAATAATTTTTTTTTGTCCTTATGTGGATAAAATGTCATAAAATTTTCTATGTTAGTAAAATGTTACCTTTACCTACTTTACCTACTTTGCTTTCATTTTAACACAGGGGGAGGGGTGAGTGCACATAGGAAACGAGAGAACACATGAGGAAGAAGACAGCACAGTGGTGGAGAGAGAGAGCAGACAAGGGGGAGAGCACATGGAGTACACAGGTCAAAGAAGAGATGACATAAGAGGAGAAGACAGCAGATGGGGAGAGGGAAAGTGCACAGGGGTGAGAGAGACAGAGCACAGGGGGCGACTGCTCAAACAGCACAGCACATGAGGGGAGAACACAGCATAGAAAGGAGAGAGACAGCAGACAAGGGGGATAGCACAGGGGGTAGACAGGTCAAAGAAGAGAGTACAGACAGGAGAAGTCAGCACATGGGGAAAGAGAGAGAGGATAGGTGGGTGAGCACATGGGGAAAGATTCTCAATGCTGCAAAGCCTACCCCCATCGTGACAATACCAGCCCCCTCCTGTCAGCTTTATCAAGGCTGGTTGTCAAAAATAGAGAGGACCCTGCACCATTTTTTTAATTATTTATTTAAATAATTAAAAAACAGTGTGGGGACCCCTCTATTCTTGATAACTAGCCTTGCTGAGGCTGACAGCTGAGGTTACAGCCCCCAGTTGTGAGTTTTGCATGGCTGGTTCTAGAAAATAGAGGGGAACCCACGGCGGGTTTTTTCATTTATTTATTTATGTGTAGGGCAAGTGGTGGGTGATGAGTACTCCCATCAGCAGCTCATGCTGTCCCTATTATTAGCGGCAGCATGTGTAGGCTGATGGGAGCAATATTCCCATCAGCCACCACCTGCTGTCATTGTTATCACATGAATATAACGCTCATCAACCTCCCCTGCTCGCACTGATCACCGGCAGAACAGGGGAGAATGATGAGAGCCATCTTCAGCACCCGGGCCTGGGGAACAGCGCTTACTGTAGCGCTTCTTCCCTGACGCCCGTCCGTATGCTACTGATGCAGCACACGGGTGGCACATGGTTGCCACACGTGTGCCACAAGTATTGCACACATGGACACTGGCATCTCCGGTACCGTTTTTTCTGGTACTGGAAATATCAGGACGAGCGAAACCGGATTTAGAAGAAATCACATTTATATGTATAAATACATGTGTAGTCAATACAATGGACTGGTACATGACTTATTCCTCACAAACACCTTGAAAAGGACCAGGGGGCACTCACTACTTGTGGAAGAAAAGCAATTCCAGCAGCCAAAAAGGAAAGGCTTATTTACAGTTAGAGTAGTGAGAATGTGGAATGCCCTACCACAAGAGGTAGTAATGGCAGACACTATAACAGCTTTTAAAAAAGGGCTGAAAGATTTCCTATGCAGAAATGGCATTGTGGGATATATATAATTTAGTGACTAAGAATGTATAATTGGTGGAGAAAAGTTGAACTTGACAGTTCTGAGTCGTTTTACCATCTATATAACTATATAGTTTATCCGCTGTGAGGGGCTCTATTGCTTCATTATTTAGGCTTAGATTATCCTTTCTATTGTGGCACCTTGTATTGTGCAATTTTTAATGGGTTTTAAACTTGTTTGCAATTGGTGTGCATTCATATATATTTTGAAATGATTTTTAATACAATTATTGATTTTATTTTTTTTTCCTACTTTGAAGACATTGATCATATTTTGCTATGGAGTGTGTGCTTCCCATTCTTACGGTTGTGGCCACTTTTTTTGTCCTACATCTACTGCAGTTTTTTATACAATTTTTAAGCCAAAGCCAGAAGTGACCCAGGCATAAGGAAGCAGCCTCTATATGTTCTCATTTTTTATTCCTTATTCTATTTTAATGTATTATTTGCTTTAGTAAAAAAAAACTGCATGAAAAAATATTACAATAACTGCTGCATTTTTTTTAAATTGCTGTTTATTAAAACATTCTTTTTGCACTGAAAACTAACCTATTGCTACTGGACCTATCAAATCGTTGTCCTTCAGCTTATACAGCAAGTACCTGTCACATGGCATTTATCTTTACTACTGTCTGATTTCCATTTTAGATTGATGAATCACAAGATGAAAAAAAATTTCTTTCAACTAATTAGCAATGACGAGTCTACAACTGGACCAAACTGACTTTTTTATTTTAGCAACTGGTACAAAAATAAATGATCCTACCTTTGTAATGTCACAGTAAACTCACCCTAGAAATTGATGTTACTGTAACTCAGTAGCAACGGTCCATTAAAAGCACAGTGCATTGCTGGTAGATATTTCATGTCTTTTAAACTTGAAAAATGTCCAAAAATAATCCCTCTTAGTAATTTGTGATCAGACACAACAGTCTGACTGACAGAGTCACTATCAGAGGTAATATCATCCTGTTATGAACAAGTTGAATTATGTGCCATATATTCGATAATGCCCTCCACTTCCTCCCCACTAATACATTTACCAGAGCTGAAGGAGGCCAATTGGACCTGCATTTGGTTGTACAACTGCCCAGACAGCTGGTGCTAGTGATTTTGATGGTGCTTTTGCTGCTGCTAGCAGCTCCCACATTCACAGCCGTGATGGGTTTTTTTTCATTTACACTACTCCATCCATTACCATTGTCACTTTTTCTTTTACCATTAATTTTGTACAATATTATAACTTTTAACAATCTTTTCAATTCCAATTATTCAACCATTGCCAAAAATATATAATATAAATGTTAGGTAGGCAAGTAAAGGTACAGAAATCAGAATGTGGCAGCAGGCTACAGTATAGTTGTGGCATGTACGGTTGTCAAATAGCCCTAGTAAAATTGGTGTGACATCCTTTCTCAGAAAATCCCTTTAACCTCGTCACCCCTGAGCCTGTTTTCACCTTCATGGCCAGGCCAAATTTCACAATTCTGATCAGTGTCAATTTATGTGGCAGTAACTCTGGAACACTTTAACGGATCCCACTGATTCTGAGATTGTTTCTTTGGGGACATATTGTACTTTATGCTAGTGGTAAAATTTCTTCAATATCACATGCGTTTATTTGTGAAACAAATCGGAAATTAGGATAAAATTTAGAAAATTTCATAATTTTTAAACTTTTAATTTTTATGCCCTTAAATCAGAGAGCTATATCACACAAAAGATTTAATAAATAACATTTCCCACTTGTCTACTTTACATGAGCACAATTTTTTAAACTTTTTTTGTTAGGACATTAGAAGGGTTAAAAGTTGACCAGTGGAGCACCCGCCAGGGCCGAGGGGTACACGGTACCGGGCCGCTTCTTAAAAGGGAAGTGTCACTGCAGCAGTGACATGATCCGTGTCCCTGGGCATCCCATGAAAAGGGGTATAAAGGGGAAATAAAGTTTGTGATATAATGTTTGTGATGCCACCTGAGGTACTTGGCAAATAGGTTGTTAGCCAACGCTGCTTAAAGAGATCGCTGGGGCTGATGGTGATGCAGCTTAGTTGATATAGGTCTCCACAGGTAGAGCTTTAGTCCCAGGGCACTTAAGTTGTTAAAGATAGTGATGAGGATGATGGTTGCAGTACTGGGAGGATGGCGCAGTAAATAAATGTAAGGACACGGCAGGGTGCAGTTTCCAAGGCTTTACTCACAGTTCTGCAAAAACTGTCTCCAGCCAGGTGCTGTGTCCTCAGGGCCTGTAGTCCAGCAAACTCCCAGGTAGATTGGGTTACACCTTTCCAGGACTCCTTTCTGTGTATTTCTCTCCTGGCTGTCTCACTGCGCTGGCTCCCACTTCTCCTGCCCTGCGCCACTCAGCCAGAGCCCCAAGACAGCAGCTGTGAGTCCTGTTGGGCGACATCCTCTGCGTCCCCTTGACCCTATTTATAGCTGCCTTTTCAGAGTGTAGGTGAGTGATTGTGCCTGTGGCACCTGCAATTACCACAGCCTCCGGTTTCTTAGCTGAACATACAGTCTCTCACTAAGTTGGGGCCGGTCCCCTATCTGTGACCTGGTCCCTCTACGTCTGGATGCGGGCCCCACGGGTGGCTTTGGCACTTCCCGTGTCCCTAGGATCCCTTCTTTCCTCCCGGGAGCTTCCTTCTGTCTCCCTCTCCTCTCATCTGGGGACAAGCTCCTTACAGCTTGAGCCCCCCTTCTAGACTGTTCTCTCTCCTCTGTCCTCTAAGATCCTCCCCATTTTCTGCCTTCCCCATCCATACCCCAACACCCTTTCCTACCCAGCCTGAGATGAGGCCATCCTCCCTAAGGGAAGGCCCAGATGCCATGACTGAACTGGTGTGTGTTGGGTGTGAATGTTAAAGTCCTGGGTAGTGATTCCTCCTTACCTGAGAGTGGGATACCACACCTCTGGATGAGGTGCAGTACCTCTGTGGTGACTGGACCCTCAGGGGCACCACACCAGCGATTTCTCATTTTTACTCCAACATTTACAAAACCATTTTTTTAGGACCCACATGGGGAAAAGCTACTATTTGGGCGCACAGCAGGGCTCAAAAGGAAGGAGTGATGTTTTGGAACACAGACTTTGATGCAATGGTTTGCAGGAGTCATGTTGCAAATGGAGAGCTCTTGATGTGGAAACCCTCCACAAGTGACCACATTTTGGAAACTAGACCTCTCAAGGAATTTATCTAGATGTGTAGTGAGCACCTTGAATCCACAGATGCGTCACAGAATTTTACAACGTTGATCTGTGAAAATGAGAAAAAAATATTTTTCCCACAAAAATGTTGTTTTAGCCCCAAACTGTTTCATTTTAACAAGGATAGCAGGAAAATGGACCCAAAATTTGTTGTGCAATTTCTCCTGATTATACCCCATATGTGTTTGAAAACTGCTTTTGAATCACACTGTAAAGCTCAGAAGGGAAGAAGCACCATATTGGAGTTGATATTTTGCTGGGCTGGTTTGAGGGTGTCATGCCCCTTTGGCAGAGCTCTTGAGGTGCCAGAACAGCAGAACCCCCCATAAGTGACCCCATTTTACAAGCTACACCTTTCAGTGAACTCATCTCATTGTGTAGTGATCATATTGACACCACAGGTGTGTCACGGAATTTTATGCCATAGAGCACTGAAGAAAAAATAATTACATTTTTATCATCAAAATTTTGTTTTAGCCCCAGATTTTACATTTTCATAGTGATAAATGGGTAAAGATGGCACCAAAATTTGTCCCACAATTTCTGCTGAATGTAGAAATACCCAATATGTGACTTTACAGCACTGTTGTTTAGCCATACAACGAGACTCAGGCCGGCGTCACACTGGCGACAGAATCGGACGACTGCAATACGATGAAATATCGCATTGCAGTCTGCCCTATGTTAATCTATGGAGCAGCTCCCAGTATCCTATTTTTTGTGGTCCATTTTAATCGTCCGAGTGCAATCGCAGCATGCTGCGATTGTCACCGATTGTGGGTCGACTATCGCCAATGCAAGTCTATGGGAGCGATGAAAAATGGGATTACAAACGGACCGCACGTGTGACTTCCGATGAAATCGCACCACTATCCCAGGTGCCAGGAAATTGCATCAGGATAATTGCCAGGAAGGGCTGACATGCTAATTAGGCTACGAAAATTCAAACCCAAACAGGAAACCGCCTCCACGGAGTCCAGAACCATGGCCAGTCACATCAATGTGGAGATGTTGATCGTTCTGGTCCAGGAGAGACCAGAACTTTGGGACCAGCGGGATCCCAATTATTCCAACCGGTTGCGGAAGGACGTGGCTTGGCGGAGAAAATGTTCCCAGATGTTTCCTGATTTTGGCGACAGGTCTAGGGAGGACCAAGAACGCATCAGTAAGTAACGTCTTGAAAACGTTTACAATACTGTATGACTACTCAGTATCTACCACCAACAATGTGTTATAATGTCCCTCTACCCTTATATGTGAAACAGAAATGTGGCCAAAAAAACAGTTATGACTGTTGAACCCCCAGTGCTATGTCAGTACTCCAAGCACATTTGAATATTTAGCTACAACTGCAATGGTCGCCAACTGAACCTTAAAAATGTTTGCCTACGCAATAAATGCGTAGGTGAAGTACTTAATATGTGTCCCTTTTGGTAATCCCATCGCTGTGTCCCAAATAAATGCTCATTATTGTGACATATATGTCATAGAGCTTTGTATGTATGAACCCTTGTAATATTAACTTGTTATATTACCTACATACAATTTGTAGTGCTGTTCTGTACCCCTAAAAGGCAAAAAAATTATCATATTGCTGGTAGTGTTGAGCGATACGATACTGCAAATATCGGCTATCGGCCGATATTAGCTCTATCGGCCTTTCGATAATTCGTTTCGATATTTTCGTCTTATCGAATACCGGAATCGGATTTGTCACTGTCACTGTGAGTGTCCGTCGGTCGGGTGTGTCAGGAGTCAGCGGCACTTACCTGGCAGAAGATCTCCGGCGGTCACGTCCTGGACTGCTTGATGGCCGCCATTATCTTCTCCCTGGCGGTCACATGCAGTTTTTCGCGATAACTGCAGTGACTGCTGGGTAATCCCGGCCGTAAAGCAGTCAGTCCGATGACGTCACCGCCGGGGAAGCAGGTAATCAGCTGTGCTGCGCCGGGATGACAGGCTCTGATGTAGCAGAGCTGGATCGTCGTGGGACACTCGTTACTATGGACTGCGTCGGTCAGGTGGTATACTTTTTTTTTTTTTTTTCATTTTTTTACAGGAGATCGATGGCGTCGCAGGATGAGACTGTAATAAAAGTAATGAAAACTGTGTTTTGTTTTTTTTTATTAAATTAAAAAACTTTTTTATGAACATTCACCCGTCCGGGTACATAAACAATTTAACTATTTACATACAGGGACCCTGTCCGGGTTATTTACAATTCTTTGGCAGGGGTGTTCCAGGTACCACCTGGTACTCTTCTGATGCTTGCCAAACATCCGAGGCACCAAGGACCACCAGGACCTGATGACGTCGTGTGGCCTGTACAGTCAAGTCGTGACCCGCTATCTGGGTCTGTGTGGCCACCTCCTTCATCTCCCTCCGGGTCTGGAACCCTATGTCCCAGACTGAACGAACCCCAGGGGGCCTAACAGGCGCCGGGTACGGGCCAGCTATACTTATCATGTCCATAGCTGGGGCTGCTGAGGAGACCACTGAGGGAGGCTGGGGAGATTTACGGCGTGGGGTGGGCACTTTTGCAGAGGCCTGGATGTGGGAGGCTGAAGGCTCCGAGGGTCTCACAGGTTCCTGACACTCTGAGGAGTAGGGGTCGCACCTGGTAACATTTAGGGCGTGCCATACATTGTAACCCCAGTGTCGGGTGTAAGTCACCAAGTCTCCTGGCAACAGGTCCCTCCCCGGGTGTCCTTCTGGGAGGTGAGCCTCCACGTCCCGCCGGTTCACAAAAACTTCTAAATAAAGTCCAGGCTCCTGGATGAAGCCCCAACCACCTTTCAATTTAAAGCTCCGTACTGCACCCTTACGCTGCGGCTCCCTCAGGGTTCCTTTATCCTTTCTCATCCGGTCCTTATCTGCCCGGTCCTTCTCCAGCTGATGTTGGCGAAGTTTTTGGGATTCTCCCCTTGTCGCTCTGCTTCCCGCTCCCAACGTCTCCACTCTTCCTCCTGACGCCGGTTGTAATTCTCCTCCACCAGCTGCTCCATGTCTCCACCATCAAATGCCAGCTTACAGTGTCCGGTTTGCGGCAGCTCTCCTGGCGCCCCCCAGTCCTGGCGGCGCTCACCTGCGGAGGAAGCAGCCGGCTCTGGAACAGATGACAGTCGGGGCTCCGGTACAGGCAGGTAGTGCTCTGGTGCCTGCGCGGCCTCCTCCATGAGGACGGGTGTCGCTTCTTCTGTCTCAGCGACGGGGGCAGACAGCGGGATCTGGGGTGCTGCCGGTGCAGCGTTTTTTGCACGAACGGGTGCCTCCACTGCGACAACGTCAACCGGATCACATTGCAAGGACTCCTCTACTAGAACGGGTGCCTCACCTTCCGGTACAGACACTTCAGGTAAGAGGGATTGGCGCCGCTCCAAGTTTAGTTTTAGGGCACGCCAGCTCGCTTCCATCCTGGCGACCTCCTCCCGGTGCCGGGCCAGGCCTCTTAGGGTATCCTCCGCTTCTTGCAGCGTAGGAGGGTTTCCAGGCCGGGTGCCCAACGGTGGTTCCGTGGCGATCGGGTTGCTTCCGTGGGGGGAGAGCTCTGACTGCTCCATCCCTTCACACTTCTGCTCGTGTCCATTAGCCATCTCTGCCAAGTCACATGTGTCATTAGCATCTGGAGAGGGCCCTCTTTTGTAGGGAGGCGGGACCTTCGTGTTAGTTTCCGCCCACTGAGGAGGATGAGGAGGCGGAACTGAAGAGCTGTGGGGCACGATCTTACATTGCAGTACCATTTAGAGCCATCGTTTTTGCGTCACTGAGTGAGTGTACACCCATGAAGAGCACGCCCTTCTTCACCAGTGCCTCGTCGTGACGCAGATATGGCGGAAAAAATGGCAAATACATTCTCTGATGATTTTAGCAATTCTCAAGCACAAAACCAGTTCAATTCAGGCACACAGGACTCGCTTATAGCGAGCTACAGAATCCTGTTCGTGACGCCCAAGTTGAGTCGCACAGAGCCAGAGGTTTTTGGGGTACTCGGCACCGAGCCCGTCGACTTCTATGGGGTATGTCACGGCTTTACCGGCAATTGAATCAGAGTCTATTTTACTATGTAGAAGTGTATAAACTATAAATATATGTATATATATGTCACAATGACATGTATATATATATATATATATATGTATTCTATGTGTGTATATTTTGTGTTTACAACGAAAGAAAGGGTTTTTTTTGTTGCGATATTTTGTTCCCATAGACTTACATGGGACTTCCGGTATCGAAATCGGATATCGACGATATTTAGTGCTATCGGCGATACAATTTCGATACGATATTTTTAGATATCGAGCATTATCGCTCAACACTAATTGCTGGTGTACGTTACTTATGTTTTTAGTACATTACAAGGGCAGATAAATATAATTTTTGCTTGTATCCGTTACTTTTTCAGTGTCAGATGTTACAAGGCGTTGGCGCAGCTGTAGAGACTGCTACAGGCGAGAGAGACAGCTGAGGGGGCGCAGTGGGGCAGCAGCAAGCAGCAAAAGAAAATATGTCTATTATGATAGACTGAATTTTCTGGCTCCAGCTATGGATTTGCGACCGTAAGTTAATGTCTGTACAAAGTGTATTGCTATATTTTTAATTAAATTTTAATAAAATTATTTTCTTCTCTAGCACCGAGTCAAACCTTACAGAGAGAGAGGCAGCTTCTGACTCAGAAGCAGTGATCGACCCCGTGGGGGATGTTGAGGAGGCTGGGCCGTCATCAGCAGCATGTGCAGCAGCAGCAGCATCACCACCACCAGCAGTGGAGTCAGAGAGCTTGCCTCTAGAGTCCCAAGACCCTCCCCTCAGCAGCAGCCCTGGTAGGCCCCAGGATGTGGCTTCGCCTCCTGCTGTAGTGTCACGGCGACCCAGGCGTAGAAGAGAAGGAGTTGGTTCTGGCACAAGGAGGCAGGTGGACAGAGGAGTTCTTGACTACTTGTCCAGTGTTGCCCATGATGATGGGGAGGAGGCATTTGGGCGCAGTCTGGCTTGGTACCTCAGGGCCATTCCCCGACAGCACAGACTGCGTATCAGAGCTGGGGTCCAAATTGTGCTGGATGCAGGAACCCCACCAAATGATCCCAACAACTTTCTAGATTTACTGGAACGGTGGCAACGTTCCAGTGAAAATCTCCTTCATTTGATGGGAACCCAGCAAGGGGAGTCTGCATCAGCCTCTGATCAGCCTCCTCCTCATCATCATGCTCCTCCTCTACCTCCTCCTTGTGGACCACAGAGACCAACTCCTCCTCCTCTAAGTGAGTCCTACCAAAGTGTGACACAACATGTACCACACATGGGACACAGTGGCCATTCACAATATGCCCACTCGACCATACCCAAAGTTCAATGCTGGCCACAACATGGGTATGGTCCACATGGGCATTTTGGGGGCTACAGTGTAAGTGGGCAGTCATATTATGACTACCCACAACAGTTTCCAACCTTCCCTTACCCAAATCCCCATACAGAGCAAGCAACAAGCAGCCAGCAAAGTACACACTCAGCCACCACTCATGGTGACACAGTGGCTGGAGAGCAGTCTAGGCAGCCCTCACAATCTGGTCCTCCACCTTCACCACCCCACACCTACCACCAGTTAAAGGTGTAATGTATTTTTTTGTTATTTGTTTGAAGTTATGAACATTATAAATTGTTTTACTGGTGCAAGTTTCTCAGGAAATATGTTGAATACAGTTTATGACACATGAGTCTTTTGTCAATATGTTTACAGCGACAAAACATGATCTAATACATAAAAAAATGTTTTGACTCGCATTGATTGTATGTGATTATTTCAATATGTAGGTGTTTATTTTAAAATGTTATGGTCTGCCTATAACTTACACCCAATATGACACCAAAACAAACACAACATATACAATTAAGTGAGCCTAAATATCTTTATGACAGAGCAACATAGGCACACTACATGTGTAATAATGCCTCCTCTTGCCAGGCAGTAGCACCCTCAGGGGACACAAAATATTGAGTGAACACATCACGTACTTTTAGGCCTGAAGGTGGACGACGGGGATGGATGGGTGGTGACATAGGCAAAGACACATTCACAGAGGCTAACTCACCCACATGTTGTGAGGAGCATTCATGGATTCTACAAAAATTATGTAGGACCACACATGCTTTGAGGACCACATTAACATTGTCTTCACTGAGTTGAATTGCAGATTGAAGTAGCCGCCATTTAGCACTAAGAATTCCAAATGTGCACTCCACCAGCCGCCGAGCACGTGACAGGCGACAATTAAATATTCTACGCCGATGGGTGAGATAGCGACGGGGATATAGCCTCATGACATTATGGGTTAATTGAAATGCCTCATCTGCAACTATAACATAAGGCACATGTTCTGGAATAGAGTCTGTAAGTTGACTTGCTGGTGGTAGGTCCAGTTGGTTATTGCGTATCCGCCTACCCATTATGGAAGTATTGAAGACTCTGGAGTCTCCAGTCCTTCCATAGGCCCCAATGTCTACAATTATAAACATGTAGTTTGTGTCGACCAAGGCCAACAAAACTACGGAAAAATATTGTTTGTAATTGAAGAATTGGGAGCCTGAGTTAGGAGGTTTAAGAACACGTATGTGCTTGCCGTCCAGGGCTCCTATACAGTGTGGAAACTGGCAATTTTCTGCAAAACCCTGTGCTATCCTCAACCAGTCACTCATTTTTGGCTCAGGCATGACGTCTTCATGTAGTCTGTTCCAAATTTCCACACAAGTTGACCACACAATGCCTGAAATTGTTGATCGCCCTATTAAGAACTCTAAGTGCAGAGCAGCGTAGGACATGCCAGTAGAAAGGAACCTGTAACACACATAGAACATAGAACATGGAGAAATCAGAAACAAAAACAACAAACACAGCATGCACAACACTTACAATGCTTTAGTTTCTTAGAGCACACATGCTGGAAATTAGATTACAAGCCATGCCTTCTGTGGAATACACCAAAGGCAAGAATTTAGATAGGTAAGCTTGAGAAATACATTACTCACATTATAATTTTCCAAGAAGTGTGCTACAACACTTGCAAAGTGACTATGTCGAGGCAAACATCATCAACATATCGTTGACACACATACCTTATTGTTAGGAGAAGGCGTTCCTCTGCAGAAATTGCTTTTCTCATCCTGGTGTCCTGAAATGTGATCCCAGGGCGCACAATGTCAAGCAACGCATCAAAGGTAGCTATGCTCATTCGACAATATTGGAAAAACTTATCTCCATGCCTACGCAGTGACAAATATAGGCGGTGAAAATGGCCTTTAGTTATCCTTCTTGTCAAAAGTGGATGTACCCACATCTTCTGCGTCTTCTGGGATCTGCTATTACAGGATATGGCTCCCCAAAACGTCTGGATATAACCCAATGGAACAGCACACGCTCAGTGTGAGAATATCTGAGTGTGTCGCTCATGTTTGGATAAAGCATCTAGCAAGCACTAAGCACAAGGAACAAAATGACACCAGTGCAAAGGTGGGAGGGTCACACCTGTAGCAGAGCACTTAAATATAGCTGTGCCTGATGATTTAAATGAGTATCAGGCCTCAAAACCGTTATTGGTCCTTTTTGGTAAGCTGCAACAAAAAAACGGTGGTCGGATGAAAATCGGATGTTACAAGGTACACACACATGCGACTAAATCGCATCTTTGAAGGAAAATCGGATGCCAGGCGGATGTGTGATGTTTAAATTTTGCTCCGATAATCGACCGACTAAAACGGTCCGATTTTTTGTAGTTGTGTCTGACTCCGGCCTCAGGAGGGAAGGAGCTCTATTTGCCTCATGGAATGCAGATTTTCCTAGAATAGTTTTCAGACTCTATATACACGGCCCCCAAGTGCTAGAAGAGCAGAATTTCCCCTCATGTGACCCCATTTGGGAAATTATACCCCTTTGGGAATTTATCTACAGATGTAGAGATGTTTGTTTTTTTGCGGGCAAGTTGACATTTCTATTGGTACCATTTTCGGGTACATGACATTTTTTGATCGCTTTCTAATCTGATTTTTTGGAGTCAGAATTAACAAAAATTAGCAATTCAGGAATTGTTTTTGGGGGGGTTTCTTATGCCGTTCCGCTTGTAGTATAATTAATAAAACAGCTTTATACTTTGGATCTGTACGATTACAGCGATACCATATTTATATTTTTTTTATGTTTGGCGCTTTTACACAAAAAAAACTATTTTAGAGAGAAAATTATTATTTTTGTATCTCTTTATTCTGAGAGCTATAACTTTTTATATTTCTCCTGATGGAGCTGTATGGTGGCTTGTTTTTTGTGGGAGAAGATAATGTTTTTAAGCTATATCATTTGTAATTACAATTGTCTTTTTCATTGTGTTTTATGCCACTTTTTGTTCAGTGGTATAATGATAAAGAATTATTTTTTATTTATTTTGTTACGATGTTCACTGAAGGTGACAGTTTTATAGGTGGGGCCATTCCGGACACATTGATACCAAATATGTGTACTTTTTTTTATTCTTCATAAAAATATTTATTTATGGGTTCAACATTTTTATTTTTTACTATTAATTTGTGATTTTTTTTACAATTTTTTTTACTTTTTTTACATTTTCACTTAGGGACTTTCACTTTGACATCTCTGAGCGCTTATAAAGCATAGCAATGCACGAGCATTGCTATGCTTTATAAACTGTCAGTGCTGCACTGACACACAAGCTTGATACATCACGCTTTGAGTTTGCTAGCTATGGTGACCCGCATATTGTCTTGACGACAACAGGTCACCATGACAACGAACGGGCTCCACGCAATGACATCATGGGGGCACCTATTCAAGCACAGAGGGGGCCTCCTCCCTCTGCCTGCCTTCTAAAGAGAACCTATCAGAATGTTTCTATTTAGGGTAGTGGTGGTGCGGCTGTATAGACATTTTTCATCAGTAAAAATGTTTTTGTAAAGATCTGATGTGTCAGTCATGAGAAAAATAGCATAGAAGATATATGCAAGTAAGGTTTGAAGTGCAGTGAGGGAAGAGGGAATCCATCCACTTGGACGGAGTAGTCCCCCAAGGCACTGTTCACCTGGGTAGTTTCGAGTAGGTGTCATGTTAATTTGCTAGGAGTACATTACATCCCATGATGTCATGATAGAAGTCAATCTATCGAGAGCGGGTAATGGGCTTTTGAGATATCCATAGGCTAAGTAAAGCTACCCTCATGGTCAAAATGTAGTTGTTGAACAGACCCTTCATGATGAAATCTGAGATTGTGGATAGTAATATAATTTCAGTGGAAGATATGAATTCAGTTTTCAAAGGGAACCTGTCATGTAAAATAACACTATTAACGTGCAGATATAGGGTTAATCTGCAAGTTAATAGTGTTCTGACACAGTGTGGCGCCTGCACTGAGAGCCCTGCTGCCGGGAGGAAAGTAATTTTATTCCTCCCGTCAGACGCGCTCTGTCATAGGGGTGGTTCCAGCACGGTTTCATATATTTGGTATCAGCGAGCTCAGAATCACCCGATCAATCAATATATAAAAGGAATTAATCCGAGCATAACGAAAAAAAAATCAAAACCCCAGAATTACATTTTTTGGTCACTGCAACATTGCATTAAAATGCAATATCGGGTGATCAAAACATTGTATCTACCCCAAATGGTATCAATAAAAATGTCAGCTCAGCACGCAAAAAATATTACCTCATCTAGCCGCAGATCACGAAAAATGGAGACGATGCAGTTCTCGGATAATGGCGCCATTTTTTGTTACAAACGTTGGATTTTTTTCACCACTTAAAAAAAACAGTGTTTGGTGTCTATGAACTCATAATGACCTGGAGAATCATAGTGGCTGGTCAGTTTTAGCATTTAGTGAACATGGTAAAAAAACAATTGTGGGAATGCAATTTTTTGCAATTTCACAGCACTTTGATTTTTTTTCCGTTTTCCAGTACACAATATCAGGGTTCCCCAACTCCAGTCCTCAAGGCCCACCAACAGGTCATGTTTTCAGGATTTCCTTTGTATTGCACAGTTGATGCAATTATCACCTAGGCAATACTAAGGAAATCCTGAAAACATGACCTGCTGGTGGGCCTTGAGGACTGGAGTTGGGGAACCCTGCACTATATGGTAAAACCAATGCTGTTGTTGGCTCTGGGAAAAGGGGAGCGAGAAACAAAAACTCGAAATTGGAAAAACCCAAGGTAGTGAAGGGGATAAAACTGTCTCTTTATGAATAGAACCTGTAACAAGCCTGCTTTGTCATATTATCCTACTGGCTACATAAATTCCCTATTAAAAACTACCATTAAGTTTAAATGAAAATTGACCTGAATTTTATTAGACTTTTTCCAGTATGTAATATGAATGCTGAAAAAAATATATAAAAATTGAAGTCCACTTCAAAGTCGCCTCCTCCAAACAATAGTAACTCTTGTGTCTTTGCGTATCTAATTAAATAAACTGAAATCAAATTGTAATTGTGAGAGTGCTGCTGCTGCGATGTTTTGTGTTAAACACATTGTTCCATTGCCAGCTGATATTTATTCTGTTATAATCGAAACATTGCAGACAACACCAGCAAAGAATACTTGGTCCCTGTGGGAAATTGGTGTCTGCGTCTTGGATTTCGAGACATTTTCTAAAGCTTGCATTTGAACGCTTTATAGTTTGTGTACTTTCGTAGGATCACAAAAGGAAACCCTGACCTTGTGCTTTCATCTATATTTTGTGCATAATTTGAGAAATTGAATGGTTTCATAAAACAACATTTGTTTTAATGTTCTCTCAAAAGAAAAGCTCAGTCCTTGATCTCAGTGGGATAGCTGTTATGTACAGCGAGGAAGCCGAGGAATGACAAAACCCACGGGCCCTATTTATAGATCCTCTTTGAAGCATCACGTACTGTATTAAATGTATTGAGCATTTTTGCTATTAGTGCCCCCTCCTTTCCATTTACATAACTGTAATAGAGTCAGATATATTGAGAGAAGGCTGACATTTGCCTAAATGTGTTGTTGTACATGAACAATAGAACAACATGTCTTCTGGCTGTGCCAAGGATGCCAGTATTTCATATCGCTGTTAACAGTGACCAACAGTTTTGGATCCGGAATTAGAATTGTAATTATTCTGATACATTACAAAGTCTTCACTTCATCTTCTAATAATAGGCAACTTTAGGGAGGGAGAGTGCAGAATTTGCTAGTGAGACCTGATCATGTATTATACAAAAAACTGATAACATAGATGTTAGTAGTTAATCTTAACCAATATCCTTTATATTTAAAGGGAACCTGTCACCAGAAAAAAACCCTATTAAACTAAAAAATGGGTTGAATCTGCTGGTTAGTAGCGTTATTAACCTTCTCGGCTCCCAATATTAGCCAAACACTTGCAAGGATTAAATTAACTTTATTTTCCCCGGCAGAGTCCCGGGTGAATACAGAGAATACAGAACAGCGGCTGTAACTTCTCCCCTGGATCTGTGTGACAGCCGACACTAATGCAGAGCAAGTGTCAGTCAGGGCTGGGAGCGAAGTTACAGCCACAGCTCTATATTCACTCCCGTGACTGAAAACGATACGATGTCGGGAGAATAAAGTTAATTTTCTCCCCACAGCGTTCGGCTATGTGTGGGAGCCAAGAAGGTTTACCCTATATCTGCAGGTTAATTGCATTTTTTTCTGGTGACATGTTCCCTTTAATAATATAACTTTATAATCAATGCCCCATGATGAGGATTCAAAATTGCTCTTGTGTTAAGCATCTACTGCACAAAAATTTTAGGCTGGTATGGACAAAAATGCTGCAAAGAATGCTTTAAAAAATAGAAGTGTTCATTTTTTATTTTTATGAATGAATAAAATGCAAACTAAACAAACAAAAAAAAAATCTAAATTAAATCAATAGCATCAATTTCTCTAGATATACTTGCACATAGATTTTGAAGGAGCTCGGCAGGGAGGTTGCTCCAAACATTTGGAGAACCAACCACAAATTTTCTGTGGATGTAAGCTTACACAAATCCTTCTGTCTCTTCATGTAATCCCATACAGACTCACTGATGTTGAGTTCAGGGCTCTGTGGGGGCTTTATCATCACTTCCAAAACTCCTTGGCTGTATGTTTGGGATCATTGTTCTACTGGAAAACAGAGTTGGAGCCAATTAGATGCCTCCCTGATGTATGATGGATAAGTCTCTGTGTGTATTTCTCACAGCTCTCTCCCCCACTATACCTGCTGGGTGTAGCGGGAAGGCCCACACGGCACTCTCATCTAGTAGACCAACTGACTTTTAGTAGGAAGGCCCACATGACACATCTCTCTTACCCACTAGACCTGCTGGGTGTAGCGGGAAGGCCCACACGGCACTCTCATCTAGTAGACCAACTGACTATAGTAGGAAGGCCAACATGACACAATTCTCTCACCTACTAGACCAGCTCCATGTGTAGAGAGAAGGCTAACGCAGTTCTCTGACCCTCCAGACCAAGTGTGCATTTGGGCACCCCCTACGCTGATCGTAAACTATCCTGTATATCAACCATACACTGAGAAATAGACCTTGGTTTTGTATGCTCTCCCATTATTATTTGATTTAGACTATGAGCAAGACTGTTATTATTACGCCCGAAACATGTAGGTTTTTCATGGCTATCATGTGAACTTTTTCCGTTGCAAAAGTTTTTTTTATCTAGATTTGTTATGCAATAAAGAAGATTCTGTTATTTTATTCCTTGTATGTGTTGCTCTTTTTCTCTATATTTTTGAAGTGGATGTGTAACGGAGGCCAGGGCAGTAGTCGTGGCTCTCAATGAGTGCTTTGCTGTACCCTGATCTTCTGCCATATAACTAAATTGTCTCTGTTGAAGCGTACCTTTTAGTCGGTTTTGCTGTCTGTTAGGGTCCTCTCTGATCTGTCAGGGCTTCTTTCTTTTCATCTGCACACAATGACAGGCAGAGTCAGGATCCATTTTCAAACAAACAACTTTACTCAGTTCTTTACACAGCTCGTCCAGATTAGTCACAGGTACAGCACAAGACCCTTCGCAGAGTGTAGCATTTCCATTCCCTGTGCTGTCCTTCACTCCTTCAGGAATATCGCAGGGTTGTACCATCGCCTTTGGTACCGCAGCTCTCTGTCTGGCCAGCCTAACTCGCATCAGGAGTCTCCCGTCCGTTTCACACTGAACATTTGGAGTTGATCCCATGTAATTAGCTGTCACCATGTTGATGCTGCCCTGTATTCCTCCACCTCCCAGGTGGCCTTTAGCTCCTAGGCCCTGGATGAGCTGGGCTCTTCAGCTTTAACGTTGTGGGGCACAACTGCCCTGTCCGGGCTCCCAGGCCCTATTGACTAAAACCCAGGAAGCTCACTAACTGGCGCCTCCTAACTAACTAAAAATCCTATTAGTCTATCTTAACCTATTGTGCCCCCTCTAGTGGGCTAGTCTAAGCACTACACTTTCCCTATATCTGTACAGTACCGGAACATATATATTATACATCATAGCAGCATTATGTTACAAGGCATTATACGACATAACTATATATATATGTATATATCAGACATACAGAATGGAACATATGTGATGTACCAGCATAACATAGAAGCAGGTGCAGGGTATAAACTGTCCTCTGTACCCCCTTACAGATGATCTGCTGGAGCACTGGCACACACTAAAGCCAAGTAACACTATATGGACTATGAATGTGGTGAGCCTTCATATAAAATTCTCATGGTGACATTAAAGGGGTTGTCCACTACTAGGACAACCCCTTCTTAAAGTAAATGTTCGGCCCCGACAAAAACATAAAGCCTAAACTAACCTTCTGTGCCGGCTCCATTCCAGGGGTGTTGGCACTTGAGTTCCCGGGGCTGTGATACAGTGGAATGATGTGATGCCTGACGCAGGGGCGGACAATGACAGCTTGTGGCCCCTGTGCAAGAAATGTGTCTGGGCCCCCTTCCTTTTATGGCGACAAAGCTACATATATATATATATATATGTATATATATATATAGTCACACACACATACTGTACATGTATATATATTACATAGTCTCCTTTATTATGTATATTGCTGTCCTTCTTACAGTGCCCTCTCTTGTTATGTACAGTACCGTCCCTTACATATTGGATTATATAGAGCCCTGTTTTTTATTACATACCGTCCTCTCTTGTTAGCTGTATAATGCAATGATGGCTGATGGAGCATGGGAAAGCTTCCTTTCTAATGGAGGAGCTGATGGACTGGTAATCTGGTCACCGGCTCTTTGATCAGCAGTCATTTTATATCTTAAAAGAGAGGGGACTATGTAATAAAAGAGGGCGTTGTGAAAAACAGAATACACTATGTAAGAGACAGCACTATACATAACAGCAGATGAAGCTATATAATAAGGGACAGCACCATATATAACTAGAGTGGATGGTACCTAATAAGGGAACGGAGTTATACATAATAAAAGAGGAAACTATGTAACTAAGAATGGTGTTATACAGAATTAGTGAGTACACTATATACTAAGTGACTGTGTTAGACATAATAAGTGATAATGTCTTCCTCCACCTCCCCGTTCCTAAGGCCATTATAAGTCCCCCTTCTTACCATCCCAATCCCCACACCCCTCATTGTCCTCCTCCCGCTACATCCCATTATTGTCCTCTCCTCCACCCCATCATTGCCCTCTTCACCACCTCCATCATTGCCTTCTACACCACCATTTTTCTTTCTCCCCTGCCACCCCATCATTGCCCATTCCACCACCTCCATCATTTCCTCCTCCCCACCACCCCCATTATTGCCCTTTCCACCACCACCATCACTGCATTCTCCCCCCACCACCCCATCATTGCCCTTTCCACCACTTCCATCATTGCCTTCTGCCCTACAACCCCATCATTGCCTTCTCCATCACCCCATCATTGCCTTCTCCCCATCACCCCTATCATTGCCTTCTCCCCATCACTCCCATCATTGCCTTCTCCCCATCACCCCCATCATTGACTTTTCCCCATCACCCCGTCATTGCCTTCTCCCCATCACCCCCATCATTGCCTTCTCCTCATCACCCCATTATTGCCTTCTCCCCATCACCCCCATCATTGCCTTCTCCTCATCACCCCATTATTGCCTTCTCCCCATCACCCCCATCATTGCCTTCTCCCCATCAACCCATCATTGCCTTTTCCCCATCACCCCATCATTGCATTTTCCCCATCACCCCATCATTGCCTTTTCCCCATCACCCCATCATTGCCTTTTCCCCATCACCCCATCATTGCCTTCTCCCCATCACTCCCATCATTGCCTTCTGCCCATCACTCGCATCATTGCCTTCTCCCCATCAACCCATCATTGCCTTCTCCCCATCACACCCATCATTGTCATTTCCCCATCATCCCATCAATGCCTTCTCCCCATCACTCCATCATTGCCTTTTCCCCATCACCCATCATTGCCTTTTCCCATCACCTCATCATTGCTTTTTTCCCATCACCCCATCATTGCCTTTTCCCCATCACCCCATCATTGCCTTCTCCCCATCACCCCATCATTGCCTTTTCCCATCACCCCATCATTGCTTTTTCCCCATCACAGCATCATTGCCTTTTCCCCATCACCCAATCATTGCCTTCTCCCCATCATTCCCCTCTCCTCCACCTACACACACACACGCACACACACACCACCACTCATCTCTACACACACATAGATACAAAACACACACTACATACACACATACAAAACATACACACACACACACATACACACACACACAGCACCTCTCACCTGTCCGCAGCATCACCGTCGCCCGTGCTTCCTCGCTCTGGCACAGCCGGCCGCTGAATGATGATGTCATCCAGCGGCGCTTCTCTCTGTGTCAGAGACAGGAAGGGTGGGCCCGGCAGGAAGGATCTTTGTAGCTCCGCTCTTGCTTATTTTCTCTTGCAGGCAGCGTAGCTGCTGGGATCGCTCCCTGCCCGCCCATGAGGGCAAACTGGCTAGGGGCCCCCGGAGCCTCGGGTCCGAATAAACCAGCCAGATTGCCCTCCTTGTTAGCCGCCCTACAGGGGCCCCCTGGAACCTCTGGGCCCCTGTGCAGCAGCACCGGTTGAACCGACGGTATGTCCGCCCATGGCCTGGCGCCCAATCAGCACTGGCATCACTGTCTCTGCCTTTGGACAAACTGAACATGAAGAGGAAGTCCGCGATGAGCTGGAGCCCTGGCTTCCTCTTCGTGTTCAGTTCATACCAAGGCACAGACAGTGATGCCAGCACTGATTGGGCACCGACAACGTGTTTCACAACACCGTATCACGGCCCTGGGGAGAGCGAATGCCGACACCCTGACTTTTTTTTGCAAGTGTAACTAGAAGAATTGATGCTGTTTTAAAGGCAAAAGTCAGATACACCAATATTTATTTGCTTTAGATTCCTATTTTGTGCACTCACTTCGCATTTAGATAACTGATAAAAATAAACTATTAACACTTTTTTTAAAAGTATTCATACTTTGCAGCACTTTGTCCACACCTGCCTAAAACTTTTGCACAGTAGTGTTTATATTGATATTTCTCAGTAATTACTATATTGAGAAAGATAGAGCACCCCCAAAGTGTTGCAGTGTGCTCTTGATGGAAAGCAGGAGGAAGAAAGACCAGGCAGAAGAAAAATTGTCTTTATGCCCAAATGAAGATCATATTTGTAAGCACGAAATATGATTTTATGTAACATAGCTAACACTGGATTCACACGTCCATGTTTTAATATACGGACCATATATTTAATACATGGACTGGTCCCTGGTCTTCCTATGAGGCTGCCGAGTTCAAGTCAGAAGATCCATAGCTAATCTGTGAAGCACGGGCCACGAAACATGGATGTGTGAAACTGGCTTAACTTGTAAAAGTTTATGCTAAAAAGAATTGAAAGTTATAAAGCTACATGTGTTGTTTGCCTTTATTAATGTAATGATGAAAGATAAACGAGAAGCAGCGTTTACTTAACTGTACAAGTGAGCCCAATCCAGAAAACAAATTTATTTTAAAACTGCTGGATAAATTATTAAAAAACAAGAAACAATTAAAGGTAGATAGATATGTTTCTCATATTTTTGCATTTAAACTATATACTGTACATTTCTATACAAATTTCCACCAAGTTTTTTAGAGGTATTTCTAGTTTTTTAACAGTTCCTGTGTATAAATATGCTCATGCAGAATCAGAGAAAAATGTAAACTTTAAACTATGCAGTGTTTGCATGGAATACCTAACAGGTTCATTGAGTTCACAAATGCATTATCATTAAAAGTAAAAAAGTGAAATTAAAAGAGAAACTGTCATCACAATTTAACCTGTTAATGTAAAGATATGGTCATAATGGTCTTTTATATAGACTTAAAAATGGTGCCGGAGGCGGCACATGTTTAGATTAACCTCCGACGGTCTTCACCAAAATGGCGTCATAGGCGGTGCATGCTCAAATTAGGATCTCTGCTCAATAACGAGATGAGATCTTGATCTGCGCATGCACTCCAATCGGCAGCATTTTGCAGTAGACCATAAGGTTAATCTGAGCATGTTCTGCCTCTGGCGCCATTTTGCTGGAGGACACAAATGTGCACAAGTGCCGCGGGTGGAAAGGGTGGTGTGAGCACAGAATTTAAAAAAGGAGGCTCATACAAATACGGAGGGGCCACGACAGAGTCGAAGACCAAACGCACAGTCCCATCCCACAGACGCGCCAAATGCACGAAGAGGCTATTGCACCAAAACTTCTAAGGTGAATTAAACAATAACAAGGCTATATATTTTTTTCACTACAGGTACCCATTCAATCAGTATAACAATTATGGCCATTCCTTTACTTTAACAGTTTAACCCCTTAATGACCGCTGATACGACTTTTAATGGTAGTAGTTAAGGGTACTTAAACCACAGCGCCGTTAATTAAAGGCGCTGTCAAAAAAGTGTATAGCGCCCCCCAGAGTTGGATTTTCTCTGGGGTCTCGACTGCCGGGTGTAGCCGAGACCCCAGAGAACATGATTCGGGTCGGTTTCTACCGACCCCAGGGTTGTGATCACCGTTATTAACCATATAACGGCGACCGAAAAAAAAGAAAAAATCAGATGTGTCATTTCATTTCTCTCTCCGCTGATGTGATCGCACATCAGAAGAGAGAGAAATAGGGTCCCCGATCCCCTCCTCGTACCCAACGGTGGTCCTCGGGCCCTCCTGCCTCCTCCGGTGGGCGCCGCCATCTTCCTCTGGTCAGAAAATGGCAGGCGCATCCGCCGCGATCTGCCGGGGGCCCGATTTTCTCCGGGATCTCGGCTGCCAGGGGTAGCCGAGACCCCAGAGAATATGATTCAGGTCGGTTTCCATCGACCCCGGGGTTAACAGTATAACGGCGACCGCAAAAAAAAAAAATCCGATGTGCCATGTGATAGCACATCAGAGGAGAGAGAAATAGGGTCCCCGATCACACCTGTACCTCCTGGTGGTCCTTGGGCCCTCCTGCATCCTCCGGTGGGTGCCACCATCTTCTTCTGGTCAGAAAGTGGCGGGCGCTCGTCCGCGATCTGCCCGCCGGCACCTGGCATCAATAGGAAGATTTTTACTATTGGTTAATTTTGGTCACTGTGATAAACGCTATCACAGTGATCAAAATAAAAAAAATAGCAAATAAACCCCCCTTTATCACCCACTTAGTTAGGGAAAAATAATAAAATAAAAAATATATATTATTTCAATTTTTCCATTAGGGTTAGGCTAAAGTGAGTTGGGCTAAAGTTTTAGGGTTAGGATTAGAGTTGGGCTAAAGTGAGTTGGGCTAAAGTTTTAGGGTTACGGTTAGGGTTAAGGTTAGAGTTAGGCTAAAGTGAGTTGGGCTAAAGTTTTAGGGTTAGTGTTAGGGTTAGGCTAAAGTGAGTTGAGCTAAAGTTTTAGGGTTAGGGTTAGAGTTAGGCTAAAGTGAGTTGGGCTAAAGTTTTAAGGTTAGGGTTAGGCTAAAGTGACTTGGGCTAAAGTTTTAGGATTAGGGTTTGGGTTAGGGTTGGGATTATGATTGGGATTAGTGTTAGGGTTGGGATTAGGGTTAGGGGTGTGTTGGGGTTAGATTTATGGTTAGGGTAGGGATTAGTGTTAGGGTTGTGATTAGGGTTATGGTTAGAGTTGGGATTAGGGTTAGGGGTGTGTTGGGGTTACTGTTGTGGTTAGGTTTGGGATTAGGTTAGGGGTGTGTTGGTGTTATGGTTGTGATTAGGGTTGGGATTAGGGTTATGGTTGTGTTGGGGATATGGTTGAGATTAGGGTTATGGTTAGGGTTGGGATTAGGGTTAGGGGTGTGTGTTGGGGTTGAGATTAGTGTTATGGGTGTGTTGGGGCTAGGGTTGTGATTTAGGGGGTTTCCACTGTTTAGTTACGCCAGGGGTCTCCAAATGCAACATGGCGTCCATCATTGATTCCAGCCAATTTTGCATTCAAAAAGTCAAACGGTGCTCCCTCGCTTCTGAGCTCTGCCATGCGCCCAAACAGTGGTTTACCCCCGCATATGTGGTATCAGCGTACTCAGCACAAATTGCACAACAACTTTGGGGGTCTAATTTCTCCTGTTACCCTTGTGAAAATAAAAATTTGGGGGCAAAAATATCATTTTTGTGGAAAAAATGATTTTTTATTTTCAGGGCACTATGTTAGAAACTGTGAAGCACTTGGGGGTTCAAAGTGCTCACCACACATCTAGATAAGTTCCTTAAGGAGTCTAGTTTCCAAAATGGTGTCACTTGTGGGGGGTTTCCACTGTTTAGGCACATCAGGGGCTCTCCAAACGTGACATGGCGTCCGAGCTCAATTCCAGCCAGTTATGCATTGAAAAAGTCAAACGGTGCTCCTTCCCTTCCAAGCACTGCCATGCACCCAAACAGTGGTTTAGCCCCACACATGGCCGCCATCAGGGCATTACTGCCCTTACTGCTGTATGGGGCCGGTCAGCAGCAGTACACAGAGGGGACCGCAGGTCCAGGACCCCGCTCTTATGCTTCTGCTGATCGGGCCCCATCAAGCACTAAAATACTGCGGGCTGCAGCGCACACGTTGGCACTGGGGCCCGGGAGCTGTCCACGGCCGTCTTACCTAGTCGGCTGCTCAGCTCCTGCTTGGCTGTAGCTAGAATGTAGGGGCTCCCTGCAGGTCCGACTTCAGCCCATATATTCTAGCCATCTCAGTAGTGAATGCGCTAGAATGTATGGGCTCCTTTGAGGTCCTGTCACCAGCCCATACTTTCTAGCTGCTTCACTGCAGAAAACACACTAGACGCCCCAGGAATGACTGAGGTAAGTATAAAAAAAGTTTTTGTTTTTTTAAAAGGGTTGTGGTGGGGGGAGTGAGACTGCAGATGATGAAGTGTGTTTGAGGGGGGACAGCACATGATGAAATGATAGGGGCTGCAAATGATCAATAAGGGGGACTGGAAATGATGAAGTGGTGTAACGACCCTGTCAGCGCCAGCGAACTGCCACGGATGAGCAGGGTGACTCACCCACACTGTGGAAGGGCCCGGGGTCAGATGCTGCAGGAGAAGCTCAGGCAGATGGGACCTGAACAGTGTGGTGAGAGGAGACACTGAGGGTAGCAGTAAGCAAAAGGACCTGCGATCATGTGACCACAGGGGGCGGGGCTTAGCGTCCTGCTGCTGAAGGTGAGTGCAGAACTCTCCAGGGATCCTGGATTAGTAAAGAGGGAAACTCAAGTCAGACAAACGGGGGTCATACACGGAGAGGACGGCAAAGTACAGAAGGGGCGAGCAGAGAATAATCAGAACATAAGCCAGGAGTCATACACGGAGATAGCAACGCAGTACAGGAGGGGTAAACAGAGAATTGTCAGGACAAAGGCCAGGGGTCATACACGAGATAGCAACGTAGTACAGGAGGGGCAGGCAGAACTCGTAACGGGAACAGAACCAAGTCTAAACCAAGCAAGCATAGAGAATCACAAGCACAAAGCACAGGGTCACACACACTCGGCCAAGGGTCAAAGTATAAGCGAAAAGGAATGGCCCCACAATGAGGCTATAAGAAGCCTCCCAGAATCCCAGAGTGAGGCCATCCAAATTAACCTTAACCTACCTTTTCCCACAAACTCAGCAAACCATGACAAGTGGTGGTGATGGGGGCTGCAAATGATGATGTGGGGGTGATGGGGACTGTAAGTGATGATGGGGGGTGATGAGGACTGCAAATGATGAAGTAAGGGGACTGCAAATGATGAAGTGGAGGTGATGGGGGCTGCAAATGATGATGTAGGGGTGATGGGGACTGTAAGTGATAATGTGGGGGTGATGGGGACTGCAAATGATGAAGTGGGGGTGATGGGAGCTGCAAATGATGATATGGGGGTGATGGGGACTGTAAGTGATGATGTGGGGGTGATGGGGACTGCAAATGATGAAGTGACATGATGGGGACTGCAGAGGATGAAGTGGGGGTGGCAGGGACTGCAAATGTTGAAGTGGGGGTGACAGGGACTGCAAATGATGAAGTGGGAGTGACGGGGACTGCAGATGATGAAGTGGGGTGATGGGGACTGCAAATAGGGGTGATGGGGATTGCAAATGATGATGCAGGGGTGATGGGGACTGCAAATGATGAAGTGGGGGTGATGGGGACTGCAAATAATGATGTGAGGGTGATGGGGACTGCAAATGAAGTGGGGGTGATGGGTCTACAGATGATGAAGTGGGGGTGATGGGGACTGCAGATGATGAAGTGTGTTTGAGGGGATCTGCACATGATGAAATGATAGGGGCTGCAAATCATGAAGTAAGGGGGACTGCAGATGTAGTGAAGGGGATAGGGGACTGTAAATGATTAAGTAAGGTGGACTGCAAATTATGAAGTGGGGGTGATGGGGACTGCAAATTAAGTGAGTGTGAGGGACGGGGACAGCAATTGAATTGAAGGTGAGGAGTGCAAATAATGATGAATTTTGAGGGTGGGGGAGTAAATGATTTAATGAATGAGGGGAAGAGCAGTTGATAATGATTAGAGGGTGGGAGAGAGAAGACATGCCAATGAATTTGGGCAGAAAAGCATGTAACTATAATGAATTGGGGTAAGGGTTAGAACGGAAGGTACATAGTGGGGGCGTTCAGGATAAAGTGACTGGTAATGAATTAGGGGTAGAGTACGGGTGGTAATTAATTTATATATTAAATAGGGAAAGTGGCTTTGTACAGATAGTGGGGCACAGTGGGGGCACAGTGGTGGATTATAATTTATATTTGGAATGGTGGGTTGCATAATAACCAATTATATATTAATGGTGGGTGCATATCTGTATTCAGATGTGTAGTGTAGAAGAAAGGGAAAAAGTGGGGAATTTGCTCTGGAAGCGGTGCTCTAGATAACGGTGTTATTTTATGCAGAGACGAGTCCTGGCTGAAAGAAGTGATGGCGGTCTGCGCTGGATTAAAAAGAAACACAAAGATGAAGGACTTCAGCTAGAGACATCACTGGTGAGTCAGTGTGTTACCTGTACACTGATACTATACACTGTATACTGTATGCAGAGGTCCTGTGTATGATGTTACCGGTGATCACTGTATTACCTGTACACTACACACTATATGCAGAGCTCCTGTGTATAATGTCACTGGGGATCACTTACCTGTCCACTGACACTATATACAGAGCTGCTGTATATAATGGCACCGGTGATCACTGTATTACCTGTACACAGACACTGCATACTAAGTACATGGCACTTAGTATTTTTTTTAAATTAATGATCAGTATTGTACTATTCAGTCACAATTTGGTGGTAATATGTTGTCCGGCCATGGTGTGGCGGTATTTGTTCCTTGTATGTGCTATTATTTGGTCACTGTGTGGTGGTGATATGTGGTCTGGTCATGGTGTGGTGGTATTTGTTCCTTGTATGTGCTATTATTTGGTCACCATGTGGTGGTAATATGTGGTCTGGTCATGGTGTGGTGGTATTTGTTCCTTGTATATGCTATTATTCGGTCACTGTGGTGATAATATAGTGTCTTGTCATGGTGTGGTGGTATTTGTCCCTTGTATGTGGTATTATTGGTCATTTTAAAAATTGAAAATAAATAAAAATATACCTCAATTGTATTGCATACTTTAACAAATGTTTAATAAGTTACAGTAGAGTAGAGCCCGGCCAAAAGAGTCTACCTTGTCGAGGTGGCGCCTTAAAAAATCTTTTGGCCAAAACAAAAGCTGCTGGCTATGTGTGTGATCTGGTGATGGAAACTGGTAATGTGTGATTGGTGATAAATGGAGTTTTTCTAAGAGAGATTGGTGGGGCTGTGGACAGTTTGAGGTGTTGAGGCAGGGCTGGGGTGGAGCCTGGGTGTAGTCTCAAGGGGGCCCAGAAAATTTTGCCAGTATGGGGCACCGAAATTCCTAGTGGCAGCCCTGCCCCCACATATAGGGCATCGGCGCATTCAGGAGAAATTTCACAACAAATCTTGCGATTCATTTTCTCTTTTTACACTTGTGAAAATAAAAAAAATGGTTCTGACGTAAAATGTTTGTAAAAAAAAGTAAAATGTTCATTTTTTCCTTCCACATTGCTTCAGTTCCTGTGAAGCATGTAAAGGGTTAATAAACTTCTTGAATGTGGTTTTGAGCACCTTGAGGGGTGAAGTTTTTAGAATGGTGTCACTTTTGTTTTTTTTTTCTGTCATTTACACCCCTCAAAGTGACTTTAAATGTGATGTAGTGCCTAAAAAAAATGGTTTTGTAAATTTTGTTGTAAAAATGAGAAATCGCTGGTTAACTTTTAAGCCTTATAACTTCCTAACAGAAAAAAATTTTGTTTCCAAAATTGTGCTGATATAAAGTAGACATGTAGAAAATGTTATTTATTAAGTATTTTTTGTGACATATCTCTCTGATTTAAGGGCATAAAAATTAAAAGTTTGAAAATTGCAAAATTGTAAAAATTTTCGCCATATTTCCTTTTTTTCATAAATAAATGCAATTCATATAGAAGAAATTTTACCACTACCATGAAGTCCAATATGTCATGAAAAAAACCATCTCAGAATCAGTGGGATCCGTTTAAAGCGTTTCAGAGTTATACCCTCATAAAGTGACAGTGGTCAGAATAGTAAAAATTGGCCTGGTCAATAAGCTGCAAATTGGCTTTGTCAGTAAGGGGTTAAATCATGATTACATTTTCTTTTTAAAGGAGCATGCAAGGATCCATAGGACCCATCCACCTTTTGTGCATTCTTCTACCTACATTTCATTACAAAGTTTGTTGAACGAATGTTTTAAAAATTAAAATATGACATTGCAATTAGTCAACGAGCAAATCTTGTTCTTAATGGCCATCAAATGCAACAATTAAATATCCTCTCTTGACTTTAAGCATAATTCTGTCATCACATTACCATACTGCCTGGTGGGGCATCTCATATCTTCCCCTACTACTGTATATGTTAGACAACCAAAGATACATACCTAATGACTAAGAATAAGTTCATCTTATGTCACAATGTAAACTATTTGATAAATACATTTGAAAAAAAGAAAAAGTCAAAAAGCTGAGAAATACAGCATACAGTCATCATGTTTTATTAATATGGTACATTGGCCTTTTATGTAGTTTTATAGTTTCTCACATTGATAATAGTTGGAAAGATGTAATAAATTCAAAACTCTGGACACTAGTTCACAAAATCTCACTTATGTGTTTCTGTAATGAACTGTTAAACACTGGCTTAACACCAATGAAAACTATTCCATGGTTGATCACTGTAACAACACAACTATGTAAAATCAGAGCTCATATTAAAAGGTTAACTTCATATCAACGTTATGAACTCTGTTATTCTGTTCTGTATTAAGAGCAGAAAAATGGAATTAATGCCAATGAATGAAGCGCCACATGATGGACACCACTGGATCCAGACAGGCACTTGTGATAATGGCTGTCACAGATTGTATTGTGGTGACTGTCATTTTACCAGAAAAAAAGTTCTGCAGTGATTTAAGCCCTGAGTAAATCTGAAAACTTAAAAATATGATTTATATTAAACAGTTAAAATGTGCAATACTAAATGTCACAAGCCTCCTAAAATAGTGTTTTTTTCACTAAGATATGACTATAATATGCCATTCTCAGGTACTGATTCACTGCTTCAATGGAAGTTATTTTATTTACAAGCTTATAACACACAATGCTATCAGGGATTCTAAGTTATTCTTTAAAATTAGTAAGCAAGCAGTAAAAATAACACTCTTTTATATGTATAAAAGTATTAGTAAGCTTCTGCATGCTCTTTTACATTGCTGATAAATGCAAACAAAGTAGCATGCTCCGACTACCAAAGGGTATCTCCAATAATACGATGAGAATAGCCATGGGGCATACTTGAATGTGAGAAGAACTTCTGGGATAGGAGGATGACAAAATCTGTAGATGAAAAGAATTCTAATGTGATCACTAGAGTTCAAGGACATTTATGGTCACAAGATTTCCTGCAAGTCAATAACTGCTAACCAGACATAGAACTATGGTGCTTGAAAAAAAATATCATCGAAAATTATGGTGCACTTAGATGTGCCAATTTTGGCCCGTCAGAGCACCATTTATGAGAGTCGATCGCCTATATACTAGTCATTCTGCACTCGTTTACTGGCCTGTTTACACACACTGTAAACAACACAAGTCAAAAACCATGATTCAGATGTTGTCAATGCCTGGCTAGGAATAGAAATGCACAAACTTCCTTAAAAACAAATCTTATCAAAAGTCATGCTAAAAACTTTTCCGTAGCTCCTGTATTTGTTTTATGATGGACTCATTGCAGTCACACCGAGCTAACTTACAGTGGCAAGAGTCCAAATGTGAACACCCACAATGCCCACACAACCGCCATGGAACAAAGACTATATTGACAAGAATGTGGAGGTGATGCAAGGAGAACAAAGTATTCCAAACAAATTGTAATTAACTTCTAAGACTTGAATGTTTATATGTGTTTCATTTTACATGCCTCTAGTCAACTACATCAAAAGAAAAATGTTCACCCAACATATGGGTCTATAAGAGAGATCTTATTGTACTTATTATTATTACTTATTGTTATTGTGCTGACGGAAAAAGCCAGCATTTTTCAGATTGATACAACCCGAAATGGGAGTGGTTGTGTTTACAGAGCATGCCAAGCTCCTTTCAAATTTTTCATGGTTTATCTCTTGGATTCCATGAATGCATTTAATATTTATTTATTGATAGGACGCAAGAAAACATGGTTACTAAGCAACTCATGTATTGTATTCATTCTTTATCGTCAAATGGAAGTGGAATTAGTAATGAAGAAGAAAAAAGTTTATGAAATGCCTAATGGTACTAGACAGATCATGTTCTAAGGAAAGACTATAAATACACAAAAAAATCAGATTGCAATTATAGATCTTGTCATTATAATGATTCTCATTTTGGAAAAAATTAAAAACTTATATTGTAATCTATTTAGAACAGTCTCCCCATAATTAAAAGCTATTACGTATCCAGATGTTTTGGACCTCCCTAAAAGTCCAGGGAGGGCTTGTCTATCTTCATCAGTTTGATAGGCTATGAAAAGAGTAACAGTGCACATGCTCTATAGGTAGTAGGTGGATGATCACTAGAGGTCCAGTGGTTGGCTACCTTCATCATTCTCATTGACTTTCAATAAAATGCTCAACCAATGCTCCATTCAACTATTCAAACAGTGAAACAGAACTCCCAAAAATATTTGGGGAGGAAGTCCTCGATTCCTGAAACAGAATGCAACACATTTATGATTATTTCTGACCAACTTATTGGTTCATCATCACAAATGTCAGTCATGAAGAAAGAGCTGGACCCCCATCTACGTCCACGGCTGATGACAATATTTTGTATGCATGTGAAATGATTCCGTTGGATAGATTAGTGACAGTGGATTATGTTCCCAAAAAATTAATGAGGGAATACTAAAGCTTATAGACATATGTACAAAGTGTATTGAAAACCAAAAATAATATGTAAAAAAATTGTGTCTTTATATTTTTACTTACATAGGTTGAAAAAAAGATGTAGGTCCATGAAGATCAACCTTTCTTCACCAACTATACATTTTTTTTACACTAAATTATGTATAACCCACAATGTTATTTGTACTGAGGAAATCATCCAGCCTTTAAAGTTTTCTGAAAGTTGATTAAAAAACATTTTCCAGCAAGAGTTTGGATAACTTATTACTTATCCTCTTAAATTTTACTTTGCTGTTGTTTGGCTACTTACATGTAAGTTTCTATTGAAGGAGTTTTATGGAGCACATGTAGGAATAATGAGAAGGTGTACTTTCATATGTACTTGGGCAGTACACTTCTATGGGTAATACTGTGAAGAGTACACTTCAATTTGCACTATTTTAGCACTGGGCATTACTATTGTAATAAAACTATTCTGTGGATATTTTCATAAGTCTTGCACAATATCATGGATAATTTTATATAACATACACAATGTTATGATCATTGACAAATGAGATTCAAAATATCATCATTGCAGTCTTTCAACTGGAAAATTATATAAAAAAGCATTGAAGTTTTTCCATTAAATTACAGCAATTTCTTTATATGACTAACTAGTTTTATTTAAAAATATTTAGACTTGAGAGTCCTCAGTGGTTGATACCTTTTAAACCACTGCGGACTCTCAAGTCTAAATATTTTTCTATCTACTGGCTAACACGGTACGAAGATACACATCTCTCCTATAGTTTTATTTAATAATCTTTGAAACTTACAGACAGGAATTACACCAGTGTCATAAATAATAAAGGCAGTTTAATTTCCCTATGGTGTAAGTCATGTCATTAATTACTAAAGTATGTCCAAGCAGTAAGTTATGAGATAATTCTATTTGATTAGAAAGGCGTTTCTAAAGTAGTTTGGGAGTTAAATAGTTTCTTTTGTGTGCAGGTATTTGTATTATCTAAATTGTCATGATCCATGGACCTATTTAATTTTTAGTTTTAACTTAGTAACTATGATTCTTACTGTTTAAAATACTTTTCATGTCCCAGATGTATGTTTTTTAAAGTACAATCAAAGGACCCTGTTTATTTAAATCGGTGACTGTGAGGAAGGAAGCACCCCATGGACTCGAACAGATCAAAACGGCAAAAAAAAACTAAAAACACAAAAGAAAGAACTTGTGACATGTAGCACAGTAGCATTTTTATACACTGTATGTATCATTCAGCAATGCAGAATGTGAATTAAATTTATAAATGAATTTTCACCTGAAGCTAAAACCTTATCATACATTTGTAAATAAATTGTAAAAGTTGTATCTATTACAGGTATACACAAGCATTTCAAAATATAGGTAGTTAGTAGTAACAGCCAGGAGAAAAGTTATTAGAACATGCAGAAATAGGCATTCAAAGAGTAAATGTAGAGCAGCAGGGAACAAGGGATTTGTCACGGTTCCTAGAGTGGACCCACTGGATCGCGATACCGGCCGAGACCAGGTGAGCTGACCAGGTGAAACCGACCCCTATACAGGGAGCGTTGGGGGCAGGCCCGGGGGGAAAGTATATCACAATGGCTAGTACCAGGGACCGGCTTGTAGAAGACAGAGAGACCAAGACGGCGCAGATTGCACACTGGGAAATGCCCAGGGGACTACAGCTAAGCAGAGCATGCACTGGGTAATGTACAGGGGACCAGGACAGAGCAGAGCACGCACTGGGTAATGTACAGGGAATCAGGGCAGAGCGGAGCACACACTGGGTAAAGTACAGGAGAACAGGGCAGGGCAAAGCGTGCATCGGGTAATGTATAGGAGATCAGGGCTGAGCAGAGAGTATACTGGGTAAGGTGCAGGAGACGACCAGGGAAGAACAGAGCACACACCGGGTAATGTACAAGAGATCAGGGCAGAGCAGAGCGCGCACTGGGTAATGTACAGGAGATTCAAGGTTAGACAAAGCATGCACCCTGGGGAGAGTGCTGGGACCTGAGACACACCAGTACAGAGCATGCACAAGAGTGAATCACCACGCGTCAATGTGAGGGAGAGGGCACCAGAAATACTGATGCCAGACACAGAGGAGGAGGGCACTTCCAGGTCAGGACACCCGGAAACTGAATAAAGGAATCCAGCAAGCGTGCACCTGCAGTAAAAGGAGGCACACGGCTCAGGAGCGGACCACGGACGCCTCGGGAGCCACGCAAACCCGGGGACACTCGGCACAACCCCACACCGCCAGCACAGAAGGCCCGAAGAGAAGCGGCAGAGTGGCCGGCTGTGGCAGTAACAGGTTCTTATTGGAATATTATAGAAAAGTGGGTTTACTAGTAGAATTAAGGAGGCCACACACTGTAGAAAGTTGTTGCCTATACATTCATTTTTCATTCCTCATGACCTCTCCATATATATAGTATGTACCCTCATTCTATTTTTCCTGACCTCTTCCTACATATATACACTCGGCATTGATGGTCACAACTTTTTTCTGATGAGAAAAAAGCACGAGATGTAGAAATCTAACAGTCTCATGCTTCCTTTCCCCAACATCTGCTGTCAGGAGAGAGCCAGGACACCATCATACACATTATGAAGTTGACATCAGGGACGGACTGACCATCGGGTATATATGGTAAATACCAGATAGACAGCACCAGCCTGCAAAACTATTAACAGTATCAGCATCCTCAGGATGTCAATACTTTTAACAGATGAAGTGGGGAGAAATTAATTGGCTCTGGCACTTTCTCCATCAGGCTGCACGCAGTTTTAGGCCTATCGCCTGGTGGAGGCTGGCGCCATATAAGAGACATCAGGCAGCACAATACAGTAATGTCATTGTCTCACCTGACATCCCCTATGTTGGCCAAAAGACAAGCTAAAAGAAGAGATAGCATCTGATGTGGAAAAGGAGCCAGGATTAGGTGAGTATAATTTTTTTTATTTTATTACAGTGCTGGGGGAGGGGTGGGGGCTGAGGGAGACATCATACAGTGTATATGGGAGTTGTGGGGTTCATAGTATTGTGTATAGGGGGCTCTTTGTCATATTGTGTAAAAAGGAGCTGTGGTAGCATCTTACTGTATATAGGGTGGTTGTTGAGACAATCATACTATAGGGGAGCTATGGGGCAGGATAATATATATATACGAGAGCTATGGGACATCATACTGCATACAGGAGGCTATAAGGCAGCGGTTCTCAACCTGTGGGTCGCGACCCCGGCGGGGGTCGAACGACCAAAACACAGGGGTCGCCTAAAGCAGGGGTCCCCAAGGGCCGTAGCAGTTCTGTTGCCGGGCCGCGGAGCCACGGCACAGAACGCTGTACACACTTGGAGCCGGCGGCTGCAGCACTGTAGTGACAGCTGCAGCCGCCGGCTTCAAGAAGACATCGATACTTACCTTCCGTCGCTGCATCCCTGTCGGCCGCGGCAGCTTCCTCCTGTGCACAGCGGTGACGTAGAACCGCTCATTAAGGTAATGAATATGGACGTGACGCCACTCCCATAGGCGTGGCGTCCATATTCATGCCCTTAATGAGCGGTATTACGTCACCGCTGCGCACAGAAGGAAGCTGCCGCGGCCGACAGTGACGCAGGGAAGTTCAGCGACGGAGCGAGGAGGGTAAGTATGATGGGGGGAAGGACGGGGGAGCCCAGCCATGTATACAGGATGGGAGTGGGGAGCAGAGCCATGTATACAGGATGGGAGGGGGAGCGGAGCCATATATACAGGATGGGAGCGGAGCCATGTATACAGGATGGGAGGGTGGAGCGGAGCCATGTATACAGGCTGGGAGGGGGAGCAGAGCCATATATACAGGATGGGAGCGGAGCCATATATACAGGATGGGAGGGAGGGAGCGGAGCCATATATACAGGATGGGAGGGGGAGCGGAGCCATATATACAGAATGGGAGGATGGGAGCGGAGCCATATATACAGGATGGAAGGAGGAGCGGAGCCATATATACAGGATGGGAGCGGAGCCATATATACACGATGGGAGGGTGGGAGCGGAGCCATATATACAGGATGGGAGGATGGGAGCGGAGCCATATATACAGGATGGGAGGGGGAGCGGAGCCATATATACAGGATGGGAGGAGAGCCATATATACAGGATGGGAGGGATGGGAGCGGAGCGGAGCCATATATACAGAATGGGAGGGGGAGCGGAGCCATATATACAGGATGGGAGCGGAGCCATATATACAGGATGGGAGGGTGGGAGCGGAGCCATATATACAGGTTGGGAGCGGAGCCATATATACAGGATGGGAGGGTGGAGCGGAGCCATATATACAGGATGGGAGGGGGAGCAGAGCCATATATACAGGATGGGAGGGGGAGCGGAGCCATATATACAGGATGGGAGGATGGGAGCGGAGCCATGTATACAGGATGGGAGGGGGAGCGGAGCCATGTCTACAGGATGTGAGGGGAGCGGAGTCATGTATACAGGATGTGAGGGGAGCGGAGCCATGTATACAGGATGGGAGGATGGGAGCGGAGCCATATATACAGGATGGGAGGGGGAGCGGAGCCATATCTACAGGATGGGAGGGGGAGCATAGCCATGTATACAGGATGGGAGTGTGGAGCATAGCCATGTATACAGGATGGGAGGATGGGAGCGGAGCCATATATACAGGATGGGAGGGGGAGCGGAGCCATATATACAGGATGGGAGGGTGGGAGCAGAGCCATGTATACAGGATGGGAGGATGGGAGCGGAGCCATGTATACAGGATGGGAGGGTGGGAGCAGAGCCATGTATACAGGATGGGAGGGGGAGCGGAGCCATGTCTACAGGATGTGAGGGGGAGCGGAGCCATGTATACAGGATGGGAGGATGGGAGCGGAGCCATATATACAGGATGGGAGGGGGAGCGGAGCCATGTCTACAGGATGGGAGGGGGAGCGGAGCCATGTATACAGGATGGGAGGGTGGAGCGGAGCCATGTATACAGGATGGGAGGATGGGAGCGGAGCCATGTATACAGGATGGGAGGGGGAGCGGATCCATGTCTACAGGATGTGAGGGGGAGCGGAGCCATGTATACAGGATGGGAGGATGGGAGCGGAGCCATATATACAGGATGGGAGGGGGAGCGGAGCCATGTCTACAGGATGGGAGGGTGGGAGCAGAGCCATGTATACAGGATGGGAGGGTGGAGCGGAGCCATATATACAGGATGGGAGGGGAGCGGAGCCATATATACAGGATGGGAGGGTGGGAGCAGAACCATGTATACAGGATGGGAGGATGGGAGCGGAGTCATGTATACAGGATGGGAGGGTGGGAGCGGAGCCATGTATACAGGATGGGAGGGGGAGCGGAGCCATGTCTACAGGATGTGAGGGGGAGCGGAGCCATGTATACAGGATGGGAGGATGGGAGCGGAGCCATATATACAGGATGGGAGGGGGAGCGGAGCCATGTCTACAGGATGGGAGGGGGAGCGGAGCCATGTATACAGGATGGGAGGGTGGAGCGGAGCCATGTATACAGGATGGGAGGATGGGAGCGGAGCCATGTATACAGGATGGGAGGGTGAGCGGAGCCATATATACAGGATGGGAGGGTGGGAGCAGAGCCATGTATACAGGATGGGAGGATGGGAGCGGAGCCATGTATACAGGATGGGAGGGTGGGAGCGGAGCCATGTATACAGGATGGGAGGGTGGGAGCAGAGCCATGTATACAGGATGGGAGATTGGGAGCGGAGCCATGTATACAGGATGGGAGGGTGGGAGCAGAGCCATATAAACAAGGGTGGGAGCGGAGCCATGCATACAAGGGTGGGAGCGGAGCCTTGTATACAAGGGAGTCACATTCACATTATAAATGTTATAATTAAATGATGAGTATGCACTACTACTAAACTACAACCCCGTCCATAGCCCCGCCTCCTTATGACCAAAGCCCCACCCCTGCCACACCTCCATCCCCACCCTGCCGGCCATGGAAGAATGGTCTTTCTTGAAGCTGGTCCCTGGTGCAAAAAAGGTTGGGGACCACTGGCTTAAAGCCATCGGAAAATACATATTTCCAATGGCTTTAGCCCAGTGGCGTAGCGTGGGCTGGCAGTCCGCCCCAGGCAACACGTGTGTGGGGGCGGCGTGGCAGCAGCAATTCCTCCCCCCACGGAGGCACAGTGCAGCGGCCCGGGACCCTCCAGAGCTGAGCGGCAGGTGGGTGAGTCCACTGTGCGGGGAGAGGGGGGACCCGGCCTGAGCAAGCGGCGCAATACTTACCTCTCCCCGTACCTCCGCAGCTCCGGGCTCCAGGGGGTGCCCGCGCTTCCTGTCACAGCAGCGCCACTGGATGACGTCATCATTCAGCGGCCGACTGTGGCAGAGTAAGCGCGGGCGCCGGACAGCTGAGATGTGAGGTTTATGTGACTGTGTGTATCAGTGTGTGTGTGTCTGCCTGCGTGTATGTGAGAGAGTGCTGCGGTGCTGTCTGTGTGTGGTGCTGTATGTGTGATGGTGGTGGGGGGAGGCAGTGATGGTGGTGAGGAGGCGATGATGATGGGGAGCCAATGATGATGGGCAGGCAATGATGATGATGATGGGGAGCTAATGATGATGGGCAGGCAAAGATGATGATAATGGGGAGGCAATGATGATGGGCAGGCAATGATGATGATGGGGAGCCAGTGATGATGGGCAGGCAATGATGATGATGGCAGGCAATGATGATGATGATGGGGAGCCAATGATGATGGGCAAGGCAATGATGATGATGATGGGGAGCCAATGATGATGGGCAGGCAATGATGATGATGATGGGGAGCCAATGATGATGGGCAGGCAATGATGATGATGATGGGGAGCCAATGATGATGGGCAGGCAATGATGATGATGATGGGAGCCAATGATGATGGGCAGGCAATGATGATGGGGAGGCAATGATGATGGGGAGGAAATGATGATGGGGAGGCAATGATAATGATAATGGGGAGGCACTGATGATGATAATGGGGAGTCTTTCCACACTGCCCTTTCCTGAGCCATAACAGTGCAGAACGCAGCACAGTGCAGAGAGCTCCATATTTTGTATGGAGCATTATATGGGGACCAGTATCCTGTATGGAGCATTATTTGGGGTCCAATATTCTTTACAGAGCATTATATTTGGCCCATAATACTGTATGGAGGACTATGTGGTGCCCATAATATTGTATGGAGGACTGTACTTATTTTTTGGTTTGGGGTCACCGCAACATGAGGAACTGTATTGCGGGGTCACGGCATTAGAAAGGTTGAGAACCACTGCTATAAGGCATAATAAAGTATATGGGACTATGTGACACAATATTATGTACATGGCACTATGAGGCCATCATACTGCATATAAGGGAGCTATATGAAATAATAATGTCTACATGGGGAATAATACTTTGTAGATGGACCTATGGAGCATAATACTATGTATAGGGGAAGCTATGGGGCATTGTACTGTGTGTTTGGGATATAATACTACGTATATAGGGTGATAGGACATTACACTGTATATATGGGGCATAATACTGTGTCTATGGGGCTATAGGACATTATATTGTGTATAGGAGCTATAGGACTTCATTCTGTTTAAATGGGGCTATGGGCCCAATACTGTTTATATGGGACATCATACTGTGTATAGGGTAGCTAAAATACACCCTAATGTTTATAAAGAGCTATGGGACAACATATTGTGTATATGAGGCTAAGGGGCAAAATACATAGGGGCCTGTGGGGCCATCTTACTATTTTGGAAGCTGTGGGGCCATCATACTGTGCATGGGGGGCTCTGGGGCCTGATTATAATGATGCACAATGCAGTCATTATCATTAAAGGGAAGCACAGTGGTATTATTATAAGCAAGCAAAGTGAGATGGAATTATTATTGAAGTAAGCAGAGGGGGAATTATTATAAATGTTAGAAGGCATACGGAAGCATTATTACTACACTTAAATATTGTTACTATGTAGGGGCACAGAGAGGGCACTATTATGCATGGCACAAATGGAGGGTACTAAGGCATAGAAGAGGCATTATAACTCTCTAGAGCATTGGTTATAGCACTCTATTGTTTGTGTAGATGTGGGGGAAAGTAAGGAAGAGTACTGAAATAAGAGTAAGTCAAAGATGTCTGTGTGTTACATTTTTCAAAGGCATCTCCTGGATGGAAGAAGAGGTCATGGTGGCCTGAGCCAAATGAAAATGAAAAGAGAGAATTAGTGATGGGCGAACCTGTGCATGTTCCGGTCTGTCAGGTTCGGCCAAACATCTAAAAAAAAGTTCAGTTCTGGTACCATAACATTACCCGAACCAGGGCTCAATTCCAATGAATGGGGGTCCGAACATCCGTTGTTTGCCATGCTCTCATCTGCATAGGCTCTGATCAGCCACAGCGGTATGATCATTACCGCCGGTCAGAGAGCTACGGTTCCCACGCTGTCAGATGACAGCTTGAGCCAGCAGCTGTGACCAGCAGTGAAAAGGTTTCCTCCAGTCACACTCCTTGGCTGATGAGAGAGTGCTACTTCCATCAGCCTACCCTTGCTGTTGCTGAAAACCAGTGCAGGCAAAACTGACAGCTGCAGGCTGCAACCCTCACTTTTCAGTTTTATCATGGCTGGATATCAAGAATAGAGGGGTCCCACAAATTTTTTTAGAGTATTTAAATAAATAATTTAAAAAAATACATGGGGCTGCTATTTTTAATCTAGGGGCCAATATCCATGGCCTCTTACCAGCCTGAGAATACCAGCCCCCAGCTGTCTGCTTCAGCTTGGCTGGTTGTCAAAAATGGGGGAAACCGTGCCATTTTTTTAAATGATTTATTTAAATCATTTAAAAAAAAATGGTATGGGGCCCCTTTTTTCTTGATAACCAGCCAGGATAAACCTGACAGCTGAATGTTGCAGCCTGCAGCTATCAGTTTTTCCTGCGCTGGTTATCAGAAAGTAGAAGTGACCCCAAGTAATTTTTTTTTCTTATTTATTTTTATCAAAGGTGTCAGCTGATGAATACTCAGTGGCGCCGGCTCTCGCTGTTATTAGGCTGATGGGAGTAGTACTCTTTCATCAGCCCATGCGTGTGACCAGAGGAAACCTTTCTACCGCCGGTCACAGTGCTGGCTCACGCTGTCATCTGAAAGCATGGGAACTGCAGCTCTCTGTCCGACTGTAATGATCTTACCGCTGATCAGAGCCGGCGGTGTTTCTCGTGCTGTCATGCAGATGATAGCATGGGAAACACCCAATGTTTAGGCTGCCAAACCCAAACAGTAACATGAACTTCCTGAAGAGGTCCATGTTTGGGTCCATAACCAGAAACTAGGTCTTTGGTATGGGCTCCAAAATTTACTGTTCAGGTTCACCCATCTCTAGAAAGAATGAATGACTATGGTCAACGAGAACATCACTAGTGAGTATCTGTACAGTATACATATGATCTGAATAAAACTGGTGTAGAACTGATATTACCATTATATGATCACTGTATGGTGGTAATATCCATTTTAGTAGTTTTGATTAATGATCTTCATGGTGTTATTATCACTACTGTATATGCTGGTAATATTTGGTTATGGACTGACATCATTATTTGTCTATTATATTGAAACATTGATGCTAATAGCCTTGGCCTGTGTGCTTTCTAATGCCAGGCCTGAATTTCCGTTCAAGTCCGGTCCTGGTTGACATTTATCCAGTGTTTATGGGCACCTTTAGGCTTTTAGGATTTAACTTGATTGTTTAGTCTTGGACATCTATAGCATATAAATAGGGTGTGGCATAAAATTCTGTTAGTCTGGATCCCTATCTTGAGAAGAAGAACCAAGGGCATTCTCAATAATAGGGAGGTTGTCGTACATGTGCTGCTTACCCTATTCATTTCTGTAGAAACTCTGAAAATTGCAAAGCGAGGAAAAATATAAAATCTGACATTAAATTGTCACAGTAATAAGTTTTGAACAGGAATCATGTTTACAAACAGATGTGGAAACTGCAAGCAACTTTACTACTGTGTCCATTGGAGTACAACAAACTTTCCATGAAATTATCTGTAAAAACAAAATTTCCAGAATTATTTTTCTTTTCAAAGTTCAAATCAGATTTATGGCTTAAACCATGAGAGCAAATCAAAGATTTTGTGGTGCAATAACAGCACCCTAAGAGCATTTATTCTAGCAATGCTAAGGACCTATTTATGCCTAAGGCCCTACTCCATTGTTTTTTTTTTTTTTCTCTGCTGGCATGGTATCACTAATTTATATTCCCTGCCTATAGTAAAATGCTTACTAGACGCAGTTTTCTTCTGTTTTCGGCATAGTGCCAAGATGAACAGAAGATGGTGGCTGGTAAGTATGTTACTAGAGTTAGAGAACATGCATTATTGATACCACTCAAGCGGTGAAATGAAAAAAAAAAATGTAAAAGTGGTGCTTTAAATCAGGTCAGTCACGATAAATATGCCGCATGGGCTATGAGTCCGAATGGCTCAAAAAAGTACATGGGAAATATAGGTTGTACATTTTGGGTATAAGTTAATTTTTTTTTTTATTTGGCTATATGACAGCTATTTTATATTCTTGCTAGCAAAAGCTCATGAAATCTACTTTAATGTTTTTTCACAATAAAAAATACAAAAGTCCAAAAGGGAGAGGAGGTGAAAACTAAAGGCAGGGTTTAGCTTAATGTAAACAAGACGTTTTATCATTAGAAGTAATGTTGGACATTTTATCCTTGGTGGTAAGCAGTGAAATAAAAAATAAGTCATCTATTAGATCATGTTCGAATTGGATCTCAGAAATCTTTGAGAATTTTGAAATTTGTCAGCTGACAGGTGTAGTTCTGCGCTGTGGTTGTTTTTTTATATACGGTATGCTCACACATAGTAGATTTTACATGTTTTAGATTTCTGAAATTCCATTTCATACATCTAAAAGGGCTTGTTTTTGTAGCTTGTATTTTATTATTGCAAATCCAACTGAAATAAATGTTTAAGTAAAATACATTTCTAAATCATGTTAAAAGCAAATTATGAAGGAGCACTATAATTGAAAAAAAGTCATCATTTTAGTTATATGTCTCAATTGTGCATAAAGCTGTTACCATTTTTTATTTACCACCATTTTTGGTCATTTTCTTTAAAGTAGATGGAACTTAGCCTCCAAAGGCCCAATAATATTACCATAATTTAAGTCAGAAGTTGACTTGAATTGCTGGTACACAGCTGACCAGAAGTGTGCCAAAACTAATTTTAATTTAACTGCAAACTTTAAATTAAGACTGGCATATGAAACACCAGTCTTGATAAATCCTCCTTACTGTGTTAGGTCAACCAATTCAATTCTGCAGAAGGACGGAAGGGCTAATAGGGAAGAGCACAGCTTATGCAAAGCTTTTCTTTCTAGCTTCTTAATGATTACTTTAGGGAGCTGCTTACCGAACCCAATTGTACCTAGTAGTTCAGAGTTATTAAGGTATTTTATGGAAGTAATAAATGTAAAAGTTACAAACGTAGTGACAGTTTTCATTTAAAGAAGTAGTCGAGTAATTATTTCCTTCTCCACTCTTACCTGTTATGATTCGGTAGCCGAGGAGGACAGCAGCAAAAAAAGACAAGCAACCAGAAACCGGAGAGGTTGGTAACTAGCGGATTGCATAACCCCAAACTGACAGCACAACTAGAAGCAGCCGTGGGACGCGCCCACGGTGCCCCAGACGCCTCGACACAGCCAGGGAGATAACTAAGCCTAAAGACAGAAAGGGGAAAGCTAACAACCCCGGAGTAGAGCCCCCAAAGGAATAGGTAGCCCCCAAATATATATTGGCGGTGAGACAAGATGAAATACAAACACAGGCAGAAAATAGAGTGAGCAAATGCTGGGGCCCAATCTGTCTGGATAGCACAGGACAGGAAAGAATACTGTCTGCAATCCGGCAAAAACTCTAAAAAAAAACTCCAACACGTTCTGATATACAAAAATACTGAGACCACACGATCTCTCCTCCGCTAGATCAGAACTCCGGAGTAACTGGTAGCAAATAAGCGGATACTGGTATAACAGGGAACTGAAAATACAAAACAATAGCAAATGAGAAACAGAGGCCAGCACAGGCTCCAGCCGGGGAACCTGGCTGTACAAACTCTAGGAGGGCAGAAAACTGAGAAAGACAAAAACGAATGCCAAAGAAATAAACATTAGGTAACCTATCTGAAAGTTGCAGGACAAGCAGGAAGCAAGCTGACTTTCAAATGGGACCAGGAAGTACAACTAATCACCGGCGAGGATCATGGGAAAGTTACTCACTTAAATCTCCCCAGTCATCAACAACAGATTGACAATCATCGCTTCCAGCTGATGAACCTCTGTCAGCCAAGGCAGCTTCACTACTATCAGCAGCCACCAGAGGGAGCCCAAGATCAGAAGTCAAATTCAGAGCGTTCACAACAGTACCCACCCTTGAGGAGGGGTCACCGAACCCTCACCTGCGCCACCAGGCCGATGAGGATGAGCCCTGTAAAAGGCGCGAACCAATCTCTCAGCATGAATGTCAGAAGCAAACACCCAAGAATTGTCCTCCTGACCGTAACCTTTCCACTTGACCAAGCATTGGAGTCTCCGTCTAGCCAGACAAGAATCCAATATCTTCTCCACTTCCTACTCCAGATTGCCCTCAACCAAACAGGCTCAGGGGGCATAGCCATAGGAACTACTGGCTCAACAAACCTTTTCAATAAAGACTTACGGAAGACATTGTGAATCTTAAACGTCCCTGGAAGAGCCAAACGGAAAGAAACAGGATTAAGGATTTCCGAGATCTTATAATGTCCAACGAACCTTGGCTTAAATTTTGGAGACACCACCTTCATAGGGATATTTTTTGAGGACAACCAAACCATGTCACCTACTTTAAACCGGGGACCATCAGTCCTATGCCGGTTGGCAAACCGTTGGGCCCTCTCCTGAGAGAGAGACAACTTATCCACTACTTGATCCCAAATCTGCTGCATTCTCTCTATCATAGAGTCAACACCAGGACAGACAGAAACCTCCACCTGCCCAGAAGAAAACCGAGGATGAAACCCGAAATTGCAGAAAAAAGGGGGACATCAAAGTGGCATAACTAGCCCTATTATTTAGAGCAAATTCAGCCAAGGGCAAAAAAGAGACCCAGTCATCTTGATCAGCAGACACAAAATATCTCAAATAAGTTTCCAAAGTCTGGTTTGTTCTCTTAGTCTGCCCATTGGTCTGAGGGTGAAACGCAGAAGAGAAAGACAACTGAACTCCCAGTTTAGAACAAAAGGCTCTCCAAAATCTGGAAACAAATTGGACTCCTCTGTCAGAAACAATGTTCTCCGGAATGCCGTGTAAACGAACCACCTGCTGAAAAAACAAGGGCACCAACTCGGAAGAGGATGGCAACTTCGGTAGTGGCACAAGATGGACCATCTTGGAAAATCTATCACAGATTACCCAGATAACAGTCATTCTCTGAGTGACAGGGAGGTCGGAAATAAAATCCATAGATATATGGGTCCATGGCCTCTTAGGCACAGGCAGTGGCATTAACAATCCACTAGAGCGAGACAGGGTTTGGACCGAGAACAAGTCCCACAGGACTGCACAAAATTCCTGACATCACGAGATAGAGTAGGCCACCAAAAGGACCGACTCACCAAATCTCTGGTACCAAAAACACCGGGATGACCAGCCAACGCGGAGCAATGTATTTCAGACATTATTTTCTTTCTCTATTGGTCGGGGACATACAATTTCCCCACAGGGCAACGTTCAGGTTTATCTCCCTGAAATTCCTCCAGGGCCAGTCTCAATTCGGGCGAGATAGCAGAAAGAACCACACCCTCCATCAGAATGGCAGCAGGCTCAGTCACATCAGGAGAATCCGCAAAGAAACTCCTAGAGAGGGCATCCGCCTTAACATTCTTAGTGCCCGGGAGAAAGGAGACCACAAAATTAAAACGTGTGAAAAACAAGGCCTGTCTAGGATTTAGTCGCTTGGCTGATTTGAGATAGATCAGGTTCTTGTGGTCAGTGAGGACCACAACTTGATGTTTGGCTCCCTCCAACCAATGTCTCCACTCTTCGAAAGACCACTTCATAGACAATAATTCCCGATTCCCCACATCATAATTACGTTCAGCTGGGGAAAATTTTCGAGAGAAGAAGGCACAAGGGTTACTTTTAGAGGTTACAGGATCCCTTTGGGACAAAACGGTTCCTGCACCAATCTCAGAAGCATCTATCTCTACCTGAAATGGTAGAAAAACATCAGGTTGCCGTAGAACAGGAGCAGAAGTGAATCTCTACTTAAGCTCCTGAAACGCCGAAACTGCCTCTGGAGACCAATTCACTACATCAGAACCCTTTTTGGTCAAATAAGTCAGTGGTTTCACAATACCAGAGAAATTACTTATAAATTTATGGTAAAAATTAGCAAAACCCAAAAATCTCTGAAGAGCCTTCAATGAAGTAGGCTGAACCCAATCACAAATGGTCTGAACCTTGACCGGGTCCATCTCAATAGCGGACGGAGACAAAATGAATCCCAAAAACGAAACCTTCTGTACGCCAAAGAGACATTTTGATCCCTTAACATACAAAGCATTTTCTCTCAAAATCCGGAATACCATCCGAACATGTTCCACATGAGAATCCCAGTCATTGGGAAAAATCAAAATATCGTCCAAATAAACGATCAGAAACTTATCCACAAAATCCTGTAAAATATCGTTCATGAAAGATTGGAAGACGGAAGGGGCATTAGCGAGCCCAAAAGGCATCACTAGGTACTCAAAATGCCCCTCAGGGGTATTAAACACCTTCTTCCATTCATCACCTTTCTTAATGCGAATAAGATTATACGCCCCCTAAGATCAAGCTTGGTAAACCAACTAGCACCTTTAATTCTTGAGAATAAATCGGAAATCAGGGGTAAAGGATACTGATATTTAACAGTGATCTTATTAAGGAGACGATAGCCAATGCATGGCCTCAATGAACCATCCTTCTTGGCCACAAAGAAAAAGCCGGCACCTAAAGGTGAAGAGGATGGTCTAATATGACCTTTCTCCAATGACTCTTTGATATAAGATCGCATAGCTTCATGCTCAGGAACAGACAGATTAAAGAGCCGACCCTTGGGAAATTTACAACCGGGCACTAACTCAATTGCGCAATCATAACTCCTGTGGGGAGTCAAGGACGCAGACTTACTCTCACTAAACACATCAGAAAAATCAGCCAAATAGTCGGGGATATCCTGAGACTGGGGAGAGGTAGAAAAAACAGTAGTGTCACCACGAACACATTGACAACCCCAACTGACCACAGACACAGACTTCCAATCCAACACAGGATTATGGGTCTGCAACCAAGGAAAACCAAGTACAATAATGTCATGTAAATTATGCAACACCAACAATTTACAATTCTCTTGGTGGTCCGGGGCTACCCGCATTATCACCTGGGTCCAAAACTGAGGTTTATTCTCTGCCAAAGGGGTAGAATCAATGTCCAGCAAAGGAATAGAAGTCCGCAGGGGCACCATGGGAAAACCACGTTTGGCAAAGTCAAAATCAATTAGGTTCAGGGCCTCTCCTGAATCGATAAAAGCCTGAGCAGAAAATGAGGACAAGGAGCATATCAAGGTAACAGTCAAGAGAAATTTAGGCTGTACATTGCCCAAAACAAATGAGTGCACAAAACGTCTTCCCCACCTAGGGCAGACGGAAACAGCATGAGAAGCGTCCCCACAATAGAAGCACAACTTATTACATTTCCGAAATTCTTGACGCTGAGCCCTAGAACCAACCCTATCACACTGCATGGGCTCAGAGGCCTGTTCGAAAGGCAACACCACCTCTCGCATAGTTTTACGTTCATGCAAGCGTCTGTCAATTTGAATGGCTAATGACATAAAATCGTTGAGATCCGAGGGGACAGGAAATCCCACCATAACATCTTTTGCGGTCTCTGCCAGTCCTTTCCAAAAAAGAGCCGCTAGGGCATCATCATTCTATTTAGTAAGGACTGCCCATTTTTGGAATTTCTGACACTATAACCCTGCCGCTTCATGACCCTGGTTCAATGCCAATAAGGTTTTCTCAGCTTTATCAATCACATTTGGTTCATCATACAATAACCCCAGAGCCTGAAAAAACACATCAACATTAGCCAAAACAGGATCCCCAGGGGTCAGGGAAAAGGCCCAGTCTTGAGGGTCGCCGCGCAACAGGGAGATGACAACTTGAACCTGCTGCGCTGCGTTCCCCGAGGACTTAGGTTTCAAGGCAAAAAACAACTTACAATTATTTTTAAAGTTCAAAAATTTAGACCGATCCCCAGAAAATAAATCAGGAAGAGGGATCCTAGGTTCCACAGCAGAAAACTGAGTGAGAAAGGCAGAAATTCCCTGAACTTCAGCAGCGAGCCGCTCAACACGACCAGACAACTGCACAATCTCCATTGAAGACAAAATCCTCCTACGGCCCCCAGAGAAAAAGAGGAAAAAATATATAAAAAATTCTGACAATTTTTTTTTTTTTTTTTTACTATTCTTTTCTTCCTTTGAGTACCATAGAATTTACAGTCAGGCCGGTGATTCTGTTATGATTCGGTAGCCGAGGAGGACAGCAGCAAAAATAGACAGGCAACCAGACACCGGAGAGGTTGGTAACTAGCTGATTGCAGACCCCCCAAACTGACAGCACAACTAGAAGCAGCCATTGGACCCGCCCACGGTGCCCCAGACGCCTCGACACCACCGGAGAGATAACTAAGCCTAAAGACAGAAAGGAGAAAGCTAACTGCCCTGGAATAGAGCCCCCAAAGGAATGGGTAGCCCCCAAACATATATTGGCGGTGAGACAAGATGAAATACAAACACAGGCAGAAAATAGAGTGAGCAAATGCTGGGGCCCAATCTGTCTAGATAGCACAAGACAGGAAAGAATACTGTCTGCAATCCGGCAAAAAACTCTAAGAAAAACTCCAACACATTCTGATACACAAAAATACTGAGACCACACGATTTCTCCCCCGCCAGTTTAGAACTCCGGTGTAACTGGTAGCAAATAAGCGGATACTGGTAAAACATGGAACTAAAAATACAAAACAATAGCAAATGAGAAGCAGAGGCCAGCACAGGCCCCAGCCGGGGAACCTGGCTGTACAAACTCCAGGAGGGCAGAAGATTGACAAAAACGAATGCCAAAGAAATAAACAGCAAATAACCTATCTGAAAGTTGCAGGACAAGCAGGAAGTAAGCTGACTTCCAAATGGGACCAGGAAGAGCAACTAATCACCGGCGAGGATCATGGGAAAGTTACTCACTTAAATCTCCCCAGTAATCAACATCAGATTGCCAATCATCGCTCCCATCTGATTAACCTCTGTCATTCAAGGCAGCTTTACTACTATCAGCAGCTACCAGAGGGAGCCCAAGCTCAGAAGTCAAATCCAGAGCGTTCACAACACTTACCCATCAGACTATTTAGAAATCTCTTTTTCATAATGTTGCTACATCAATGCAGTTAAGCCTCCTCTTTCTGTTTTTAAGCCTTTCCAGATTTCATCCTGCATTTCATTTCTCTATCCACTGCTATCAATCCATGATGCATCAGCATCACATAGGCAGCCAGGGCCAATACCATCACTGCCTCCTGTGGAGACAGTGTGATTGTCTTTTTTTCATATTCTCCTAAATAAACTAAAATATTGGAAGTATACAAACAAGGAAATTGAAATGTGATCTCCTTCTTTATAACTGTGTGACAAGAGATGTGTAATCATCATCAGTAACTGTGATAAGAATCACCATCATGTAAAAAGTGTTAAAGTTTATGCAGTTTTCTCATACAGGACCTTTTATTGAAGGCCTCCTTCAGTTAATATAATTTATTGCAATACCTTTGGAGTCAGATTATATTGCCATGAATTTTCAGAAAAGAACAACTACGTACAGTGAAGTAATACTGGTAAAATTACAGATATTGGGGAGCCAGTAACAGGATGAAATAAAACAAAAATCAATGGATTACTACTTTAAGTGGAAAAGCCAGTAATTCACACATTATTTAAGAATATACTAAGTTAGCAAACATGGCGCAAAAGCCACAGGTGTTTTTCACCTTTGTGCAGTTTCTCTATTTGATGCTAATTGAACCATTCCGTCAAGCACTGCTGTAATTGTATTCATTCAAGCAGTGTGTACTTATCTACCAAATCTTTGAAAAACAGCACTGCAGTCTCCACACTCCTACATACCCTGCAATGTTTTGCCCTTATGCTTAGGTATACTGTAGTAATTGGAAATGCTTTCACAATTTTTCCCCCTGATTGATGTTTGGATAACACGCTATTCTGACCACAAATGGAGCACAAACAACCTGCATTCTGACTCACAGAAACAGAACACACGCATAGCTGCGTGTGCTAATCTCTATCTAATTGCCACCTTACTCTCAGTCTAGCCACATTATATAAATCAACAGCTTCATAAACAATGTCTTATGTAAAGTATATTTGATACTAGAAAGCTAAAAACACTGGAAACAACAAATAAATCAAACATTGTTTTCAATATCTTGGGCCACCTCGTCTTGTGAGTGAGAAGGTGCACACTCTAATAACAGGGAGAAAGCAGGGAAACAGGTACATTTACTGTACTGTAAGCATACAAGCTCATGCATGTTTTAATGAAACTTACGACGCCTCAGTGTCTCAATCTCAAACACTTAAAAAAGGGCCTCTCCAAGTGATTACATATTGTTGGACATTTCACATCCTTCAATGCGTTTGTTTAAAATTCCAGATATGAAACTGAGATAATCGCTCATAGTTGGGTGGGATTAATCCAGAAGATTCAGTTTTTATAATTGCTGGCTGAAAGTATGCTGGCTTATAGAAACATGGAGAAATGGCAAACTTGTTTCCCTACATGTGAGTTTTTAGGAAATGTTTCCATGTTCTGCAAAAAGTTTTTTTTTACAGTATTTGAAAGCAAAGCCAGGAATGGATCAGAATTAGAAGACACATGTCTAGAAAATACTGAGCTCTCTCCTTTTTGTGAATACACTGTTGGCTAAGGTTTCACAACTGCATGAAACAAATGACTCAGTAAATTTCTCTTTAAGGGGAACTCCACAATTGAATTTTCTGCATTTTATATACATCAGCATATTTTTGAAATACAACATTACGTGCCCTCACTGGTTTCTTTTCTTAACTAAAGTCATGTTATATAGCGATCAGTCGAACTATCGTTTAGTCAACAGCTATCTCTCAACTCTTCCATGCACAAAAATGCTTGACTCTCTTCTGTACTCAGAGAACTGCTGACATACTCCTCTGACTGTTGCTTATGTCCTATAATAGGGTTCCTCATCCTGTGGCTTGAGTGCCACATTTGGCTCTTGGACCCATGACGTGTGGCTCCCAGCTATCTGCCAGCTTGGTGCAATAGCACTAGGTGCATCAAACTGGTAAAACTGGAAGATCTTTAGATAGTAAAGTGGAAACTCTTGTATGTAAGTATGTTTTAGTAAAAGGGAAGGGGCCCAAGGTCTCAGTGTGCTTTCTGTTGGTAAGATTTGGCTATCATTATACCAGTAATAAGGGGGGCTCTGGGTGGTACTATTAAGGAGGACACTGGATGTGACTTGTGACCATCTCTCAGACCCAAATGTGGCTCCCACAGTAAGAAAGGCTAATGACCACTGTTCTCTTTTGAGAGGGATACTGGATGTGACCCATGACCATCTCTCACAGCTGACTGTGGCTCCCAAAGTGAGAAAGATTAGGGACCAGTGTCCTAGAAGGACAAATGGATAGACCAATGAAATTCCAAAACAAATTTCTACAAAGGGGTTATCTACAAAAATTATTACAAAATTGTCGTACCAAATCTGTTTCCCCCGGGAGGAAAACCATGAACAGAATACCGTTTGTACATACCTTTCACCCCTTTTTTTATAGATTTCACCAAAAAATCCGGAAACATTGGCCTCTTTTACAGACAAGTTACCCTGGGGTACCTGAATTTAGATTACCTTTTCTCCCATGCTTTAGGAAGCCTCCCAATCTCAGAAACAAACTTGTGAAAGCTGACATTGGTTCATCCCACAAATTGTCCAATCATTTCTCCAGACACCCAAGAAAGGCACCTTCCCGTGCCTCCAATGCGCTCAATGCGCTAATGTACTTAAGGGGGATAATATCTCACATCCATGCACAGGTGCCAACATTCCTATATGTGGTTTCTTCACATGTGACTCTAAATTTGTGGTGTATGCCATCAAGTGTCCTTGTGGGAAAATTTATGTGGGAGAAACCACACAGCCAGTGAATGACCATATTTCTCACCATAAGTCGGGCAATCGGTGTAGCCGACTTAATCTACCTATTCCATACCATTTCCATAAGGCAAGCCACACCATTGCACAATTGAGATTTTTAGTACTTGAGCAGGTTGAGCAGAATAGAAGAGGTGGGAACTGGATTAGACAACGCAAATTAAGTGAAGCATTTTGGATTCACTACTTGCAAAGTATGGAGCCTAGGGGTCTCAATAAAGAGTACGATATTTTGAATCTATAGCATTAACATGTTTTCAGTACTTGCCATCTAATCTATTGTCTCTCTCTTCTTTAGCAAATGATATCATGAACTTAACTCGGTGGGCCACGGTGGTATGGAGATTTTTCCTTCCCCCCCCATTTTATTTTTTATTTTTATTTTTCATTTTTTATTTTTCATTTTTTATTGCTTATTTTTTATTTTTTACTTTTATTTTATTTTTATTTTTTATTTTTACTATTTCTTTATTTTTATTTTTTATTTTTTATTTATTTTTTTAATTTTTATTTTTAATTTTTTATTTTATTTTATTTTTCTTATTTTTATTTTTATTTTATTATTATTATTATATTATTATTATTATTATTATTATTTTTCCATTCTCTTAATCATAATTTAATTTATAGGTTCGGTTATTTTTTCTATTTTTCTCCATTTTTTTCTTTTTTTCTATTTTTCCCTTTTTTTTCCTTTTCTCCATTTTTTCTCCTTTTTTTCTCCACTTTTTTTTCTCCATTTCTATCTCATTTTTCCTTATTTCCTAACTATCATTCTTTTCTCCATGCTCTATCTAAATCAATTGCATTTTTACCGTTTTTTTGACATTACAATACACCCCTTTTTCACTTAATAATAACACACCCTCTTTCCTCTATGGAACGCTGTTTGCATTCCACAATTTATTTATTTCCTTCCTAAGAACGCCACCTGCGCTCCAGCCTGCGCTCCACAGTCCCTGTATATCCTGTCGCATTGTTGCATTCCATTTGCTGTCCACCACCATGACACAACCGGTCACTCACTTCCGGCCGGACGCCATTATTTAAACACGTGGCTTTTGCCACACAGGGCGCTTCTCCTAGGGTATTTTACCCATTCTAAACGCCAGTCAGTCCCGTCTTTTTCCTCCTGGTAAGTCCTGCACTTCTCTTCTTGTGTTCTGCTACCGCTGCACAATTTTTACATAGTGCTGTGCTGTTATCACGCCGCTTTTGTTACACAGGGCGCTTCACCTATAGCATTTTTTTGCTTATCTTAGATGTCAGACAACTATTTATCTAATTTTTAGGTGAGTCCATGATTTCCGACTTAATCTATGAACCTTCACTTTTAGTGCACTAGGTTATACTTTATTCCTTCATTACTGCCTTTTATATTTTCTCCTTCTGTTCACATCTTCTGCTATAATGTTCAGCTATAACCCCCCCTTTCTTCTTGTATTTTTTATTTTTCATTTATTTTTTATTTTTATTTTTATCTTCTTTTTATCTTTTTTCTTTTTTCATTAGTTTCATTTTTTTCATTTTTTTAAATTCTTTTCATTTATTCCTTCTCAAGAGCGGTTGGACCCTGGATTTTATATCCATGGCCTTTTATGCTCTTTAACTTCTTGTCTTTTTCCCATACAGTGTCCTCGCTACACTACAAAAGATCAGCTTATGTGGGATCCATTATCTTCTAGTCTCCCATACCTTTAGGTATTATTTTGTATTCTTATATTCATGACATCATGATGCCGATCTAGAAAATCATTATGTTATTATATTAAATTGCGCTGTCTTTGTCTGTGATGATGTTTTATTGTATATCGCGGTATTTCTCACCTTCTGTACAAATGTTTGTCTCTTCCTTACCTGCCATTGTTGTGAACTTTGTGTGTCTTTATATTGATTTATTGGGACTCTTTTTTGTTATTGATTCACTATGTAACAAATTTTTATTTATTTTTTGTTCCTGGGTCCAAAGTGTGTTTTCCTAACCCGTTATGCCTAAAACAAATAGAAAATAGTTGTTGTTCCACAAAAACTTTGCTTTTGTGATCAGGACAATGAAATTTTAAAATATGTCTGTTTTCGGGAAAATTCTCGATTCTTATTCAATACGAAGTAGTCTTCTAGATTATTGTTTAACTGCTAGAATTGTGCAGAAGTTTCTACAATTTTCCAGAATTATCTGGAAGTGTCTAGAAACTTTTAGAACTTTCTAGAACGTTCTCGGACTGTTCAATAGTAGTCATGCAAGTATGAAAGCACAGGTGACTCGATCCAACATTTCGGTTTATGTTATTGCTGAGTAAGAGAATAACGAATCATAGTTAAAGAGCAATTATTTGTTTAAGACGGCATCAAGATGTTGTTTGCGCCCAGAAGACACATTTTGCAACGTGTGTGGACAATTTCTAAAGACGAGTGAGAAAGTATTCAGTGAAAGCATGTCGTATGATGTGCGAGGCCTACAAGGCATATTTCGGCATGCCTGTCAGGGATCAAAACAAGTCCTGGGCACCTCATTTCACATGCGAATATTGCAAGAAAACTCTTGAAGGTAAGGTGAATAATTGCTGCTCGTTTACATGGCAGTGCTTTATTTTGTAGAATTTCAATGATTTAGATCGAGTACAGTTTAACCCCTTACTGCCCTCGGACGGAATAGTACGTCAGTAACCAGTATCCCCCCGATTTGATGAGGGCTCCGGCAGTGAGCCCGCATCAAAGCCGGGACATGCCAGCTGTTTTGAACAGCTGACATATGCCCACAATAGGCACGAGTGGAATCGCGATCCACTCGCGCCTATTAAGTAGGTAAATGCCGCTGTTAAACACTGACAGCGGCATTTAACAAGTTCTTCCGGCCGAAAATACGCACACCGCTGACCCCCGTCATGTGATCGGGGGTCATCGGTGCATCGGCATAACAATCAGAGGTCTCCCTCTATGGCTGTTATGCCGGATTGCTATGAGCACAACCCTGTTGTCTGCGCTCATAGCAATGCAGTAATTCTGCTACATAAAGGTGATCTGAGCATCACCTCTATGTAGCAGAGGCGATCGAGCTATGGCATCTTCTAGATCCCATGGGGACGATTGAAGCATACTAAAAGTAAAAACAAATGTTTTAAAAAAAAAAAAGTTCAAATCACCCCATTTTCGCCCCATTCAAAATAAAACAATAAAAAAAATCAAACATACACATATTTGATATCACCGCGTTCAGAATCGGCTGATCTATCAATAAAAAAAAGGATTAACCTAATTGCTAAACGGCGTTGCGACAAAAAAAGTCAAAACGCCAGAATTACCTTTTTTTGGTCGCTGCGACATTGCATTAAAATACAATAATGGGCAATCAAAAGAACGTATCTGCACAAAAGTCGTGTCATTAAAAACGTCAGCTGGGCACAGTAAAAATAAGCTCTCACCTAACCGGAGATCACGCAATTTTTTTTAGCAAACTTAGATAAAGGAGAACCTAGACATGTTTGGTGTCTATGAACTTATAATGACCTGGAGAATCATAATGGCAGGTCAGTTTTAGCATTTAGTGAACTTAGCAAAAAAGCCAAACAAAAAAACAAGTGTAGGATTGCACTTTTTTTGAAATTTCACTGCACTTGAAATTTTTTTCCTGTTTTTGAGTACAAGACATGCTAAAACTAATTGAGTCTTTCAAAATTACAACTCGTCCTGCAAAAAGTAAGCCCTCACATGGCCATATTGATGGAAAAACCTCTGAAGGTGCTGATGCCACCACTGCATATCAAGTTAGGCCTCATCAAGCAATTTGTCACGGCTCCTGACAAGGAGTCAGCTGCTTTCAAGTACCTCCAAGATCTCTTTCCAAAGCTGTTCGAGGCAAAGGTCAAGGCTGGTATCTTCGTTGGACCACAGATCAAGAAGATCATTCGCCAGGCTGCTGAACAGGACCGAGAAAACAGCTTGGAATAGTTTCGTTGCAGTGGTTCATGGCTTACTAGGTAATCACTAGGCTGAAAACTATGCGCAGTTGGTTCAGACTCTCATAAAGAATTACGCCATAATGGGATGCAGAATGTCTCTCAAAGTCCATATCCTTGACGCTCATCTTGACAAGTTCAAGGAGAACATGGGCTCTTACTCAGAGGAGCAAGGCGAGCGCTTTCATCAAGATATATTGGACTTTGAACGTCATTACCAAGGACAGTATAACGAAAACATGATGGCGGACTACATTTGGGGCTTCTTCGATTAAGCGATTTGCTGTACACTCACAAATCTAGAAAAACTACTCATTTCTGAACCTTTTTGAGTGAGTTTTGATTGTCTTTATCTATTTACCATGCAAGTGTTGTTTTTTATTAGACCGTATGAACGAAAATATAATAATTTCCTTTTTTTGACACAATAAATACAAAATTTTCTGGCCTGTGGTCATAAAATCAAAGTTTGTGCTGAATGTAGTAGTTTTTCCATAGTCTTTAAACATAAGCAGTTGAAATATTACACTTGGAAGCCAGGAACAAAAATTGTGTTACATAGTGTTATAATTGTATCTTATTATTTTGTTTTCATCCCAGTCTGAGGAAGGTCTGAGTCATAGACCGAAACGTTACGTGATACAGGGTTCCTTTTCTTGAATAAATTCTCTTTTTTTTGCATTGGTTACATGAGTGCCAGATTATTATTACATGATGAAATTCCAACAGCCAGATCCATATTTTTCTTGACATTATCTTTCAAGGAAACTTGGGGTGGCTGACTTTAGTTTAATGTGTAAAGCCAGCGTCACACACAGCGATCTCCCCAGCAATATCGCTGTGTGTGACATTCAGCGATGATCAGCCCCCCTGCTGTGTATCGCTGATCGTCGCTGAATGTCCTGGACATTTTTTTGATCGTTGGTCTCCTGCTGGCCAGCACGCTTAGCTGCGTGTGGCAGGCAGGAGACCAGCGATCAGCTAGTAACCAAGGTACACATCGGGTTTCCAGGCGCCGGGCGGCGCCTGGAAACACGATGTGTACGTTGGATACCAGCGCGCTGCTGCAGGGGAGCTGGTAACCAAGGTACACATTGGGTTTCCAGTGCAACGCCTGGAAACCCGATGTGTACCTTGGTTACCAGCTCCCTGCACCAGCGACGTTACCCACAGTGTCGCTGTCCTGATCGCTGCCTGAGCTGCCTGTTTGGCAGCTCACCAGCGATCATGTAGCAACACACCAGCGATCCTGACAAGTGCATATCGTTGTCGGGATCCCTGGTGTGTCGCTATGTGTGACGGGGCCCTAAGACTTGAAGCACATCTGCAGAGATAAGGAGGTAATCTAAAAAATCACAAGGAGCCTAAGGAACAGGGACTCTGAGCAGCTCTGTGGACACATATGCTGAACCCCAGCAATTGTGCATTAGGGATTAAGAGTTGACAATGATTAACTGCTGCCTAATATTACCTTTTTAATGCATTTAAGACATTATGCACAGGACCATAAATGATAGACAACAAGTAACCATACTGTACGTTATTTCATGGGTTACAGACTGAGTTTTACCTACAGAAACATGAGGAACTGGGTCTGAAATGAAGCATCTGATGGAACATAAGGTGATTTTTTAAGGGTGAATAAAATTGTCTCCCAATTTTAAAGGGTAATATGCATGGACCCAATAAAAAACCTTAACACTGTAATTCTGATGTATGAGATCTAATGCAGATGGGTAGTTTTAATCATGGCATTCTTGAAACAAATATAAAACTGTCAAAGTAAAATACAATACCAAATGGTCCCACTATAGAGGAGTACAAATGCCAGTCTCATCTGTTTAGCAAACAAGGTTCACTTTGAATGAATTGACAACCTAACCTTAAAAATATTATGTTAGAACAAAAGCCTAAAGCAGTAATGCCCATAAAGGACTTGCTAAGAATAGGGAAGACTTTGTTCACAGATATGCTTGAGTCTCTACTAGGAAGCTGTCTTTACTAGAAGAAAAAACACAGCATGCTATTTTATTTTTTTCTGTAAAATGATCGACACTCTAGCGAACACCTAAAGGGTTCTATTGTAGACAATGGAGTCTATTGGATAAAGTTTGTGTCCATAAAAAGAAGGATCTGTTTACTGCATTAATTCTTGAACAGGAAAAAGGAATTCATAGGGCTGGTATAAGCCTAGCCTATCTTTTAACTTTTAGCACCTGTGAGTCGCCCGCCAGGGCCGTGGGGTACTCGGTACCGAGCCTATTGACTTCCATGGGGGATGTGATGGCAGCTACGACCCGGTCCGTGGCCTTGGGCGCTCACCAAAAAGGGGAATATTTACAGGGGATAAAGTTTATGTAGTGATTCGTGACGCCACCTGTAGTGTCTGGTCAGGGCGACCAGCGGTGCTGTGCAGGTCCTCTGGAAGTGATGGTTTTGTGCAGCTAGTTGGTAAACCTCCTACAGGTGAGGCTGTGTCCTTCCAGGGCAGGTAGATGATGTATATTTGAAGGATGGTGCTGATGAATGTAGCAGGGAGAGGTGTGTGTGGCTGAAATAATTCCAGGAGACAGTCCAAATGCAGTTTCAGGGTTTTTACTCACAGTCTGTTGCATGCAGTACAGATGCCCGCCTGGCACTGTGTCCTCGGGCGAGGGGCTCAGCCACCCCCAGGTAGATCGGTCACACTTGCCCAAGACTCCCTTTCAGTGTGTTCCTTTCCTGGCCGTCTCTCTCTGTGCTTTTTCCACTCCTCTCTTCCTAGCACCTCACCACGCAGTCTCTCAGTCCAGAAGCTGCGGACCCTGTCGGGTAACAGATTAATTCTGTGCGTCCTTGGCCCTATATAGTTTCCTTCCTGGAGGTAGTGCTGGTGGTTAGTAGTAGTGACCCATAAAGTGATCACCACCGCCGGCTTACTAGCGGGGCCTGTAGGTTTCCCACTAGTCTAGGGGCCGGTCCCTGTTGGCCTGGTCTCGATGGGCCACGGATGGAAATATGCGCTCTTCGTACCCTTGGACCCTTTCTCATGCGCTCCAGAAGCTCCTCACTCTGCTTCTTTCTTATCGGAGGACGAGCTCCTAAAGGCTATCTCTCCTCACCACCTTCACTCATAAGAGTGTTACTTCCTTAACTTCTCTTCTCCTCTTACTGCTGCCTAAACTCCACCCATCCATACACCCCTTGCTAACCAGCCTGGTATGAGACCATCCTCCCTTAGGGTACGTCCATATGACCAGCTGATATGGTGTGTGTTGGATGCAGGTGTTGGAGTCCTAGGGGTGCTCCCTCCTTACCTGGGAGTGGGGTGTCACACCTCTGGATGAGATGCAACACCTCTGTGTAGTATACAAGTGTTCACATCATGCTTTTATGTAGATTTTGGAGAAGATTCTGCTTCAAAACTACAATTAAATCTGGATTCAAATACTCTTTGATTAAGCTTCTGATAGATATCAGTGATAAAAGGCCTGTATTGTGCACATGATGTGGGTTTTTTATGTTTTTTTTAGCTAAACAATATGTCAACATGTCATTTCAAAGAGGCAACATGTCAATTCTTGACAGATTTCTGCTAAGAAAAATCTACATCTGGAACTGACAAATGCCCAGAACAAACACCAAATAACATATTTGTCTACATACACTGTGTTACAAGGCTGTTAAGCTCCACTACAGGGGCATATCAATGAAATTAACGGAAGCGATGGACTGATCACTCGGTCATTCCATTGATTACAATAGGGTCCGGTAGGTTTTCATCATGGTTTTTTCTAGGCAAAATAGTAAAGCCCAGCTTTGTGGTGGAGATTGTAGGCATGAACAAAGCCTAAAAGTGAGTTAAGAGGAGATATATAATTTAGACTCTGTTCACATCTGTGTCATGGCTTCAATTTAAAGCAGAACCACAATACTGTGCTGTATGATGGATATAAAATTCCACTGAATGGGAACTATGCACAAAGCCTCATGCAAAAGACTGTATTATGGATTTGTATTGTGCTCATGTGTAATATAGGGGCCACTGATTGCTCTGAGTCCTTATTGTATTCTCCATTAGAAGCATTCTATTTACAGATGTCACCTTCATATTCCCTAGAGATTCACCCCTGGTTGCTCATTGCTATATGTGGAGGTAGAGCAAAAAATTGGCTTTCGGCTTTTGGGGACAGTCACGAAGACCACCCACTCATTGCACAAGTTATTTGAAAACAACTGTAAAGGGGGACTTCACTTCTCACACTCATTGATCCACTTGCTTATTGCATATTTAAGACTGAAAATCACCTAAGTACACCCCACTGTAAGTTCACACATCCACATCACATTTTTTGCTGCCATCACGCACCGTGTTGTTAGGCCAGCGAGACACCAGCCCTTGGTAGAACAACAGTACAGTCATGGCCAAAAGTTTTGAGAATGACACAAATATTAATTTTTACAAAGTCTACTGCTTCACTTTTTCTAATGGCAATTTGCATATACTCCAGAATGTTATAAAGAGTGATCAGCTTAACAGCAATTACTTGCAAAGTCAATATTTGGCTAGAAAATGAACTTTATCCCCCAAAACACATTTCAACATCATTGCAGCCCTGCCTTAAAAGGACCAGCTAACCTCTTTTCAGTGTTTGCTCCATTAACACAGGTGTGGGTGTTGATGAGGACATGGCTGGAGATCAATCTGTCATGATTAAGTAAGAATGACACCACTGGACACTTTAAAAGGAGGCTGGTGCTTGGCATCATTGTTTCTCTTCTGTTAACCATGGTTATCTCTAAAGAAACACGTGCAGTCATCATTGCAATGCACAAAAATGGCCTAACAGGGAAGAGTATCGCAGCTAGAAAGATTGCACCTCAGTCAACAATCTATAGCATCATCAAGAACTTCAAGGAGAGAGGTTCCATTGTTGCCAAAAAGGCTTCAGGGCGCCCAAGAAAGACCATCAAGCGCCAGGACCGTCTCTTAAAAGAGTTTCAGCTGCGGAATTGGGCTACCAGCAGTGCAGAGCTTGCTCAGGAATGGCAGCAGGCAGGTGTGAGTGCATCTGCATGCACTGTGAGGCGGAGACTCTTGGAGCAAGGCCTGGTCTCAAGGAGGGCAGCAAAGAAGCTACTTCTCTCCAGAAAAAACATCATGGACAGACTGATATTCTGCAAAAGGTACAGGCAGTGAACTGCTGAGGACTGGGGTAAAGTTATTTTCTCTGATGAATCCCTTTTTCGATTGTTTGGGACATCAGGAAAACGCCTCATTCGGAGAAGACAAGGTGAGCGCTACCACCAGTCTTGTCTCATGCCAACTGTTAAGCATCCTGAAACCATTCATGTGTGGGGTTGCTTCTCAGCCAAGGGAATCAGCTCTCTCACAGTCTTGCCTAAAAACACAGCCATGAATAAAGAATGGTACCAGAATGTCCTCCAAGAGCAACTTCTCCCAACCCTCCAAGAGCAGTTTGGCTATCAACAATGCCTTTTTATGGCGCATCTTGCCATAAAGCAAAGGTGATAACTAAATGGCTCAGGGAACAAAACATAGAGATTTTGGGTCCATGACCTGGAAACTCCCCAGATCTTAATCCCATTGAGAACTTGTGGTCAATCATCAAGAGACGGGCGGACAAACAAAAACCTAAAAATTCTGACAAAATGAAAGCATTGATTGTGCAAGAATGGACTGCTATCAGTCAGGATTTGGTCCAGAAGTTGACTGAGAGCATGCCAGGGAGAATTGCAGAGGTCCTGAAGAAGAAGGGTCAACACTGCAAATATTGACTTGCTGCATTAACTCATTCTAACTGTCAATATAAGCTTTTGTTACTCATATGTTTACAATTATTATATTTCTGTCTGTGATAAAAAACATCTGTCAAACACAGATAAAAACCATAGGGCAGCACATCATGTGAAAATATAATATTTGTGTCGCTCTCAAAACTTTTGGCCATGACTGTACACCTTCTCAACTTTCCCAAGCAACGGACCGGTACACTGCTTGCAGTTTGGCTTGTGCAGGGTAGCATAACAAGGCTGTACTTTCCCTCTTCCAAGTTGTGGGTATGTTTACATCAGCAAGGAACAAACTTTCCAAATTTTAGATTAAATATATGAAAAATGGTACAGTGCTTACAAAGGTACCAAAAGATGAAATAAAAAAAGACACATACAGTAAAAGGCAAAAACAGTGTAAAAGAAAAAGAGATAAAGCAAGCTGTTACAGATGAAGATTCAGATCAGTGAGGGTGGTTCTTTGCAAAGGAGTCAATGCAGATATTTAGAGAGATAGGATATTATAAAGGATCTCATACGGCTCCCCATCACCCTTCCTGGTCAGATGAGAGGAGGATGGCAAATCGTATGCAAAGAAAAAAGGGTGCAGGACATAATTCTAATTTATGTCATATTTTCCCACAGGAACCTTTAGTGGAACATGACTCCATACTTCTAAGCGTACATTCATCATCATGGGCCCACCAAACATGACTATGTTATTTCTATAACTCAGGTTGATATCACATTTCTGTAGTTTCCCAAGGCTTCAAATCCTGGTGTTTGGAACCACAGAAGTGATTATGTCACCCAATCACCAATATATCCATGTATTGTGTTTATTATTATCAATATGGTTCAGCAATATTGAATTTACCTCGTGCTATGTGATGTTCCTAGATGTTCCCTCTGCCTAGGGGCAATTATCTTTCCCTGAATATTATTAGCACCACTTTGCCAGCAAGGAAACAAGCAGGCGATTTGGTCTCCCTACAGACTGGCTGACTCCTCGCTAAATTAATTATTATCACTGAGCAAATTCTGCCAGGTGTCAAGTGATATTGACTTTTTATTTATCTAACCCATAACACAATCCATAAAAATGACATTTTATTGCATAAATGCATGTATTTGTAGCTAACATTAATTTTTGCAATTTGGTTTCTTTAAAAATGTTGCACTGTTTGGATTTTTCATGATGTGGTCGCTGGTCATAAGGAGCTCAGAAAAAGACAGATAAAAGAGACAAAAATTCTCCATTCAATCTGGATGAGCATACTGACAGATTCTCAGTTAACTCATTCTACAGCCAGTGATAGTAAAACACAGAGACTAAAGAAGATAAATGATGGAAACCAAAACCATGGAAAGCATGAATCAGACGCTAGCTGTCCTTGCCAAAGTCCCCTTGAATGACAGATCTCTCCCTACATACTTGGAAGGAGAGATCTGTCACTCAAAGGGATTGAGGGATGGAAATGCCACCAAGGACAGGCCGCTTGGACTACTTATCCGGCTTTTAAATTTATGTTTTTGTGAGCAGGTTGCGGGATGCAGTGACGGACAGGGGACAGTGCAAGGGTTAATACTTTTAATCAACAGAGGTATACTCCACGCATAGAGATGAACAGTTAAATGGGGGAAAATAGACAGTTCGGATGTAAAGGATATACTGATGGGAGAAGCAATGGTAATATCTGTCACCTTCCTCAGTCCTTATGTCCATGTGGCCACAGCACTGTCTGTACGGGGGCCACAGCACTGTCTGAGCCCAACGTGGCTCAGCAAATATACGCGTGCAGCATTCATGGGCTCGGAGCGCTTTGCACCTTGCTTTGCAGGGGCCAAAGGGCACACGGCACGTCTCTGCTCACGGTCTCTGCGGGTAGCAGTGGGAATCTTGCGCCACTCCGGTACTCGAGGGACAGAGCAGTCACTTCCCTCTGCTGCGCGCTGTCTGTTCCCACCAAGTCTGACTGCTTCCGCGCGCTGTGGCTTCAGCAACTCAGCCACGCCCCCTACTTCCAGATCCAAAGGTTGGTCCGGTCCCCTAAGCTATCCCCCGGATAACAGAGGAGACAGCCCCGACAGTTCCGGACCCGGTGCAGAGCAGGTACCCACGGCCCAGTCCTTCTTCCTACATTTTAATTGAGAGCATTTCACAGTAACACATATCTGCCTGAAATGACGGAGCCGTACTCAGATTCATACTGCCTGCAGGTTCCCTTTAAATGTCAATATTGTAATGTAATGATTTACTTAACCCTGGGTGTGAAAAGTAGTTCATTTATTTACAATGATTGCATGCATTAATTAGAATTTCCAAAACCAAGCACGCTAAATTATCATATTGACTGTAAAAAAAATAATGGCATGGCTACCAGGGAGATAATGTTCGTGTACAGGAGAGCTATATGCAGTATATAATGTAGTGTCATTAACTAATAGCAGTTCCACCTAGACAGCAATGATTATTAATAGATGCATCTAGCGGTGATAAAACATGCCAGGACACTGTACACACCTTTTCCTCAAGTTAAAAACACACGTAGTCTCCGTGGTGATGATGATTAAATCTGCCAAGGGATGGAGTACGCCTGTTCCTCAAGCAAAAAAAAGGCTGACCGTGCCTTTTCATGGAAAGATTTTAAAATGATTTAATGTGTCATGTCATGCCAGATGAAGAAACATTTGCTGTGACAACTAATTATTGAAATGAGACTGGCAGTACCTGACTGGAACATATAATAGTTCCCTACCCAATTACCTGCTTGCATGCAAACATGTAGCTCTCGTCTAATTCCTCTCACATCACACACAAATGTGGGAGCTTTGCTAGAAAAAAAAAGTGCCCCAAAGGGTTGATTCACTTGGCTGTGCATTCTGTCAGGTGACAAAAACTTAGCAGTGAGGATACACAGAACCACAGGCTCGTTATGGTAGAGATTCTGCAGGCTAAACTCAGGGACAATCTAAGGCTGTGGTTCCACGGTCCGGAACCACAGCGCTTTGGACGGAGCGGAAATTCCGCTCCGTCTAAGCCCCGCCCCTTTTATGACACGCGATCTTTCCGGAGGTGTTCAGGACACCTCCGGAACACCTCCGGAAAGAGCGCAGGGCTACATAGCCCTGTGTTAATTCTGTTGCGGCGACGCACCGTCGCCGCAATACGCGAGGACATGCTGCGGTCTAAAAAGACGCGCCGCATGTCCGTTTACGCAGGTTTGCCACCTGCGTATTGTTACGCATAGTGGAGACGGGATTTCTTGAAATCCCCTCCACTATGCTGTAACATCTGGACGCTGCGTGTTTGGCGCTGCGCCAGCGCACAGCGCCAAACACGCAGCGTATCCTGACCGTGGAAACTCACCCTTACTTTTCCTACTGCAAATGTGTACAAGGCTAGGTTTCCATATTATCAGCTGCATCCCATCAGTTTTTAAAAGGGAATCTGTCACTAGGTTTTTGCTACTCTTCTCAGGGCAGAATGATTTAGGGATAGAGACCCTGATTCCAGCAATGTCTCACATACTGAACTGCTTGCTGCAGTTTTGATAAAATCACTATTTTCTCTGCATCAGATCCAGCAGTTCTCTGAATGCTGAGCCCTGTATAACCCCACCCACACCACCGATTGGTAGCTTTCTGTATGCAATGTGCTTAGGCAGAATGGTGTTAATCAGTCTTGTCAGTGGGGTTATATACAGTATGGCTTGTAAATATGATGACATGGCAGCAGACCAAAATAGTGCTTTAGTGATAATCTCTTGCTGACGAGGTGGAAAATATCTGGTGGCAGATTCCATTTAAGCCACTGATGTGAAGTTATGCACTTTGTGCTCAGTCCGGCATCCATGACAAGATCACAAAATTGTGATGTCTCTGCTCCTGCCTCAGTAACTCCTGTGATGTATATACTCCAGTCCCAGTGTCTCTTATTGTATATACTCCAGTCCCAGCATCCCGTATGTGTATTATATGATCCAGTCCCAAGGTCTCCTATGGGATGAATATGCTCCATCCTCAGCGTCTCCTGTGTGATGTACATGCTCCAGTCCCAGTGTCTCCTATGTGATGCGTACATATAGCAGCCTCAGTGTATCTTATATGATGTATATACTGCAGATCTCCCACTGCTTGCCTTCTATAAATGGTATGTTATTACTGATGAATTTCCACTGTGAGGAAACATGAAGTGTAATATACATGTGTGTTCAGAACAACTTACTGCAGTGAGCTGTTGTTTACAAAACTTATCACAGAGAGTTGATTGCATCCAGACCGACACAAACCTGGAAAATCAGTAACGAGTAGAAACATGATCAGCATCACCTAGCATCACACACCTGACCAAAGAGAAGAAGTTCTAGCCATCGCATTAGGGGTGAGTTAATTATTTGACCAAATATAGCAGGATCATTTTCAAGCTGATAATTTTATGTGGCCCCTGAATGTTGATATAAATATCCACCTGGCCCTTGGCAGAAAAAAGGTTCTGCATCCCTGACTTAAAGGGAACATATCAGAATATTAACTATTATGTAAATCAGGTTTTTGCATCAAATGTATTTAAAAAAAAGTTTACCTCCTGTCACTGCCACTAATTTACAGTGAGAGCAGCTGATACAAGTATTCATCAGCCAGTGCCTGAGCTCTAAATAAATAATTTAAAAGAAAAAACTGGCTTGCATGCCTTGTATTTTTGATAACCAGCCAGGCAAAACAGCTGCGGGCTGCATCCCTCAGCTGTCAGCTTTAGCAAGGATGGTTATCAAGAATAAAGGGGTCCCCACGCCATTTTTTTAAATTATTTAAATAAATAATTTTAAAATACTGCATGGAGCCAGGCCATTTTTGACACAACGATGTGGGATACCCCATTTTTGACAACCAGACAAGCTAAAGCACACAGATGGGGGCTGCTATTCTCAGGCTGGTAAGGGGCCATGGATATTGGCCCCCCTCAACCTAAAAATAGCAACCTGTGGATGCCCAGAAAAAGGCGCATCTATTAGGAATTTATCATTTTGTAAGGTAAACTGCTGTGAATTCACCGCTGCACCGTGAGACTTTTTCTCACTGTACTGGCCGAGATGTCACCAAGGTTGCCGCAGTTGAGGGGCCTGGCTGGGATACTGTGCTCACAGCAGCTCTTTCCTCAGTGGTTCTCAGCCTGGATGATCGCATCTTGGCACCATCCGGGTTGAAAACTGATTATCCAAACAAACCCAAACACAGGGCAAGTGGGAAGAACAGGACAAAGCAACAGAATTGACACATCTAATAGCTGTGCCTTTTCTTAGTGGCTGTAGGCATCTATTTTTAGGCTGAGGGGGTCAATATCCATGGCCTCTTACCAGCCTAAGAATACTAGCCGCCAGCTGTCTGCTTTAGCTTGGCTGGTTGTGAGAAATGGGGGAGGCCCCACATCGTTTTGTTAAATTATTTTTTTATTTATTTTTTGTTTAAACGACATGGAGACAGCTTTATTCTTGATAACCAACCTTGCTAGAGCTGAAAGCAGAGGGGGTTGCAGCCTGGCTGGTTATCAAAAATACAGAGGGACCCACAGCCAATACCTGTGACTAAAGGTTAACTTTTTTACCTTCTTTCACACCTGGGGCTCACACTGTCATCTGACAGCATGAGAACTGCAGTGCTCTGACCGATAGGATTTATCTTACGACCGATCAGAGCCGCCGGTGTTTTTTGCGCTGTCATGCAGATGACAGCGCGAGAAACACCCGGTGTTCGGGGTGCCGAACCTGCACAGCATCAGTAATTTTCTGGTGGAGTCCATGTTCGGTGTCCATACCCGAACAGTAGGTGTTCTGTACAGACCCCGAACTTTACTTCTAATGTACATGTGAATTTCGTGACAGAATAGTATTAGTCTAGAATAGCCACAGAGGCAAATGTGAATATGGCTACATTTTTATTATTTGAATCCATATAGTGATTTGAAAAAAAATTCCAAACATTTGATGACAGCGCGAGAAACACCCGGTGTTCGGGGTGCCGAACCTGCACAGCATCACTAATTTTCTGGTGGAGTCCATGTTCGGTGTCCATACCCGAACAGTAGGTGTTCTGTACAGACCCCGAACTTTACTTCTAATGTACATGTGAATTTCGTGACAGAATAGTATTAGTCTAGAATAGCCACAGAGGCAAATGTGAATATGGCTACATTTTTATTATTTGAATCCATATAGTGATTTGAAAAAAATTCCAAACATTTTAAAAAAATGTATTTAAGACAGTAACCTGATATAAGCAGTAGGTCATTTTCTGATTTTATATTTTCTTTAAGGCCCCCATATACATTGGATAGCTTGTAGCCGAGCGATCATCAGCCGAAAGCTACGTCTCCTATCGCTGCCATACAAATGAACGTTGGGATCAGTCGAACGTTCTCATGTTTTCAAAGTAGAAAGAGGCAAAAGCTAGTTCCAGACTGCCATGGCAGTGGATTATTTCCTGAATAATACAAGGGTCAGGTGTTAGAATTCAAAAATTCCAGATAACCCCTTTAACTGTAGATCCTTTTTTCCTGAAGGACTTCTGCAAAATAGTTATTAATGCATTGTAATATTAATCTTTGACTATTTAAGGGAGATATGTGCTTTACTTCTTGCAACATAGAGAAATGTACCAGTGAAATTAGAGTATACTGTATCCAGCATAGTTTTATGAAAGTAAGATGCTGGATACCTTTAGATTGTCAGAACAGTGTTTCAACATAAAGCAAACTGAGTGATTTTCCTTTTCAAATCATTGCCAACATTTTGCTATGTGGAGCTGAAACAAAAGCTTATATTGCTGAACGTAGAGTTTGGAAAGAGTAAAGAGCAAGCTGAAAACATGTGTCATAGTTTATATTATCCTAATAGCATGTTTTACAGTGAGTAATGGAATCTTAAATTAAAGGCTGTCATACAGAAAATATGGCAGATTGAAAAATTCCTGCCATAAGTAATTGGAGTCCAATACTATATTCAAGATGACTTTGTAGTTAATAACAACAATACGAGGCTGAATTTCAAGACGCTCATCCAAAAGTAGCGTTCTCATGTGCAAAGTGGCATTGTAATTTTTCCTTTCAATGTTTTCTATATTAAGGAAGAATTAATCAAGTATAAGGGCTTATGCACATGTGTGTAATATAGATCCTAAAACCGTACAGAAAAATATCAGGATTTACAAGTGGTATGTGCATTACCAGTGAAAAGATTGGACACACCTGTTCAGACAATAGTTTTTCTTATTGGAGTGTGCACATTGTAGATTCAGACCGCAGGCAGCAAAATCCACCAAGTAATGGAAATATAAACAAGAATTGAAGAAAAAAGTGTGAAACAAATTAGAAGCCGATTGCCGACACCCGCTGTACATAAAAAATGAAAAAGTTATGGGTCTTGGATAATGATGACAAAAACAAAAGAACCTTTTTTTACAAATTTTCAAATTTTTTCACCAATAAAATATTTAAAAAACTGGATAAGTTTGGTATTGCCTTAATTGTGTAGATCTGAAGAATTATGTTTTTACTAGACAATAAAATTAAAACTTGAAAAACAATGTCAGAATTGCATTTTTGTTTTATTTTCAAATTTCACCACATTTAGAATTGTTTTCCCTGTTTTACAGTACATTGTATGGCCAAATGAATTATGTCATTTAAAAGTACAACTGTGTCTACAAAAATACAAGCTCTCATGTGGCTATGTTAGTCAAAAAATAAAAAATGTAAGCCCGTGGAAGAAAGGGAAGAAAAAATGAAAACTCAAAAACAAAAACTGGCTGTGTCAGGAAGGGGTTAAACCTTAGATTCCTCAAAGTATCCTCTTTTACTCTGAAGACAGTTTTACACACCCTTGACATTCTCTCAATCATCTTATTCAGGTAGTCACCTAGAATGACTTTCCACCAATCTTGTGGTAGTTCCCAGAGGTGCTGAGCGATTGTTGGCGTCTTTACCTTCACTCTGTGGTCTAACTCATCCCAAACCATCTCAATTGGGTTGAGGTTGGGTGATTGTGGAAGGTCGTGTCATCTGACACAGCACTCCATCCCCTGATTCTTGGTCACATAGCCATTACATAATTTATAAGTATGTTTTGGGTTATTGTCCTGTTGTAACACAAATAATAGTCCAACTAAGTTCAAACTAGATGAGATGGCAATGCAGATTAGAATACAGCACTGTCACTGCTCTTTTCTGGATTAATATTTGCTTTACTACTTAATTAAAAAAACTGTGTTGCGTCCTATGCCCCACCATTACTTAAAAGAGTTTTTTTTAACACTAGCACAGTATCTCACCAGTGTCTGCAAAAATGAAAAAATAAGAAGAAAAGATGATGATACGTGTGCCACAAAAATAATACTAATGAAAGTGCACCGAAAATATATTTTCTGAATTAATACATATAATTAATTGTGACAGTACCACCATAAGTGTGGATGGCAGACCATCCGGAAATGTGAATGCAATATCCAGAAATAAAGAAAGAGGAGCACCAGTGGCAGAACCAGTAACAAAGAATCAGATGCAACACAGTGTGAATCATAACATGTAATTTTTAATTTTTATTTAATCAAACTAGCACAAATAAAAACAACATAAATTGTATACGTACCAAAATTACAAAAACATGTATCAAAATGTATCATAAAAGAGGCAATGACCCTTGACTGTGAGATAGCTCAATGAGGTATGGATATACCACTATATATATAGAGAGAGAAACCCTGTATGCCTAATGAATCTCAATGAGAAGAAATGTATATATTTTATTTATTTTTACCACATGTTTATCATATATCTTCTACCTGGTCATTCCCTGAGCAATTATACGTATATATATATATATACTTTTCTATATACATTATAGTACGCCTGCCATACATTTCTTCTCATTGAGATTCATTAGGCATACAGGGTTTCTCTATATATATATATATAGTGGTATATCCATACCTCATTGAGCTATCTCACAGTCAAGGGTCATTGCCTCTTTTTATGATACATTTTGATACATGTTTTTGTAATTTTGGTACGTATACAATTTATGTTGTTTTTATTTGTGCTAGTTTGATTAAATAAAAATTAAAAATTACATGTTATGATTCACACTGTGTTGCATCTGATTCTTTGTTACTGGTTCTGCCACTGGTGCTCCTCTTTCTTTATTTCTGGATATTGTATTCAAAAATGAAAAAAAATATATATGTATATATATATATATATATATCTATATATATATATATATACATATATATATATATACTTATTTATATGGAGTTTGTAAGATGACTACTCTAAAACCTCCTCATTGGTCCCTTAAGATATCTAGCCTATAGTAACGGTGCACCCAATCATCAATCAACACAAAAGAAGTTCACCATCATCAGGGCTGCCATCAGGGCATTACTGCCCTTACTGCTTTTTGGGGCCCGGTCCCCAGGGGCAGCATCCTCAATGCACATTCAATTTAAAATCTATTGCCGTCAGGCTTGCTCGGCAATAAAAGCCGCCAGCCAATTACCGCCCGGCAGCTAATGTCAGCGGCACGCCACCGGCATATGGTGTCACTGACATGCACCCACGAGTCCGTGCTTCACATGCACAGGGAGACTATGCCGTTGAACCATGGTCAGGTAAGGAAAAAGTGGTTTTTTTTAGCTTTTTTAACTGAAAGTGGTACGCCACAGTATGGGTCAAGTTAGGCAGGATCATGGGACACATAGGGCAGGATGGAGACAGATGGGGCAGGATGAAGACAGATGTGGCAGCCACATAATCATGGGACCCATGAGGCAGGAAGGAGACATGAGTCGCCCTTCAGAGCAATGGGAACTCGGATCTGAGCCTATAGACTACTATGGGGGATGTCACGGCAACACAGCTCAGTCCGTGGCTCTGGGGCTCACCTTTTAATGTGGGATATTTACAGGTGAATTGAATGTTGGAATGGGGATTCGTGACGCCACCTTTGGTACCTGGTCAGGGTGACCAGCGCTGCTACGCAGATCCACTGAAGGGTTAATATTGTGCAGCAAGATGTTAGGCCTTCCACAGGTAAGGCTGTGTCCTTCAGGGCAGATAGATGTGTAGGGATGCAGGACAGACGGGGACCCGGCAGTTAGGGGTAATAAGGTAGACACACACATAAGTCACTTTGGTACCTCTACTGAAGATGTTGTAGGCACTCCCCGGAGCACTGTAGGGTGAAGGGTGCACATCCAGATTCCTCCACTGAGTAGGTGTGTGGCCTCCTGTTCCTTGCCTTTTTGTAATAAAGTCTTGGCCTGCGTGTAGCGGGGCCTAACTTGGTCTCCGTCTTGTACCTGGCTGACCTTGTGGTTGGACCTTCTCTCTGAAAGGACAGGGTCTTTTATGGAGGATCCTGCCAGACTCCGTCCTCCTGATCCTGCTACGTATCAGCTCTGTGGTACTCCTGGGACTTGTAGTCCTCCAGGAACTCCGGTGTTATCCTAATGGGTCGTGGAGATCCCTATAGGCTCGGACCCCGGTGTCCGGTTGTAATGATCGTGATAAGCTAGTTAGGCTCCTCAGTCCCTTCTCTGTTTCCACTCGCCTTCGACCTACCCGGGCCCTCGCACGATCACACACTGGCAGTTGGTGGGCTGCCTCTTCACCACTCTCTAAGCGTCGGCACGCTTTCTCACTGAGCTGCACTCACTAGATTCAGCTCTGACTAGGCTGGAGTGGTTTCTGTTCCACTTTTACTAGCCTCCACTCTGTTGAACTGAATTACTCTGCAGTCTTTCTAATCTCAGCTCTGCACTTCACCTTACTGCAGACTGACTGAGCTCTCTTTCCTGTGTTCACTCTCCTTTTATATGTCTAAACAGCTCCCTCTGGTGGTCTTTGGAATGGGTGAAGGTGTGTGAATGTATATATTGGCCTCTAGTGGTGTATTCCTTCAGTGCACCCTTCTGGGAGATATGAATCCAGTCGCAGCTGGGCTCCACAGACACATGGGGCTGGATCATGGGACAGGATCATAGGACAGATGGGCAGGATCATGGGACAGATGGGGCAGGATCATGGGACAGATTTGGAAGGATCATGGGTCTCATGGTGCAGGATGGAGACACATGGGGCAGATTCATGAGACACATGGGGCAGGATGGAGACACATGGGGCAGATTCATGAGACACATGAGGCAGGATGGAGACACTCATGGGACTCATGGGGCAGGATGGAGACACATGGGGCAGGATTATAGAACACATGGGGAAGAATGGATAAAGATGATTGGGCATCATGGGACACATTGGGCAGGTTCATTGGACAGGATCATGGGACAGATGGGGAGGATCATAGGACAGATGGGGCAGGATCATGGGAAATATGGGGCAGGATCATGGTACACATGGTGCAGGATCATGAGGCAGAATGGAGACATACAATAGGGCAGGATGGGAGATCATATGAGGAAGGATGGGATATCACATGTGGGTGTAAAGGTTCGTCAGATGCAGTAAAGAGCAGGAGGCAGAGAAGGGGGTTAACAAGAATTTACTTAAACAATTTCTGAGCAGGTATTCAAGGAAACCTCCATGCAGGGAGATGTTTAGGCAAATAACAATTGAATGCACACTGCACAATAAACAAAATAAGAAGGGGAGAAATTAAGGTAATGACTTATCGATTGGAGTTTTTGTTGGGGAACGGTTGAAACAACTCCAGACGACGTCGCAATCCGCTGACCAAGTCTCTGGCTCTGCTGCGTAGGTACGAGATGCACTGTCTCCTGACCGTGCTGGAGTATCTGGATCTGTTGGCCTTGGGTCCATTGATCTTGAGTCTGTTCGAGCGTGGGTACAGTTCCTTCTGCTGGTTCCTTGAGGGTGATGCTGTACACCGGGAGCACAACGCCGTACAGGCCGCAGGAGTGACAAGGCCTTGCACAGAATCACACAGTTCAGGTAAAGACTGGACGTCTGCTGCACTGCACCTTAGGGCAAGGTTTGTGGAGGGGCACCCGGTAAGGGATGTAAGAGTTGGTCAGTCTGTAAAGAGCTGGCGTCAGTGTCGGTATTTGAGGAGAGGGAGTCAACCTTCATCCTGCTCTGTAGTCGCCTTCCCGCCAAGTCTCTCCCTTTCCCATGCTCAGCCTCTTTTATATCCCCACGCCCCCTTCTGTCAGGTGCTCAGGCCCTCTCCACACAGAAAAGTCGTCCCCCTGCAACAGTGATGATGGCTCCTATAGTTCCGGCTCCAGAGCGCATCTCGAACCGACGACACTGTTCCTGTTCATCTCCTTACATGGGCACAATGGAGACACATGGGGCCAGGATGGGAGAACATATGGCTGGAGCCAGGAATGATACACAAGGAGGCTACGATGTTGGATATTATTACTGCAATGATGTATTTATTTTTGAGGATACTATTTTCCATAGGATGGTCCTGTTACTGTGCAGTGCGGCAGTAGTTCACCTTTTTTTCTTCATCTGGTGTAGTGTAGAAGTTGAGAAAAAAATTAAGTAATGTGCTCTGCAAGTACTGCTCTACATAACTGTGTTATTTTCTGCAGAGACGAGTCCTGGCTGGAAAAAGTGATGGTGGTCTGAGCTGGATGAAGAAAAGCGAAGCTGAAGGACGTCAACTAGAGACGTCACTGGTGAGTCAATGTGTTACCTATACACTACTTTATAGTGTTACCTGCATTACCTATACACTACATTACTGATCCAAGATGACGCATATTTCCGGATCCGCACTGAGAGCAGTGAATGTCCCTGGCATGTCCGTTGCTGAGACAACACATGGGGTTGTACTTCCGGGTATTGTTGATCCAAGATGGCGCGTTGCACTTCCGGTGTTGTACGGAGCGCGGTGGCTGACAAGTGTTTCTTTTTCAGGCACGTATGACATCTCCTGCATTTGGGTATAAATAGGTGATCTATACAAGTGGGAGGTTATGCACCACTTCTGAGGAAGAAACAGATCGAAATGCGCGTCAAGGGGTACTCTGGGTATTTAATACTAGCTATGAACCCGTTCTATGCCCGGTGGAAAGCATTTTAATTGGTATATAGTCTCCCATCCTGGTATGTGCTGCCCCCTCCTATCCTGGTATGCATGGTACCCCTCATCCCTATCCTGGTATGTATGGTACCCCTCATCCCTATCCTGCTATGCATGGTCCCCGCCTCATCCCTATTCTAGTATGTATGGTCCCCCCAATCCTGGTATGCATGGCACCCCATTCCTCATCCTGGTATGCATGGTCTCCTCATCCCCCAATCCTGGAATGTATGGCCCCCTCATCCCTATTCTGGTATGTATGGTCCCCTCACCCCCACCCAATTCTGGTATGCATGGCATCCTATTCCTCATACTGGTATGCATGGTCCCCTCTCCCCAAATCCTGGTATGCATGGTACCCCCTCATCCCTATCCTGGTATGCATGGTACCCCCTCATCCCTATCCTGGTATGTATGGTCCCCTCACCCCTCAATCCTGGTATGCATGGTACCCCCTCATCCATATCCAGGTATTCATCATGGTTCCCTCACCCCCCAATCCTGGTATGCATGCTACCTCCTCATACCTATCATGGTATGCATGGTCCCCTCACCCCCCAATCCTGGAATGCATGGTCCACTCACCCCCAATACTGGAATGCATGGTCCCCTCACCCCCAATCCTGGAATGCATGTTCCCCTCAGCCCCAATCCTGGAATGCATGGTCCCCTCACTACTCAATCCTGGTATGCATGTTCCCGCCTCATCGCTATCATAGCATGTATGGTACTCCCTCACCCGCCAATTCTGGTATGCAAGGTCCCCTCATCCCCAATCCTAGTATGCATGGTACCCCTCATCCCCCAAACCTGATATGCATGGCCCCTCACCCTCCAAATCTGGTATGCATGGTCCTCTCACCCCCCTATCCTGGTATGCATGGTCCTCTCACCCACCTATCCTAGTATGCCTGGTCCTCTCACCCCCCTTTCCTGGTTTGCATGGTCCTCTCACCCCCCTATCCAGATATGCATGGTCCCCTCCGCCCCAATCCTGGTATACATGGCACCCCATTCCTCATCCTGGTATGCATGGTCCCCTCACCCCCCAATCCTGGTATGTATGGTCCCCTCACCCCTCAATCTTGGTATACATAGTACTCCCTCATCCCTATTCTGGTATGTATGGTTTCCTCACCCCCCAATCCTGGTATGCATGGAACCCCTCATCCCTATTATGGTATGCATGGTCCCCCTTGACCCCCAATCCTGGTATGCATGGTCCCCTCACCCACCAATCCTGGTATGCATGGTCCCCTCACCCTCCAATCCTGGAATGCATGGTCCCCTCACCTCCCCAATCCTGGTATGCATGGTCCCCTCACCCCCCCCAATCCTGGTATGCATGGTCCCCTCATTCCCAATCCTGGTATACATGGTCCTCTCACCCCCCCAATCCTGGTATGCATGGTCCTCGGTCCCTCCACCCCCCTATCCTGGTATGCATGGTACCCCTCACCCCCCTTATACTGGTATGCATAGTCCTCTCATCCCCCAATCCTGACATGCATGGTCCCTCACCCCCCACATCCTACCATGCTGGTCACCCTCTCCCCAAACCTGGTATGCATGGTACCCTCACCCCCCATTCTGGTATGCATGTGCCCTTAACCCCCCAATCCTGGTATGCATGGTCCCTCTCTCCCCCAATCCTGGTATGCATGGTCCCCTCAGCCCCCCAATCCTGGTATGCATGGTCCTCTCACCCCCCAATCCTGCTATGCATGGTCCCCTCATGCCCCAATCCTGGTATGCATGGTCCCCTCACCCCCCACAATCCTGCTATGCAAGGTCCCCTCAAGCCCAATCCTGGTATGCATGGTACCCCTCACCCCCTATTTTGGTATGCATGGTCCACTCATCCCCCCAATCCTGGTATGCATGGTCCTCTCACCCCCCAATCTTGGTATGCATGGTCCCATCAATCCAGATATTCATGGTCCTCTCACTCCCTCAATCCTGGTATGAATGGTAGCCCTCATTCCCCCAATCCTGGTATGCATGGTCCACTCACCCCCCCAATCCTGGTATGCATGGTCCCCCTCACCCCCCCAATCCTGGTATGCATGGTCCTCTCACCCCCCCAATCCTGGTATGCATGGAAGCCCTCACTTCACCAATCCTGGTATGCATGGTCCACTCACCCCCCCAATCATGGCATGCATGGTCCCCTCACTGCCCCAATCCTGGAAGGCATGGTCCTCTCACCCCCCTATCCTGATATGCATGGTCCCCTCAGCCCCAATCCTGGTATGCATGGCACCCCATTCCTCATCCTGTTATGCATGGTCCCCTCCCCCCCAATCCAGGTATGTATGGTCCCCTCACCCCCAATCCTGGTATGCATGGTACTCCTTCATCCCTATCCTGGTATGTATGGTCTCCTCACCCCCCAATCCTGGTATGCATGGTACCTGCTCATCCCTATTATGGTAAGCATGGTCCACTCACCCCTCAAATCTGGTATGCATGGTCCCCTCACCTCCAAAATTCTGGTATGCATGGTCCCTTCACCCTCAATCCTGGTATGCATGGTCCACTCACCCTCCAATCCTGGAATGCATGGTCCCCACACCCCCCAATCCTGGTATGCATATTCCTCTCACCCCCCAATCCTGGTATGCATGGTCCCCTCACCCCCCCAATCCAGATATGCATGGTCCCCTCACCCACCAATTCTGGTATGTATTGTCCCCTCATTCCCAATCCTGGTGTGCATGGTCCCCTCACCCCCCCATCCTGATATGCATGGTCCCCTCATTCCCAATCCTGGTATGCATAGTCCCCTCACCCCCCAATCCTGGTATGCATGGTCCCCTCATTCCCAATCCTGGTATGCATGGTCCTCTCACCCCCCAATCCTGGTATGCATGGTCCCCGGTCCCCTCACCCCCTATCCTGGTATGCATGGTACTCCCTCATCCCTATCCTGATATGCATGGTCCCCTCAGCCCCAATCCTGGTATGCATGGCACCCCATTCCTCATCCTGGTATGCATGGTCCCCTCCCCCCCAATCCAGGTATGTATGGTCCCCTCACCCCCAATCCAGGTATGCATGGTACTTCCTCATCCATATCCTGGTATGTATGGTCTCCTCACCCCCCAATCCTGGTATGCATGGTACCCGCTCATCCCTATTATGGTAAGCATGGTCCACTCACCCCTCAAATCTGGTATGCATGGTCCCCTCACCTCCAAATTCTGGTATGCTTGGTCCCCTCACCCTCAATCCTGGTATGCATGGTCCACTCACTCTCCAATCCTGGAATGCATGGTCCCCACATCCCCCAATCCTGGTATGCATATTCCTCTCACCCCCCCAATCCTGGTATGCATGGTCCCCTCACCCCCCCAATCCAGATATGCATGGTCCCCTCACCCCCCAATTCTGGTATGTATTGTCCCCTCATTCCCAATCCTGGTGTGCATGGTCCCCTCAACCCCCAATCCTGATATGCATGGTCCCCTCATTCCCAGTCCTGGTATGTATGGTCCCCGGTCCCCTCACCCCCTATCCTGGTATGCATGGTACCCCTCACCCCCCTATACTGGTATGCATAGTCCTCTCATCCCCAATCCTGGTATGCATGGTCCTCTCACCCCCCAATCCTACTATGCATGGTCCCCTCATGCCCCAAACCTGGTATGCATGGTACCCCTCACCCCCCTATTCTGGTATGCATGGTCCCCTTATCTCCCCAATCCTGGTATGCATGGTCCCCTCTTCCCCCAATCCTGGTATGCATGGTCCCCTCACCCCCCCAATCCTGGTATGCATGGTCCTCTCACCCCCAATCCTGCTATGCATGGTCCCCTCATGCCCCAATCCTGGTATGCATGGTACCCCTCACCCCCCTATTCTGGTATGCATGGTCCCCTCACCCCCCCCAATCCTGCTATGCATGGTCCCCTCAAGCCCCAATCCTGGTATGCATGGTACCCCTCACCCCCCTATTCTGGTATGCATAGTCCCCTCATCCCCCCAATCCTGGTATGCATGGTCCTCTCACCCCCCAATCTTGGTATGCATGGTCCCATCAATCCTGGTGTGCATGGTCCTCTCACTCCCTCAATCCTGGTATGAATGGTAGCCCTCATCCCCCCAATCCTGTTATGCATGGTCCACTCACCCCCCCAATCCTGGTATGCATGGTCCCCTCACCCCCCAATCCCGGTATGCATGGTCCTCTCACCCCCCCAATCCTGGTATGCATGGAAGCCCTCACTTCACCAATCCTGGTATGCATGGTCCCCTCACCCCCCAATCCTGGTATGCATGGTCCCCTCACTGCCCCAATCCTGGAAGGCATGGTCCTCTCACCCCCCTATCCTGATATGCATGGTCCCCTCAGCCCCAATCCTGGTATGCATGGCACCTCATTCCTCATCCTGGTATGTATGGTCTCCTCACCCCCCAATCCTGGTATGCATGGTACCCCCTCATCCCTATTATGGTAAGCATGGTCCATTCACCCCTCAAATCTGGTATGCATGGTCCCCTCACCTCCAAATTCTGGTATGCATGGTCCCCTCACCCTCAATCCTGGTATGAATGGTCCACTCACCCTCCAATCCTGGAATGCATGGTCCCCACACCACCCAATCCTGGTATGCATATTCCTCTCACCCCCAATCCTGGTATGCATGGTCCCCTCACCCCCCAAATCCAGATATGCATGGTCCCCTCACCCCCCAATTCTGGTATGTGTTGTCCCCTCATTCCCAATCCTGGTGTGCATGGTCCCCTCACCCCCCCATCCTGATATGCATGGTCCCCTCATTCCCAATCCTGGTATGCATAGTCCCCTCACCCCCCAATCCTGGTATGCCTGGTCCCCTCAGCCCCAATCCTGGTATGCATGGTCCCCTCACCCCCCAATCCTGGTATGCATGGTCGTTTCACCCCCCTATCCTGGTATGCATGGTCCCATAGTCCCAATCCTGGTATGCATGGTTCTCTCACCCCCCCAATCCAGGTATGCATGGTCCCCTCATCCCCTAATCCTGGTATGCATGGTACCCCTCACCCCCTAGATTTGTATGCATGGTCCCCTCATCCTCCCAAATCCTGGTATGCATGGTCCCCTCACCCCCAATCCTGGTATGCATGGTCCTCTCACCCCCCAATCCTGGCATGCATGGTCCCCTCAATCCTGGTATGCATGGTCCTTTCTCCCCCCAATCCTGGAATGAATGGTAGCCTTCACCCCCCAATCCTGGTATGCATGTTTCCCTCATCCCCCCAATCCTAGTATGCATGGTCCCCTCATTCCCAATCCTGGTATGCATGGTCCTCTCATCCCCCAATCCTGGTATGCATGGTCCCCGGTCCCCTCACCCCCTATCCTGGTATGCATGGTCCCCTCACCCCCCAATCCTGGTATGCATGGTCCTCCCACCCCCCAATCCTGGCATGCAAGGTCCCCTCAATCCTGGTATGCATGGTCCTTTCACCCCCCAATCCTGGAATGAATGGTAGCCTTCACCCCCCAATCCTGGTATGCATGTTCCCCTCATCCCCCCAATCCTAGTATGCATGGTCCCCTCATTCCCAATCCTGGTATGCATGGTCCTCTCTCCCCCCAATCCTGGTATGCATGGTCCCCTCATCCTCCAAAATCCTGGTATGCATGGTCCCCTCACCCCCCAATCCTGGTATGCATGGTCCTCTCACCCCCCAATCCTAGCACGCATGGTCCCCTCAATCCTGGTATGCATGGTCCTTTCACCCCCCAATCCTGGAATGAATGGTAGCCTTCACCCCCAATCCTGATATGCATGGTCCCCTCAGCCCCAATCCTGGTATGCATGGCAACCCATTCCTCATCCTGGTATGCATGGTCCCCTCACCCCCCAATCCTGATATGCATGGTTCTCTCACCCCCCTATCCTGGTATGCATGGTACCCCTCACCCCCTATCCTGGAATGCATGGTCCCCCTCATCCCCAATCCTGGTATGCATGTTCCTCTCACCCCACCAATCCTGGTATGCATGGTCCCCTCATCTACCCAATCCTGGTATGCATGATCCCCTCACCCCCCTATCCTGGTATGCATGGTACCCCTCACCCCCTATCCTGGTATGCATGGTCCCCTCATCCCCAATCCTGGTATGCATGGTCCTCTCACCCCACCAATCCTGGTATGCATGGTTCTCTCACCCCCAATCCTGATATGCATGGTCCCTCAATCCTGGTATGCATGGTCCTCTCACCCCCCCCCACAATCCTGGTATGCATGGTCCTCTCACCCCACCAATCCTGGTATGCATGGTTCTCTCACCCCCCAATCCTGATATGCATGGTCCCTCAATCCTGGTATGCATGGTCCTCTCACCCCCCCACAATCCTGGTATGCATGGTCCTCTCACCCCTCCAATCCTGGTATGCATGGTAGCCCTCACCCCCCCAATCCTGGTATGCATGGTCCCCTCACCCCCCCAATCCTGGTATGCATGGTCCCCTTACCCCCCAATCCTGGTATGCATGGTCCCCTCAGCCCCAATCCTGGTATGCATGGCACCCCATTCCTCATCCTGGTATGCGTGGTCCCCTCACCCCTCTATCCTGGTATGCATGGTACCCCTCACCCCCTATCCTGGTATGCATGGTCCCTTCATCCCCAATCCTGGTATGCATGTTCCTTTCACCCCACCAATCCTGGTATGCATGGTCCCCTCATCCCCCCAATCCTGGTATGTGTTATGATCTGCTACAAGCACTAAGGAAAGATGGGAATTCTGTCCCTACAATAGAACTAAGCTGGATCCCTACAATGTAACGGGAACCTGATCCTGCGACCAGACCCGCTAAAGTCCTCAGCTAGTCTGAACGAAGACCTATAGTTGCGAGGGAGGAATCCCTACAAGATCTAGGGACTGGGAGAAAAGGTGGACACCTCCTAATAGAAACTGTAGCAGGGATAATTAAACAGAAAACAAAATAACTTAGAGATCCTAAGATCAAGAAAAACTGACTGAGTAAGGAACCTAAGCACCCGGCTAGCTTAAGAGTAGATAATACAATGAAGTCTAGCAAAGCCAGAAGGGCGGAGCCAGACTAAATAGGGAAAAAAGGTCATGTGACCAGCAAACTGAAAAAAAACCTAACAAGAGGGTTCTAACAGTACCCTCCCTTCTAAGAGGATCCTCCGGATCCCCTAGGACTTAGGCTTATCCGGAAACCTCTTATGAAACGCTCTGACAAGTCTAGACGCAGAAACATCATCCGCCCTCACCCATGAGTTATCCTCGGGTCCATAACCCTTCCAAGCGACGAGGTACTGCAAACTCCCTCTATACCGTCTAGAATTTAGGATGCGGGAAATCTCATATTGCCCGTCCTCCACCACCAGGGGAACAGTGGCCGAGACTAGTGATGGGACTTCGGGTTTTTTTTTGGGAATCGGCTCTTTCAGCTCGGCTCAGCAAGAAGAGCCGGCTCTTTCGGCTCTTGAATCGGCTCTTCAGTAATCTCACCAAAATAATGACACAAAACCTTCTAGTTAACAGATTAACATTGTTTATATTATTTTTCATTATAAGAACATCAAACAAATGCAAAAAATGTGCAAAACAGCAGTATAACTTAACAGTGAAACATTTTTAGAAGGTCATTAGGACAAATTGGCATTAAGAAACACTAAGTGCCTCAGTTTGGACGGGCTGATCCGGTTTCTTCTCTCTGTGAGGCACGTTCTATGTCATACAATCTTGGTATAATTGTTTGGGAGAGTGTCCTTCTGCATGGAATAACATACATAGATTGAGAGCTTGGGTATAGCTTCTAAACTCCTTATCCTCCACAATTGAGAATGGTTGGAAATCCTTCGCAATCATTTTGGCCAATTCTTCGTCAATTGAAATTTTCTTTGCTGGGGTAAGGGCTTTATTTGGCATAAATTGGTGCATAGAGGTTTGGGTACTAGTTTTTGGTCTGATACCTGAGGGGTGGCTGTAGACGCTGCAGCAGCAGTACCAGTAGATGACGTACTGGGGGTCACATGGTCTGGAGCAGATACCTGCGTGCTATCTTCAATAGGCACTGTAGGGTGTGCAGTTCTGATATGCCTATGAAGGTTTGTGGTAGACACTGCTCGAAAAGATAGTGTGTGCTTACAAAGTCTGCATTGAGCCTTACTGTTTCCAATGTCATCAAAGTGAGCCCAAATGCTGCTTCTCTTCTGCCGTTTGTCACTCATCTTTGATCATGTGTTTTGCACAGTAGTGTTATGATCAGTCACTTTTTACTGATGGAATTTGTCAGAAACCACACACTTTACAACACAAACCTGTGCAGAGACTTCAGGATTCTCCATCTGCTTTCACTGTAATATGGCTGGGATTCTTGTAACAGCACACACACCTCTGCCTGCCTATCTCTAACTCTCTCCTCCAGACAGGTACCGTCACTACAACACACTGAACACAGGGCAGGATGCCAATAGGCAAAGCTGTAAGAAGACAGTGCATGTATGAGGACAAGTAGTCTGCACAGGATTACTATTTCAAATTCCATATTTCAAATTACAGATTTCTAATTACTATACTATGAATTAGACTAGAATTGGACTGGAATTTGACTGTAAGTTGACCAATATATTAATCAGGACTGGAATCAGGTATCCCACACTTTGCTTCTTTTTAATTATGTATTTTATCCCTATCCTCCTGTGTTCCCTTGCCATCCACATTCACCGCCCCATCCCCCCTCCATCACGACTCATACACATCAGCCCCTCTATCCTTCCCTCTCCCATGTACAGCTCCCATGCACTCCTCATCTTCCTGAAAAACCTCAGCCCATCTTGCCCAAACACATCACAGAAAAAACCTACTTACAATTCCAAAAACTACCTGCTCTTTATCTTCCTACTCCTACTGATTTCAGGGGACATCTCCCCCAACCCTGGTCCACCATCCCCCAACCTCAATCCCTACCCTACCTCATTCCGAAACCATAATAATCTTATTAATATTACTTGCACTCCCTCATCTCCTTCTTTCAATTGTGCCCTCTGGAATCCACGGTCTGCATGCAACAAGCTACCCTTCCTGCACAACTACTTTCTGAACCACTCTCTTAATCTGTTGGCACTCACTGAAACCTGGATTCAGGATTCTGACACGGTCTCCCCTGCCGCCATTTCCTATGGTGGTTTACAGTTCTCCCATTCCCCGAGACCCACAAACAGACATGGTGGTGGAGTTGGCATACTCCTGTCCCCACAATGCACTTTCCAGGTCATCCCCCCAATTCCATCACTCTCATTCCCTTCTTTTGAGGTCCACACCATCAGGCTCTTCCATCCCCTCTCCCTCAGAGTAGCGGTCATATATCGGCCCCCAGGCTCACCCACCCAGTTCCTCGACCACTTCTCAGCCTGGCTGCCGCACTTCATGTCCTCAGAACTACCAACCCTTATCCTTGGAGACTTCAACATCCCCATTAACAGCCCTACTTCCACATCTGCATCTCAGCTTCTATCACTAACCACTTCTCTAGGCCTCTCACAGCTTTCAACCTCTGAGACACACAAGGATGGCAACACCCTTGACCTGGTCTTTGTCCGCCTCTGTTCAATCTCCCACCTAAATAACTCACCGCTTCCACTCTCTGACCACAACATTCTCTCCTTCACGCTCACAAATCCTCCACCACACCAGCGCACTCCCACCTACCACACATTCAGAAATCTACAAGCCATTAACCCTCAGACACTTTCAGACTCCCTACACTTATCGCTGTCCCCAATCTCCTCTTTTTCCTGTACTGATCTGGCTGTCCATCACTACAATGACACTCTTAGAAACACCCTTGACCAAGTAGCACCGCTCACCCTCAGAACCTCCAAACACACAGTAAAACAGCCCTGGCTCACATTGCAAACTCGACTTCTTCAGCGATGCTCTAGGAGTGCTGAACGCCTCTGGAGAAAAACCTGCACACCAGAAGACTTCATCCACTTTAAATTCATGTTAAGAACTTATAATGCTGCCCTTCACCTCGCCAAACAGACCTACTTCACCACACTGATCTCCTCACTAGCCAACAACCCCAAGAAACTCTTTGACACTTTTCACTCCCTCCTCAGGCCAAAAGCACAAGCCCCTATCACAGACATTTGTGCTGACGACCTGGCCTCCCACTTTATAGAAAAAATAGATACTATCCGTCAGGAAATCTGCTCTCAACCACCAAGTGCTGTGACCCCCATCCCACCCTGCATTTCCCCTGGCTCACTTTCCACATTTGATACCATCACAGAAGAAGAAGTCTCCAGACTCCTCTCTTCCTCTCTCCGACTACATGCACTACCGACCCCATCCCCTCACATCTCCTCCAGTCTCTCTCTCCAGTTGTCACAACTCACCTAACTACAATCTTTAATCTCTCCCTCTCCTCTGGCATTTTCCTATCCTCCTTCAAACACTCCATCGTTACTCCACTACTAAAGAAAACCCACTCTTGACCCTTCCTGCACAAACAACTACAGACCGGTCTCCAATCTCCCCTTCATCTCTAAACTTTTGGAGCGCCTAGTATACTCCCGCCTCACCCGTTACCTCTCCACTCACTCCCTCCTAGACCCTTCACAGTCCGGCTTCCGACCCCTACATTCTACTGAAACTGCACTCATCAAAGTGACCAATGACCTTCTGACAGCAAAACGTAACGGTGACCACTCTCTGCTCATTCTACTCGACCTTTCTGCAGCTTTTGACACGGTTGACCACCGTCTCCTACTGTCTAGGCTCCAGTCACTAGGTATTAAGGACACTGTTCTCTCCTGGTTCTCCTCCTATCTTTCTGACCGCTCCTTCAGTGTCTCGTTCTCTGGCTCCACGTCATCTCCTCTTCCTCTCACTGTCGGTGTACCCCAGGGCTCAGTCCTTGGCCCCCTTCTCTTCTCTCTCTACACGGCCCCAATTGGACAGACCATCAGCAGATTTGGCTTTCAGTACCATCTTTATGCCGATGACACACAACTATACACGTCATCCTCCGACCTTACCCCCGCTGTTCTACAGAACACCACCGACTGTCCGCAGTCTCCAACATCATGTCCGCTCTCTATCTGAAACTTAACCTCTCCAAGACTGAACTGCTTCTGCTCCCGCCATCTAATAACCTCCCTAAATCTGACATTTCCCTCTCTGTGGGCGGCACCATAATAACACCCCGGCAGCAGGCTCGCTGTCTGGGTGTTATGATTGACACCAATCTCTCCTTCACCTCCCATATACAATCTCTTGCCCGCTCTTGCCGTCTACACCTAAAGAACATCTCTAGAATCCGCCCTTTCCTCACAATGGAAACAACAAAAACCCTCACTGTGGCATTGATCCACTCCCGCCTGGACTACTGCAACGCACTATTACTTGGCCTCCCCATTACTCGACTATCCCCTCTCCAGTCCATCCTTAATGCAGCAGCCAGGGTCATCCATCTGGCTAATCGGTACTCGGACGCATCCGCTCTTCGCCAGTCCTTACACTGGCTGCCCATTCATTATAGGATCCAATTCAAAGTACTGGTTCTCACCCACAAATCTCTCCACAGTGCAGCACCCCCCTACATCTCCTCCCTCATTTCTATCTATCGGCCCAACCGACTGCTGCGCTCTGCAAACGACGTTCGACTAACCTCTGCACTAATCCGTACCTCCCACTCCCGACTCCAAGACTTCTCCCGTGCTGCGCCAATCCTCTGGAATGCTCTACCCCAAGAAATTAGGACTATCCACAATTTGCATGGTTTCAGGCGCTCCCTCAAAACACATTTGTTCAGAGCGGCCTATCACATTCACTAACCAAAGTCATTCTATGTGTAAGTGTGTGTGTGTAGCCCATTCACTATCTCCATCCATCCCTCACTCCCTCAAGATGGCTGGACCATCATTGTAAATGCACCATTGTATATATACACCTGTACTTTGTATCTCCCCCACCTAATTGTAGATTGTAAGCTCTCACGAGCAGGGGCGGCCTATTTTGCTTTAATTATTGTATTGTTAACGTTGTTACCTATGACTTGTGTTTTAAAATTGTTAAACTGTAAAGCGCTGCGGAATATGTTGGCGCTATATAAATAAAGATTATTATTATTACAAGTGAAACGTGAGCTGTGACTGGCTGCTCTGTGGTCACATGTTCTGCCTTCATTTACATCCTGCTTCTGTATTGGGTGAATGAGATAACACTGTGCTGCTGCCGACTCCTCTCCTACAGTACTTTCAGCAGCAGCTTTCCTCTCTCCCCTCCAGCACACAGTCTCTCCTGGCTCCTCCCTCCCCCTCCACCACCAGGCTGACGTCAGCAGCACAGGAAGGGAGGAGAGCAGAGAGCCACTAGATAACAAGCGGCTCACTGATAGGTGCCGGCTCATATCGTTCACAGTGAAGAGCCGGCTCTTTGAGTTGGCTCGTTCATGAACGTCACATCACTAGCCGAGACGTCTCCATCTGAGACCTCAGCTTTTTCAAGAGAGAAACATGAAACACCGGATTAATCTTCCAGGAGGTAGGAAGCTCCACCTTAACAGCAGATTGGTTAATAACCTGAAGCACCTTAAAGGGCCCTACAAACTTGGGACCCAATTTCTTAGACGGAATCCTCAAGCGCAGATTCTTAGAGGACAACCAAACCATGTCACCAATAGCAAACAAAACCTCTTGTCGTTTTCTATCAAAATACACTTTGGATCTTTTGTTAGCCTCCTGAAGATTACCACGCACATCAGTCCAAACTCTCTCCAAAACACCAGAAAAATTCTCCTCTTCAGGTACAGCCGATCCCAACTTGGAAAATGACCCAAAGGACGGATGTCTCCCAGTACAACAAAAAAAAGGCGAACAACCAGCAGAAGTGGATGTATGGTTGTTAAGAGCAAACTCAGCAAGTGGCAGAAACTCAGACCACCCATCAGTCACAAAACAACGCAAGAACTGCTCAACATCCTGGTTTTTCCTTTCTGTCTGGCCACTAGACTCAGGATGATATCCGGATGAAAACGACAAATGAACTCCCAAACTGTCACAAAAGGCGCGCCAAAAACGAGCCACAAACTGAGGTCCCCTATCAGAAACAATGTCAGTAGGAACGCCATGTAGTCTGACAATTTCCTTGACAAAGGCCTTAGCGAGAGTCTTAGCGCAGGGCAGTTTGATGAAAGGAACCAAGTGACACATCTTGCTAAAACGGTCCACGACCACCCAGATGACAGTGAAACCCTCAGAGGGGGGAAGGTCAGTAATAAAGTCCATAGCCAAATGTGTCCAAGGTGCACTAGGGACCTCCAGAGGGCAAAGCAACCCCGCAGCAGGAGTATGAGAAGACTTAGATCTAGCACACACAGTGCATTGACGCACCCACTTAATGACTTCCTTCTGCCATCCAGGCCACCAAAAGCTGCGACCCACAAGTCTCTTGGTCTCAGAGATTCCAGGATGACCTGCCAACCGAGAGTCATGATATTCAATAAACAAATCTCTCCTCAGGGTACCAGGCACAAACAACCTCCCATGCGGCGTGTTAGATGGGACATTCTCCTGTGGCTTTAAGAATCTCATCTTTCAACACAGAGTCCAAAACAGCAATAACAACCCCCCCTTGCAAAATGTTTTCCTCCTCCTCAGTACCCACCATAGGAGAAAA
>JARQOD010000006.1:245627697-245761835 GCA_033576555.1 Oophaga sylvatica | reverse complement strand
GTTTTTTGGGACCCCCCAGGCCCCGCAATTTCCCTGGCATGCTCTCAATCAACTTCTGACAATCCTGACTGATAGCAGTCCATTTTGCACAATCAATGTTTTCATTTGTCAGAATTTTTAGGTTTTGTTTGTCACCGTCTTTTGATGATTGCCAAAGTTCTCAATGGGATAAGATGGGGGGAAATTCCAGGCCATGGACCAAATCTCTTGTTTGTTCCTGAGCCATTTAGTTATACCTTTGCTTTATGGCAAGGTGCTCCATCATGCTGGAAAAGGCATTGTGATCGCCAAACTGCTCTTGGAGGGTTGGGAGAAGTTGCTCTTGGAGGACATTCTGGTCCATTCTTTTTTCAGGGCTGTGTTTTTAGGCAAGACTGTGAGAGAGCCGTTTCCCCTTGGCTGAGAAGCAACCCCACACATGATGGTTTCAGGATGCTTAACAGTTGGCATGAGACAAAAACTGGTGGTAGCGCTCACCTTGTCTTCTCCGAATGAGGCGTTTTCCTGATGTCCCAAACAATCGAAAAGGGGATTCATCAGAGAAAAAACTTTACCCCAGTCCTCAGCAGTCCACTGCCTGTACCTTTTGCAAAATATCAGTTGTCCATGATGTTTTTTTTTGGAGAGAAGTGGCTTCTTTGCTGCCCCCCTTGAGACCAGGCCTTGCCCCCAAGAGTCTCCGCCTCACAGTGCGTGCAGATGCACTCACACCTGCCTGCTGCCATTCCCTGAGCAAGTCTGCACTGCTGGTAGCCCGATCCACAGCTGAAACACTTTTAAGAGAGGGTCTGGCGCTTGCTGGTCTTTCTTGGGCGCCCTGAAGCTTTTTTGGCAACAATGGAACCTCTCTCCTTGAAGTTCTTGATGATGCGATAGATTGTTGACTGAGGTGCAATCTTTCTAGCTGCGATACTCTTCCTGTTAGGCCATTTTTGTGCATTGCAATGATGACTGCACGTGTTTCTTTAGAGATAACCATGGTTAACAGAAGAGAAACCATGATGCCAAGCACCAGCCTCCTTTTAAAGTGTCCAGTGGTGTCATTCTTACTTAATCATGACAGATTGATCTCCAACCATGTCCTCATCAACACCCACATCTGTGTTAATGGAGCAATCACTGAAAAGAGTTAGCTGGCCCTTTTAAGGCAGGGCTGCAATGATGTTGAAATGTGTTTTGGGGATAAAGTTCATTTTCTAGCCAAATATTGACTTTGCAAGTAATTGCTGTTAAGCTGATCACTCTTTATAACATTCTGGAGTATATGCAAATTGCCATTAGAAAAAGTGAAGCAGTAGACTTTGTAAAAATTAATATTTGTGTCATTCTCAAAACTTTTGGCCATGACTGTATATATATATATAATATATATATATATATATATATATATATATAGCATTATACCCTATGAGGGGGGGCAGCATTATCCTCTATGAGGGGGGCAGCATTATCCCCTATGAGGGGGCTGCTTTATAATCTATGAGGGAGGCTACCCCAACTCCTGCTACATAATTAAGACATGTACTACCTTATATTATACCCTGATATTAGTGTGTTTTACTGCACAATTTGTGGTCTTGTATTTATTTCTATGTAGCTACATAGTGGGCCCCAAGAATGATTTTCTCTGGTGGGCCCAAGGTGTTCCAGTCCGACGCTGGTATCTGGTATAGTGTAATGGATAAGTGCACAGCCTACGACATGGGAGACTGGTAAACAAAGGCTCACAGAACTTGCTGCAAGACTAGGGAGATACACTAGAGAAGCTGAGGCCAAGAAGATAAATGCCTGTACTCCAGAGAACCATCCAAGGTGTACTCCCAACTACAGAGTAACAGCACAAAGGCTGCAACTCCACCAATAGCAGAGACTGTACAATACTGTAGGAACATATGGGAGAAGGAAAGAGCACACAACACCAGTGCAATATGGCTGCAAGATCTGAGAATGAAACACAGCAACCACCTAGAGCAAGAACCAGTCACCATTACAGAAGCAGACATCCAACAGCGGGTCAAGAACATGAAGAGCTGGACAGCACCTGGCCCAGACATGACCACATCTACTGGCTAAAGAAATTCACAGCAGTACATGAACAAATGGCAAAGAAGATGAACCAACTGCTAGAAGCAGGCCACCACCCAGCCTGGCTAACACAAGGAAGAACAGTGCTGATCATGAAGGATCCTCACAAAGGAACAGTGCCATCCAACTACCGCCCAATAACATGCCTTACAACAACATGGAAACTCCTGTCAGGCATCATAGCCACCAAGCTACAGAACCATATGAACCAGTACATAAATCCAGCTCAGACAGGCATTGTGACCGACACCAGAGGATCTAAGCTCCAGCTCCTAGTATATAGAGCAGTCGCTCAAGACTCAAGATCCAGGCAGACCAATCTCAGCACAGCCTGAATTGACTACAGGAAAGCCTATGACTCAATGCCACACACATGGATCTGTGAATGCTTGGCTCTCTACAATGTCAACAGGAAATTAAGAACTTTCCTCAGAAACTCAATGGGGCAATGGAGAACACCATTGGAAGTCAACTCAGGACAACTAGCACAAGTGTCCATCAAATGTGGCATATACCAAGGTGATGCACTGTCCCCATTGCTGTTCTGCATAGGCTTGAACCCCCTCAGTCAGATAATTACAGAGTCTGGCTATGGATACAAGTTCAAGAGTGGAAGCACCATCAGCCACCTCCTCTACATTGATGACATCAAGCTGTATGCGAAAAACGAATGAGCCATCAATTCACTGATCCACCTGACAAGGATCTACTGTGAAGACATCGGGATGTCCTTCAGACTGGAGAAGTGCGGCCGGTTGGTAATAAAGAGAGGCAAGGTAGTCAAGACTGATGGAGTGGAATTGCCAGCAGTGCACATAGCAGATATACAGACATGCTACAATTACCTCAGCATCCCACAGGGATACGGTAACCATGATGAGCAGGCAAGGAAAGGAGCAACATCCAAATACCATCAAAGGTTAAGACAGGTCCTGAAGAGCCAGCTCAACGGGAAGAATAAAATCCGAGCCATCAGTACATATGCCCTGCCAGTTATCAGATACCCTGCTGTAATAGTGTGCTGGCCAAAAGAAGAGATGGAAGCTGCAGATGTGAAGACTCGAAAGCTCCTCACAATGCATGGAGGTCTCCACCCTAAGTCTAACGCCCAAAGATTGCATACCATGATAAAAGAGGGTTGTCGAGGCTTGATAAGTATCCAAGCCACCATCACGGACGAAACAAGGAGTATCCAAGAATACATCAGAAAAATGGCACCAAAAGATGAGATGCTGAAAGAAAGCCTAAGGCAGCAACAACAACAACAGATCTGGAAGGAAGAACAGGAACATGAAGTGCCATAGCAAGGCAAGCCGCTGCATGGGATGTACCATCAACAGATAATGGAGGTGGCTGACATGGAGAAATCCTACCAATGGCTGGAGAAAGCTGGACTCCGAGACAGCACAGAGGCACTAATCATAGCGGCACAAGCACTAAGTACCAGATCCATAGAAGCAGGGATATACCACACAAGACCCAAGGTGCAGACTATGCAAAGAAACCTCAGAAACAGTTCAACACATAGTGGCAGAATGCAAAATGCAAGGAGGAAGAGCGTACACCGAACGCCACAATCAAGTAAGGGGAATTGTATACAGGAACATATGCACAGCATATGGGCTAAGTCACCTTAAGTCCAGGTGACCCCAGAGAAAGTGGTGGAGAATGAAAGGGCAAAAATCCTGTGGGACTTCGAGATCCAGACGGATAAGCAAGTGTTAGCTAACCAACCAGAGATTGTGATAGTGGACAAGGATCAGAAGACTGCAATGATAATAGATGTGGCAGTGCCAAGTGACAGCAACATCAAAAAGAAGGAATATGAGGAGCTGGAGAAATACCAGGGCCTCAAAGGAGAACTGGAGAAGATGTGGAAGGTGAAGGCAACAGTGATTCCAGTGGTGATAGGAGCACTTGGTGCAGTTACCCATAAGTTGGAAGAATGGTTAGAACAGATCCCAGGAGCAACATCTGAGCTCTCTGTCCAGAAAAGCACAATGCTGGGAACAACTAAGATCCTGCGCAGAACCCTCAAACTCCAAGGCCTCTGGTACAGGACCCGAGAATGAGAAAGGACAACAAAGACCACCCCCAGTGCGGGATGAGTAGGAAGATATATATATATAATATATATATATATTATTATAATGTTTTTCTATAATTTTATAATTTTCTTTCTAATCTCCTGAGACAACTCTTTCCTTCGCTTCCTCTGGTCCATGTTGAGTGTGATACACACCATGTCACCAAAAAGCACAGTGAGTATCTGTAGCCCTCTATACAGGCCCACTCACTGATTCCAGGATTGTGGACACCTGTGATGCTAATTAGCGGACACTTGATTCAACAGGTCCCTTTTGTCACATTTTCAGGGGTATCATTATTTCTTTCCAGGCCTATTTCATGAGTTTATTTTTTTTTAAATTCTGTGGAAGCATGGTTGAAAAACAATTTCTGACTTTCTGTGACGCTTCCCACGGCTGCGGGGCGTTGGGACATGCCATAGCTTGCCTAACTAGCCAATGCTCCCACGCCGCCAGTCCACGACGACTTGAGGCATGCGTCCCAGATGGTAAGAGAATGTGGACCCACTGGACCACAGAGGGAGACCCGGGCCTGCCCGGACTAGGGAAGGGCAGCGACCGGGATCCGTGGCAGCTGAGCATGTGGGCAAGATGGCGACCTGCAGGACTAGACAACACCGCACAACTTCAGGTATGAAGAAACATAAAGTTTACTTAAAAACACACACAGTACATAAACATAACATAATGCCGGGCTCCCGATTCTGCACATCAGAGAAGGGTACACGTCTCAGGATCACAGACGAGTGCAGGAGGACATCACGGGTAGATGCAGTCCAAGGTTATCTGGCATGGGCATACTAGGGCGGCCTCTCTCTCAGGCCTCAGGCGTAGCACAGGCTCAGCAGGAGAACATCAGACACCGACCTCAGACAGACTTCAGACGATGGCGGGTTTATCAAGGGTAGATGCAGTCCAGGATCATCTGGCACAGGCATACTAGTATGGCCTCTCTCTCAGGCCTCAGGCGTAGCACAGGCTCAGCAGGAGAACATCAGACACCGGCCCAGGACGAGCGTCAGACAATGGCGGGGTCATCACGGGTTGATGCAGTCCAGGGTCATCTGGCACGGGCATACTAGGAAGGCCTCTCTCTCAGGACTCAGGCGTAGCACAGGCTCAGCAGGAGAACATCAGACACTGACCCAGGACAGACGTCACACAGGGTAGACCTCGGAGGAACCGGCAGGACATCAGGAACACGGACTGGAACTCAGGAACACGGACTGGAACTCAGGAACACGGACTGGAACTCAGGAACACCAGAACACTGGCATCGGACTCCGGACATCTGGCAACGATCGGCAGGCTCCAGACATCAGGCAGGCTCCGGACATCTGGAAGTGGTCATCGGACATCGGACATCAGGCCACAGTCATCAGGCATCAGACATCTGGCAGCGACCTGAAAAGGAACCCCAGCGTCTGGTGCAAGCCCCGCCAGGCTCAACGGGAGCCGGCCAGGGATTGCACAGAAGCTGAGCACAGAGTAACAGAAACTCAGCACACACACTGGACTCCTCCTTCCAAGATGAACTCAGGTTATATAGCAAAGAATCACAGTCACTGGCACAGGGTTCAGGACACAGAAGGACTTCAGGAACATAACACAGAGGACACAGTTCAGACAGTCAGGTACAGGATCCCATCCAGGATCATGGAATCAGGAAACAAAACACAACAGGAACAGGCCTGGATATGCAGCCTCCAGGAAGGGCGATCTGGGTATTCTGCCCCCAGAGCTGGTGTAAACGCAAGACACAGTTCAGCATTCAGGTACCGGGACAGATCCAGGATCAGGGATTCAGGGAACAAGACACAGCAGGAACAGGCCTGGATATGCAGCCTCCAGGAAGGGCGATCTGGGTACTCAGCCCCCAGAACAGGCGGAAACACAAGACACAGTTCAGACATTCAGGTACCGTAACAGATCCAGGATCAGGGATTCAGGGAACAAGATACAACAGGAACAGGCCTGGATATGCAGCCTCCAGGAAGGGCGATCTGGGTACTCAGCCCCCAGAACAGGCGGAAACACAAGACAGGACAAAGGGAATCGTCTTTCCAGAACTGATCGCACTCAGAGCAGGAGCTGAACAAACTAACACACACGGCTAGGTTCAGGAACTCAATGCAAACTCAATGCAAAGCTCTGGCAATGCCCCACAGGGCTGGGGAACTTTATATATGAGCTGCTTCACAGCGACAGGCTGGAGCAGCAATTCTAGTGAACACCCATTCCTCATAAAAGCAGGACAGGTGTGGGCCGCGCCCCCTATGCAGAGCCAGACACAACTCAGCACAGAAGGACACCTGACAGTGGCTGCAGCCTCAACACACGTAGTAAGTCATGCACCACTGCAGAGGACTTTGCAACCTACGGGTAGCTTCTACAGCAGGCCAGGGACCGCACATGCGGGTGGTCATGCAACGCAGCGGAGACACTCACGCAAGTACGGCTACACAGCAGAGCTGGGAACTGAGCAGCATCCATACAGGTAACAGACAACAGTATCCCAGCTGGTTAGGGGGAAGGGAGCAAAAGGGTTAAAGCAAAGACATGCAAAGTAACGCTGGAAAACAAAGTACAGACAATACCAGCGTTACACTTTCATTTGTTCATTTTCATAGGTTTTTTATTTATTATTATTTTTGTCAGATTCAAATTATTTCTGTGACCATTGTGGGTTTTTCTGTCATTAAATGAGGGGTACCAACAATGTTGACCACATGTGTATCTTCCTGGGAGCTGCTCACTTTCAATCATAGGGGTAGGCATACACTTTGAGAGCACTGTAATCACTACCCGCTAGTGATGAATGAACGTGCTGCGATAAGTCGTTATCTGAGCATGTTCAGGTGCTAACCGAGTGACTTTGGCGTGCTCGAATAATATGTTCGAGTCCCTGTGGCTGCAGGTCCGGCAGCTGTTCAACATCCGCAACACGTGCAAGGATTGCCTGCTAGTTAGGCAATCGCTGCAGTCGTGGGGACTGGAACATATTATTTGAGCACGTCAACGTCACTCTGTTAGCACCCGAGCATGCTCAGATAACACCTTATCTGAGGACGATCGCTCATCACTACTCTGCACAGATTCGCTGAGGAGCTAGTTGTCACTCAATCCCCAGGAAGTGATTGCCCATAAAATATTGCCCCAGTTCATTATTTCACCTTTTTTGTACTTAGTGTTTTCACCTGTTTTTACTTTATGCCTTTTTTACATGCGTTTGCAACTTGGGATTTTTTTTAAAGTTTGTCATTGTGGGAGGAGTAAGGGGGTTTCCAGATTTCTTCAGCTGATTGATTCATCAATTGCCATTTTTTAAAAAAGTCACAACATTTTTGTGCAAATATACTTTACTACTGCTGGAGTAATTTTCTTTACATCTGATTTTTTTGTACAAATGTAACAAGGTGGCTCGGGATGGTAGTTATGGCCGAGTCACTTAAAGCTACAGTCCACAAAAAGAGTCCCCTGAGCAAATGGTCAGTGAGCACCCTGGCCCCTTGTACATAAAATGTACAGGATGGATATAGTTCACATGATTTACCTCTGCTCCGCAGTCGCAGTCCAGGATCACAGTTAGAATCCAACAGGGATAACTATTTATTGACAGATGAAGGAGGTATCAAAAGGTAGAAAAAGGCAGAAAAATATAGTTGCAACAGTTCAAACCTTCCTGCTCTTTCCCTGAGTTCTTGCGCTGCTGAATCGGAAGCAGCAGCAATGGCGGCAGCAACACCAGCAGTGGCAACAGGCAGAGCCCTTTAGCCGATTCCTGGATTCTTAAAGTGCCTGCTTCACTGTCCGTAGGCCTGGGGCAGCAGTCTTTAGCCCTCATGGGGTTTAGTCAGCAGTCCTTACCCCTCCCAGCAGGGGAGCACGTCCTGCCGTAGACAAGCCTGCCTCGGATCCAACTCAGGAGCAGGAACTTACTGCTCCTTTTTGCGGCTGTTAACCCAACCCCCGGTTAAATCCTTCTATCCCTGACTCTAGCTTACAGTATACTCTATATAGAAACATGGAATACAGCAACAGTACTCAAGACATTAACAACACCTTAATACAATAACAGACATTCTATATTGCAAACATAGCACATACATTAAAGTACAAGGTAACATAGGGATAAAAAGGGTAATACATAAGGCATACACATACAGACATTACTAAACGGGTACACCGTCCGGGTACCACATAAAACGCACGGGCCCAGCACACGGGAGAGAGAGGGCAGACGAGGGTCCCCACCACCTCCTTACACCCCTCCCAAAAAAAAATGGCCGTCCCCGGCCATAACAGAAAATGGCACATACAGTACAGACCAAAAGTTTGGACACACCTTCTCATTCAAAGATTTTTCTGTATTTTCATGGCTATGAAAATTGTAGAATCACACTGAAGGCATCAAAACTATGAAGTAACACATGTGGAATTATACATTACACTTTACAAAAAAGTGTGAAACAACTGAAAATATGTCTTATATTCTAGGTTCTTCAAAGTAGCCACCTTTTTCTTTGATTACTGCTTTGCACGCAGAAAAGGTGAACGGATGGATTCTACATGCCTTGTTCCCTCCGTGAAGCATGGAGGAGGTGGTGTGATGGTGTGGGGGTGCTTTGCTGGTGACACTGTTGGGGATTTATTCAAAATTGATGGCATACTGAACCAGAATGTATAGCACAGCATCTTGCAGCGGCATGCTATTCCATCCGGCTTGCGTTTCGTTGGACCATCATTTATTTTTCAACAGGACAATGACCCCAAACACACCTCCAGACTGTGTAAGGGCTATTTAACCAAGAAGGAGAGTGTTGGGGTGCTACGCCAGATGACCTGGCCTCCACAGTCACCAGACCTGAACCCAATCGAGATGGTTTGGGGAGAGCTGGACCGCTCACCGCTTCAATTTTGAATAATCCCCAACAGTGTCACCAGCAAAGCACCCCCACACCATCACACCACCTCCTCCATGCTTCACGGTGGGAACCAGCATGTAGAGGCCATCCGTTCACCTTTTCTGCGTGCAAAGCAGTAATCAAAGCAAAAGGTGGCTACTTTGAAGATCTTAGAATATAAGACATATTTTCAGTAGTTTACACTTTTTTGTAAAGTGTAATGTATAATTCCACATGTGTTAATTCATAGTTTTGATGCCTTCAGTGTGATTCTACAATTTTCATAGTCATGAAAATACAGAAAAATCTTTGAATGAGAAGGTGTGTCCAAACTTTTGGTCTGTACTGTATATAAAAACTTCCGTGCAACAACTTTTGTAAAAAGAGTCCTAGTCTCTATTAAAGTGGGTCCACCGGACCAAGCTCTCCTCCCTTTGACCAGACCACAGGTTTAGCAACAAATAGGTGCGCTGGACTTCAACAGGGGGCCTGTCCAAGGTAAAAAAAAAAACGTTCACAGTTCCAGGTTAAGAGAGTCTTTGCCGCAGCCGCACACACAGTCAGTCAACCCTCATAGGGTTGTCAGGCCCGTGATCCAGCAAGGGATGCGCAAATAAACTTGGAGGAGGGGAGAACGAACAGTTTTCAGTCTTTCATCGGTGAACGTGGTGGCCACTCCAGACGCCTCAGTCCATTGGCGCCACATATGGCTCCTTGCTCTCTCAGGAATGTGGAACAGTCCCTGGAACTTAGCACAGGTGCAACCAGCACCACTTAAACATCAGTCCTTAAAGTTGCCGCATCAATCTATGCACGGCCGCTGGTTGGTGTAATGGGCCGCATGAGGACCCTGCACAACTATGTACGTGTGGAATGAGGAGCCACTGGAGGAGGAGGAGTCCCCACTATTCCTACGGCCCCACTCACCCTCCAGCGGTGGTCCCCCTGCTCCTGGAGCCTCCGGCTCCGCTGTCATACCTGTGGCAGCCTCACTACGTCCAGGTTCCAGAATCATAGAATCATAGGATCCAACAAAAAAGGCATAAAAAATACAGACATTACGAAACGGTTACACCATTCAGGTAGCGCATAAAATGCCCTGGCCCAGCACACGGGAGAGAGAGGGCAGACGAGGGTCCCCGCCACCTCCTTACACAAATTTGGCAACATTTTACATTTGCCTTTTTGGTCTAAAAACTGTACAGAAAAGGTAAAAGACAAAAATGAAGAGTGTTTTTTATTTTGTTCAAAATTCATGAACTAAGTGAAGAAATTTGAACAATTTGGTGTAAAAAAGTATCAGTGAATATAAAGACAAACAAAAGTACAGGGAATTGTAAGAAAGTTAAAATGTAAGAAATCCTTTAAAAACTGTAATTCAACAGATCAGCCATGATCAACAATTTGATAAAATCCCTCTGATGAGAATAGTTTTAGACACACTGTATATCGGGCCGTTAAGCAGTGAGTTCATTGTGTCCTCTATATATCTACTTTAGCATTGTATACATTCCCATTTTAAGCTTCTATAAACAAGTAGGGGTCAAATGGTCAGACACAGCTGCGATCTACAACAGCAGTCCTGAAATATGGCTGATGTTGTTTTCTGCCAAAAAAACTGGCTAAAAACTGCAAAAACGAGGCAAAGTCCTCAAATTATTCTTTATACACAGAATTAAAAATGTGGCAATATATTTCCAGGTTGTTTACGGTTTTGTGATTAAATGCAGCTTTTACTTTTACTTAATATCTTTTATATCAAAACATCATGAAAAAAATTACACTTTTTTTAAGCATGCTAATAATGTAATGAAAACAAAATTGTATACTACAAGACCACGTTCACATGTTCAGTATTTGGTAGTATTTTACATCAGTATATGTAAGCCAAAATCAGAAGCAGAACAGTCAGAGGAAAAGTATCATATAAACACGTCACCACTTCTGTATTTATCACCCACTACTCATTTTGGCTTACAAATACTTATGGAAAATACTGAGCAAATACTGAACGTGTGAATGTGTCCTAAGGGTGTTTAAAAAGTGATGGCACCAGTTATTAGGATATTCCATCAGTCTATGATCAGTGCGTCCAACCTCTTGGAACCCTACTAATCCTGAGAATGTGTTAACATTTGTTAAAGAGTAGTTAAACTTGCGTACTGATTTTTCATATTTAGCAGGCATTTGATTTGTTGGTGATTAGGAATTACTGCTGTATTTGGGTACAGAGACAGATGATACCACTGTATGGGGGCATAAAGAGGAATTTTACTATTGTATGGAGTTGACATACAGTACAGACCAAAAGTTTGGACACACCTTCTCATTTAAAGATTTTTCTGTATTTTCATGACTATGAAAATTGTACATTCACACTTAAGGCATCAAAACTATGAATTAACACATGTGGAATTATAGACTTAGCAAAAATGTGTGAAACAACTGAAAATATGTCTTATACTCTAGGTTCTTCAAAGTAGCCACCTTTTGCTTTGATGACTGCTTTGCACACTCTTGGCATTCTCTTGATGAGCTTCAAGAGGTAGTCACCGGAAATGGTCTTCCAACAATCTTGAAGGAGTTCCCAGAGATGCTTAGCACTTGTTGGCCCTTTTGCCATCACTCTGCGGTCCAGCTCACCCCAAACCATCTTGATTGGGTTCAGGTCTGGTAACTGTGGAGGCCAGGTCATCTGGCGTAGCACCCCATCACTCTCCTTCTTGGTCAAATAGCCCTTACACACCCTGGAGGTGTGTTTGGGGTCATTGTCCTGTTGAAAAATAAATGATGATCCAACTAAACACAAACCGGATGGAATAGCATGCAGCTGCAAGATGATGTGGTAGCCATGCTGGTTCAGTATGCCTTCAATTTTGAATAAATCCCCAACAGTGTCACCAGCAAAGCACCCCCACACCATCACACCACCTCCTCCATGCTTCACGGTGGGAACCAGGCATGTAGAGTCCATCCGTTCACCTTTTCTGCGTCGCACAAAGACACGGTGGTTGGAACCAAAGATCTCAAATTTGGACTCATCAGACCAAAGCACAGATTTCCACTGGTCTAATGTCTATTCCTTGTGTTCTTTAGCCCAAACAAGTCTCTTCTGCTTGTTGCATATCCTCAGCAGTGGTTTCCTAGCAGCTATTTTACCATGAAGGCCTGCTGCACAAAGTCTCCTCTTAACAGTTGTTGTAGAGATGTGTCTGCTGCTAGAACTCTGTGTGGCATTGACCTGGTCTCTAATCTGAGCTGCTGTAAACCTGCGATTTCTGAGGCTGGTGACTCGGATAAGCTTATCCTCACAAGCAGAGGTGACTCTTGGTCTTCCTTTCCTGGGTCGGTCCTCATGTGAGCCAGTTTCTTTGTAGCGCTGGATGGCTTTTGCAACTGCACTTGGGGACACTTTCAAAGTTGTCCCAATTTTTCGTACTGACTGACCTTCATTTCTTAAAGTAATGATGGCCACTCGCTTTTCATTACTTAGCTGTTTTTTTCTTGCCATAATACAAATTCTAACAGTCTATTCAGTAGGACTATCAACTGTATCCACCAGACTTCTGCACAACACAACTGATGGTCCCAACCCCATTTATAAGGCAAGAAATCACACTTATTAAACCTGACAGGGCACACCTATGAAGTGAAAACCATTTCCAGTGACTACCTCTTGAAGCTCATCAAGAGAATGCCAAGAGAGTGGAAAGCAGTAATTAAAGCAAAAGGTGGTTACTTTAAAGAACCTAGAATATAAGACATATTTTCAGTTGATTCACACTTTTTTGTTAAGTATGTAATTCAACATGTGTTAATTCATAGTTTTGATGCCTTCAGTGTGAATTTACAATTTTCATAGTCATGAAAATACAGAAAAAATTTTAAATGAGAAGGTGTGTCCAAACTTTTGGTCTGTACTGTATATGCATTGATACTGAGTAGGGCCTAGCTAGGGGGATAATACTACTGTGAGGGTGTCTCAAGGGGGGACATCCCTACTGGAAAATAATTTATTGGGAAGAAGAAAAAACTGCGCAAAGCACCAGAGCAGCACTATGGAACTTTTCTTCTTTATCTGCCGCATTGTAGAAGTGGGGGAAAGATACGGCAGATGCTCTGGCAGTTAAGCTTTGCCCATTACTGCCACTAAGCTCTGCCCACCATGGCCATTAGCTCTTCACCCATTCAAACAGTACTGCAATTTTATTTTTGACTTTCCAACACCATATATTATTTATCACACAGTTCAGAGGTTCAGGGCCCTTTTTTAGTTTCCAAGGCCCACAGAGTGCACTCATCAGACACGTCACACAAACACAGCACACTTATCAGACTTAGCACAAAAGTACTGTCAACAAAAGTAAGATTTCAGCTCACCCCAATAAGTCCACATGTAGGTCCACAGTGTCCTGAGCACGAGTTCATGTCTCTGTCAGACGTCTTTGTAACATAGAAATGGAAAGAAGAATCCAGCTCCAAGACATAAAATCCAAAAATCTTTAATTTAAGAGCCATCCTCTTTTCAACTTCAGCTTTTTTACAGATGGTGTTATGTTTGCATCAAGAATTTGTTTCATTTCATTGAATCCATTCTTCCATCTACCTGTGAAATATTCCCTGTGCCATTGGCTGGTCCACCCCCATGCTTAATGGTTGTCGAGATGTTCTTTTCCTGAAATTCTGTGCCCTTTTTTCTCTACACATACCTTTGATCATTGTGGCCAAAGAGTTCTATTTTAACCTTATTGGTCTACAGGACTTGTTTCCACAACGCATTAGACTTGTTTAGATGTTTCTTTGCATACTTCTGAAGCTGAATTTTATGTTGAGGACACAGAAGAAGTTTTCTTCTGATGACTATTCCATGAAGGCCATATTTGTGCAGGTGTCTCTGAACAGTAGAACAATGTACCACAACTCCTGAGTCTGCTAAATCTTCTTTTGCAGTCAAGCAGGGGTTTTGATTAGCCTCTCTAACAATCCTACCAGCAGCTCTCACTGTAATTTAGCTTGATCTTTAAGACCTTATCTTGGCCTCCGCTGTTCCTGTTAACTGCCATTTCTTAATTACATTTCAAAGTGAGGAAAACGCGTTGCTATCTTCTTACAGCCTTGTGCTTTGTGGACGTGGACCATTTTCATTTTCAGAGTGCTAGGCATCTGCTTAGAAGAACCTATTGCTGCTGTGTTTTGGCACAAGATTAAAGGAGACTGAGGTTTTATAAAGTTGGGAAATTTGCATCACCTGGCCTTTCCTAACGATGACTGTAAACAAAGCATAACCCTAGCAGGCTAATTTATGTCTGAAATCTTGGTCAAAGTTACTTAAGCACACAAATCTCCAAGGGTGCCCAAACTTTTGCATGAACCCATTTTCTTTTTTGTAATTTTTAAAATGTAAAAAATGACAATATATACATTTTTTTGAATAGACGATGGCTTCTTCAAATGGATAATGCTCTTAAACATAAGTCAAAATCCACAATAGACTAACTCAAAAAGCACAAGATGAAGCTTTTACAATGGCCCTCACTGTCCCCTGATCAGAACATCCTTGAAAATTTGTGGCTAGACCTCAAATTAACAGTAATTGAACACAGCAGAAAAATATAAAATATTATTTTAAATATTATTAAAAGAATCCAATAAAAATTATTATATTTATCTGCATAAAGGTGAATGGCAGACCATTCGGTAATTAATTTAAAAAGATAGTTATATCCATGGACTATGAAAATTTAAAAAAGGGGGGCAGAGAACAAAATTTTAATAAAAACCTTTATTAATAATACATGGTTTTATAACACAGTACATAAAAAACACCAATACTTTCATGAATGACCCTTAATCTGTATATAGTCTAACTCAGTGATTCATGTGTAGCTCAACATGGATAAAAATAGCAGGGAGCAACCAAAGTAAAATAAATAAAAATAAATAGATAGATGCCTAAAGTGTAAAAAAATTGAGTGACAATGTTAAAAAGTGATAAAAATAGACATGTCATTTAAATACACTCCAAAATTTCATTAGTAAATGATTAATAAAAGTGACAGTGCAGAATGTGCAATTACTCCCAGCAAAAATGTGCAAAATATCCTTAGCAAATGTGCAAATTGTGCAAAAATGCTCCTGGCTACAAGAAAGAAATCTCCCACTTGCAATGTATATGCTAATCATAGGGGATATAAAGGCATCACGATTGAAAGAGTGCCCCTATCGCCAAACATATATCACAAAGGTCACCACAATGAGGTGGTCAGACCATTAATAATTACCTTATCATAAGGGCTCAGAAGAATAATGGTGTGCTTTGTGCCCAAAAATTAACAGTGCATGCAAGATGACCCAGGAACCTCACAGAGCTGGAAGAATTTTCCAAGAAAGAATGGATGAAAATATCTCAAACAAGAATTTATAGACTCTTGTCTGGCTGCAAAAAGTGTTTAAAAGCTGTCATACTTTCAAATTAGGGTTGCTACTAGATACTAACCATTGATACTGAAAGGATTTTTTGAAAAATAGATAAAGTGCACAAAAACATATCAATATATGTAAGGTATTAGTTAATATTATGGCCACAATACGTAAGCTTACAATACACTTCACGGATCCTAACTTTTTGCAAGTCCTAACGCTAAAAATCAAAAAAATCACTGAAACTAAAAGGATTTTTTGAGAAAAAAAAACCTCCAAAAAACATTGGAAAATCACTGAGAAAAGAGGCAGAGATGCTTACCTGCCTATGGCTCAAAACAATTGCACTATCCGGGTGCAGTGGACCCAACTAATCATGGCAACAACACAGGTGCAGCAATACCAATATAACAATCTCTCTCAGCCTACCAACCCATGGAGGGGGTGATTGTTCAGTATACTAGTGCACACATCAAACTAGCATAAACAAGTAAACACACAGTAAGTACACAATTATCACTGCACAAACCACGGCATAAACACCTCAGTCTTGCTGCTAGAATTACCACTTTCAAGGCTCATCAATAACAAGTGGAAATTCAGAAGTTACCTAAGATCGAAATAAAATGAACGTATACCCTGCTATAAGTAAAATCAGGAAAAAGCAATAGTGCATATAAATAAAATACAGAACTTAGTAAACACTGTTTTTAATTTAAAAAAAAGCTTAACCCCTTAACGACCGCCGATACGCCTTTTAACGGCGATCATTAAGGGTACTTAAACCACAGCGCCGTTAATTAACGGCGCTGTGGAAAAAGTGAATAGCTCCCCCCAGAGGCACATTTTCTCCGAGGTCTCGGCTACCGGGGGTAGCCGAGACCCCAGAGAACATGAATCGGGTCGGTTTTTACCGATCCCGATGTTGCGATCACCGTTATTAACCCTATAACGGCGATCGCAACAACAAAAAAAATAGTGTGCCATTTAATTTCTCTCTCCTCTGATGTGATCGGACATCAGAGGAGAGAGAAAAGGGGTCCCCGATCCCCCCTTGTGGCCCCCGATCCCCTCCATGTGGCCCCCAGGCCCTCTGGTGTCCCCCGGTGGGCGCCGCCATCTTTCAGGCCTAGAAAATGGCGGGCGCATACTCAGTGCGCCCGCCGCGATGTGCTGGGGGGGGCTTGGGCAATTTTCTCTGGGGTCTAGGCTGCCGAGGGTAGCCGAGACCCCAGAGAACATGATCCGGGTCGCGATCCGGTGTCGCGTTCGCCGTTATACTGAGTATAACAGCGACCGCAAAAAAAAAAAATAGTGATTGCACATCAGAGGGGAGAGAAATAGGGTCCCCAGGTCCCCCGACCCCCCCCCCCCCGTACCTCCGAGTGTCCTCCGGCAGGTCCCCCTGTGCTGCGATCCTCCCGGGTCTTCTTCCTGTAAATCTGGCGGCAGATTCAAAAATTTTTTCATTCATTCTCCTAAAAGTACATTTTGATCACTGTGATAAACTATCACAGTGATCAAAATAAAAAAAACAGTACATAACCCCCCCTTTAGTTAGGGACATATAATAAAATATAGAAATTATATTTATTTTCATTTTTCCGTTAGGGTTAGGGTTAGGGCTAGGGTTAGGGTTAGGGTTATAATTAGGGTTAGGTTTAGGCTGGGTTCATACTGCGTTATGGCAGTCCGTTAGACGGACTGCGTTACACCGTGGTATAACGCGGTGTAACGCAGTCCGTTAACGCTGCCATTCACCCCCATTTGAGGGCGCGACGCATGCCGTAAAGCGGCGTGCCATCATTCAGTGACGGAGCCTCGGACGCGGCCTGCAGCGTCTGGGCTCCGTCACCGCTAGCGCAGATGAATCATCCGCTGATTCCTCTGCGCTAGCGGGTATAGCATAACGCGATCGCGTTATGCTATACCGTTACCAGCCCGTCAACGCGATGTGTTGATCAGGCTGGTAAAACGCAAAATGAACCTAGCCTTAGGGTTAGGGTTATAATTAGGGTTAGGGTTACAATTAGGGTTAGGGTTACAATTAGGGTTGGAATTAGGGTTGGGATTAGGGTTAGGATTAGGTTTAGGGTTGGGATTAGGGTTAGGGGTGTGTTGGGGTTATGGTTGGAGCTAAAATTGAGGGGTTTCCACTATTTAGGCACATCAGGGGGTCTCCAAACACCACGTGGCATTCAAAATGTCAAATGGCGCTCCCTCCCTTCCGAGCCCTGCCGTGCGCCCAAACAGTGGTTTACCCCAACATATGGGTATCAGCATACTCAGGACAAATTGCACACCAATTTTGGGGTTCTAATTTCTCTTGTTACCCTTGGGAAAATAAAAAATAGCTGGCTAAAAAAATAATTTTTGAGGAAAAAAATAATTTTTTATTTTCACCGCTCTGCATTTATAAATTTCTGTGAAGCACTTTGGGGTTCAAAGTGCTCAACACACATCTAGATAAGTTCCTTAGGGGGTCTAGTTTCCAAAATGGGGTCACTTGTGGGGGTTTTCCACTGTTTAGGCACATCTGGGGCACTGCAAACGGAACATGACCCCCATCAACGTCTGCATTCCAAAACGTTATTACTTCCTTTCCAAACCCTGCTGTGCGCCCAAACAGTTTCCCCCCCCCCCACATATTTGGTATCAGTGTACTCAGGACAAATTGGACAACAACTTTTAGGTTCCAATTTCCTTGGGAAAAATCAAAAATTTGGGACTAAAAAATCATTTTTGTGGAAAATTGTTTTTGTTTTTTTTTCAAACTCAGGCATTATAAACTTTTGTGAAACACTTTGGGGTTCAAAGTGCTCACAACAGCTCTAGATAAGTTCCATAGGGGGTCTAGTTTCCAAAATTGTGTTACTTGTGGGGGGTTTCCACTGTTTAGGCGCATCAGGGGCTCTCCAAACGCAACATGGTGTCCAATCTCAATTCCAGCCAATTTTGGTTTGAAAAAGTCAAACGGCGCTGCTTCCCTTCCAAGCCCTGCCGTGTGCCCAAACAGTGGTCCCCCCTCACATATAGGGTATCAGCGTACTCAGGACAAATTGGACAACAACTTTTGTGGTCTAATTTCTCCTGTTACCCTTGGGAAAATAAAAAATTGGGGACCAAATGATCAGGTTTGTGGAAAAAATATGATTTTTTATTTTCACGGCTCTACGTTATAAACTTGTGTGAAGCACTTGGAGGTTCAAAGTGCTCACCACACATCTAGATAAGTTCCTTAAGGGGTCTAGTTTCCAAAATGGGGTCACTTGTTGGGGATTTCCACTGTTTAGGCACATCAGGGGCTCTCTAAACGCGACATGGCATCCAGACAATTCTGCGTTGAAAAAGTCAAACGGCGCTCCTTCCCTTGCGACCTCTGCCGTGCGCCCAAAAAGTGGTTTATCCCCACATATGGGGTATCGGCGTATTCAGGAGAAATTGCACAACAAATTTTGTTGTTCATTTTTTCTTTTAACACTTGTGAAAATAAAAAAAAATTGGTTCCAAAGTAAAGCTTTTGCAAAAAAAGTTAAATGTCCATTTTTTCCTTCCACATTGCTTCAGCTCCTGTGAAGCACCTGAAGGGTTAATAAACTTCTTGAATGTGGTTTTGAGCACCTTGAGGGGTGCAGTTTTTAGAATGGTGTCACTTTTGGGTATTTTCTATCATATAGACCCCTCAAAGTGACTTCAAATGTGATGTGGTCCCTACAAAAAAATGGTGTTGTAAAAATGAGAAATCGCTGGTCAAGTTTTAACCCTTATAACTTCGTAACAAAGAAAGTTTTGTTCCCAAAATTGTGCTGATGTAAAGTAGACATGTAGAAAATGTTATTTATTAAGAAATTTGTGTGACATATCTCTCTGATTTAAGGGCATAAAAATTTAAAGTTTGAAAATTGCTAAATTTTCAAATTTTCGCCATATTTCCGTTTTTTTCATAAATAAAAGCAAGTCATGTAAAAAAATTTTTACCACTAACGTGAAGTACAATATGTCACGAAAAAACAATCTCAGAATCAGCTGGATTTGTTAAAGCGTTCCAGAGTTATAACCTCATAAAGTGACAGTGGTCAGAATTGTAAAAATTGTCCCGGTCATTAAGCTGCAAAATGGCTCTGTCACTAAGGGGTTAAAAGCCATCCCAAGGCATCGGTTTTGCTTGGTCTTTATTCACATTGAAGTAAGGACTGCCTCAACTTGGGACACCTTGGCGCTGCTGGGATGGTTTTTAGACTTTTTTCACCTTTTATTTCTATCTTAGGTTTTGTCTGTTTAATGGCTAGTGTGAATATGCTACTACGTGTTGCATGCATAGCTACTTATGCTTCAGGTCATTTCTTTTGGTTTTGTTTCAATTCAGAAGTTCTAAAGCTCCAACAGTTAAGCTATGCCCATTATTGCCACTAAGCACCTCCTACCAAAGTCATTAAGCCCTGCCCCCATTCAATCAGCACTGCAATTTTTTCTTTACATTTATCTAGTAAACAGTTCAGGGCATTTTTTTAGTTGTCAAGGTCCCACTCACTTCTGTGCCCCTGTGAGATGCACTGACTGCACAGGCTATATATCCCCCCTGCCTTGTATGTGGCTTTTATCGGTACCTATGTGATGACAATATGAGGTCTGGTCATGGTGTGGCATTATTTGTCCCTTATCTGTGGTATTATTTGGTCACTATGTGGTGTGGTAATGGTGGGATGGTAATTGTCCCTTATAGGTGGTATTATTTCAGTCACTACACGATGATAATATGTGGTCTGGTCATGGTGTGACACTATTAGTCCCTTGTATGTGTATTCGGTCGCTATACACTGTTTACTATGTACACAACTCCTGTGTATTATGGCACGTATGGTAATATTAGTATTGTGTTCTCTTTATTAATGATCAGTATTGTATTATTTAGTCACTACATGGTGGTAATATGCAATCTGGTCATGGTGTGGCAGTACTTGTCAGTTGTATGCAGCATTATTCGGTCACTACGTGATAGTAACATGTGGCTGTTCATGGTGTGACAGTATTAGGCCCTTGTATGTTATACTATTCGGTCACTTTGTGGTGGTAATATGTGATCTGGTCTTGATGTGACTGTATTTGCCCCTTGTATGTGGTATTATTTGGTCACTACGTAGTGGTAATATGTGGTCTAGTCGTGGTGTGGCAGTATTTTTCCATTGTATGTGGTATTATTTGGTCACTATGTCATGTTAATATATGGTCTGGTCATGGTGTGACAGTATTTTGTTTCTTGTATGTGGTATTATTGGTATATTAGCCTTTGTATTGTGGATTGTATTGTGTAAGGAGAATATTCTTTATTTACATAAGAGGTTAAATACTTGAAAGTGTAATCCTTCCCTGCCCTGTGACATACTATTAGTAGAAGAAATGCATTTAAGGGAGTTCTCCGGTGACAACAAATCATCACCTATCCAAAGGATCCATGACTGTCTTACTGCTGCTACCTGCACTTATCAGCAGAACGGGAAATTTTATCCCTGCTAAAATAAAGTGTCATGTGCCAACGCTGCTCCATTCCTCCCCTATGGGGCTGCCAAGCACTGCCCTCGTCTTTTTCCTGCAGCCCAATGGAGAATGAATGGAGCGGCGGTCAGGCATCTCATCTGCCAGCCCATTTTGAAATGAGGATATAAATGCCTTGTCAGAGCTAAATGGACCTTTCATTTTTTAAATAGCCATAAAGTTTTTTTAATCTTTGCCTTGACATAGACATTTGAGTTCTTGCTCTTTTACACTAAGGAATGTAGCTTTGAATAACACCATTCATTTTACCATAAAGAGATAGGGGAATAGGGGGAAAAAGCAAAAAAAAATAAATAAATTCTGCCATTGTTTTTTTGTTTTGTTTTTACTGCAAAATTACCAGAAAACACGATTCTCCAAAAATTTTAAATTTTGTAAAAAAAAAGAATTTGGTTGTATCAACATTTTCTGGGACCCGTAACTTTGCTATATTAACGTCAATGGAGTTGTACGGGGGCTTGTTTTTTACATGGTAAGTTGTCTTTTATTTATATAATTTTGGGATGCATAGTCTGCTTTGAGTGCTTCTTATTGCATTTTCTATCATTAGTGCGGAAATGGTGTTCCAGTTATTTTTCTCGTTACAGTGTTTAACCATCAGTTTAATTAAGTTCATATTTTGATAGATATGACTTTTTCTTGATACAGCAATATAATATGTTTAGCATTTTTTATTTTTTTTATTGTTATCTAGGGTAAAGGGGGTCATCCGATTTTTTACATATTTTTGTTTTGCTTTTTTGCTTTATTTGTTAGTCACCTTAGGGTACTTGACCCTGTGATTGTTTGATTGCTTTTATATAGTGGACATCAGAGAACAGATCACATGACAGTCACAGGGGCCTTCAGCCAGTTGTCATAACAACCCATCAGCTGCACGCAATTGCATCTTAGGGGGACCAATAGGCGCCTAAATTAACATACAGGCAAGATGGCATCAGTTAAATGCAGATGTTAATGATTGACAGCGACATTTAAAAATTTAACAACAGTGATAGGTGGGCGCTCCATTTGCTGCTGTTAGAGGCAGATGTCAGATAATATAGGCAACATCTGCACTGTGTGGTGCAGGCTCTGCGCCTGCTCCAAAGACCATGGCACATTTTATGACATACATCTGTCATGGGGCATGAAATGTTTAATGCACTGCATAGCTCTCAACCTTCCCAGATTCAACAGGACTGTTCCAACTTCTAATACTCACCTCTCTAATGACTTTGCTCCTTCTCTAGGTTTGGAGACATATCTATGCTCGTACACAAATTAAACTATTACCTTCTTCTCCAGTCTCTGAGACTTGAACTTGCAACTTTATGTGTGCAGGCAGCTGCTCTAGTTATGAACTACAACCCACAATGATGTAGATAGTAGAATTTGGTAATCTTGAGCTGTATTGCAGGCAGTGAACCCAAAAGCAGATTATACAGATGTGACAACACAGCATTTAATCTTAATTATCCAAACATCTATTTTCAATAAGCCAGGAGGCATAGACTGTGATCTGTATGTTGACTTTTGAATTTATATGTTTGTTCTTTGGTTGGTCAGACTTTTGTTCATATAAACCTGTAATATTGACTTTTAAGTTAACGTTTGTTGTAATATATTGTGCTGCTATCCTTTATGACAGAGACGCAGGGTAATTGAACAATAGATGTTTGTTAACCCCTTTCTGCAATCGGGCGTACTATCCTATCCATGTGACCTGGGCCCGTATGACCATGGACGGGATAGTACGTCCCATGCGATCGGACGCGCTCCCTGGGGACCGCTCCTGGCACATTAACCCCTGGCACACCGCGATCAAACATGATTGCGGTGTACTGGGGGCACAGGGAAGCATCGCGCAGGGGGGGGCTCCCTGCGTGCTTCCTGAGACCCTCAGAACAGCGCGATGTGATCGCGCTGTTCTGAGGCCTTCCTCCCTGCAAGACCCCAGATCCAAGATGGCCGCGGGGTCCTGCAGGGAGGCGGCTTCCTCAGTGCCTGCTGAGAGGAGGCTCTGAGAAAGCCGGCAGCAGTGCCAGTGAGATCACTGGTCTCACAGAGTGCTGTGCACACTGTCAGACTAGCGATCTAAGTTAGGGTTAGGGTTGGGGCTAAAGTTAGGATTAAAGTTAGGGTTTGGATTAGGGTTAGGGGTGTGTTAGGGTTAGGTTTGTGGTTAGGGTTATGGTTAGGGTTAGGACTAGGGTTAGGGGTGTGTTGGGGTTAGGGTTGGAGTTAGAATTGGGGGGTTTCCACTGTTTAGGCACATCAGGGGCTCTCCAAATGTAACATGGCGTCTGATCTCAATTCCAGCCAATTCTGCGTTGAAAAAGTCAAACGGAGCTCCTTCACTTCTGAGCTTTGTTATGCGCCCAAACAGTAGTTTACTCCCACATAAGGGGTATCAGCGTACTCAGGACAAATTGCACAATAACTCTTGGGGTCCAATTTCTTCTGTTACCCTTGGTAAAATAAAAAATTGGGGGCGAAAATATCATTTTTGTAAAAAAAAAATAATTTTTTGTTTTCATGGCTGTACGTTATAAACTTCTGTGAAGCACTTGGGGCTTCATAGCACTCACCACACATCTAGATAAGTTCCTTGTGGGGTCTATTTTCCAAAATGGGGTCACTGTGGGGGGTTTCCACTGTTTAGGCACATCAGGGCTCTCCAAATGCGACATGACACCCGCAGACCATTTCATCAAAGTCTGCAATCCAAAACGTCACTACTTCCCTTCCGAGCCCTGACGTGTGCCCATACAGTAGTTTTCTCACACATATGGGGTATCAGCATACTCAGGACAAATTGGACAACAACTTTTGGGGTCCAATTTCTCCTGTTACCCTTGAGAAAATAAAAAGATGGGGACTAAAAATCATGTTTGTGGAAAAAATATGATTTTTTTATTTTCATGCTCGGGCGTTATAAACTTTAGTGAAACACTTGGGGGTTCAAAGTTCTCACCATACATCTAGATAAGTTCCTAGAGGGGTCTAGTTTCCAAAATGGTGTCATTTTGGGGGGTTTCCACTGTTTAGGCACATCAGGAGCTCTCCAAACACGACATGGCGTCCAGCCAATTCTGCATTGAAAAAGTCAAACGGCGCTTCCTCCCTTCCGAGCTCTGCCATGCACCCAAACAGTGGTTTACCCCCACATATGGGGTATAATCGTACTCAGGACAAATTGCACAATAACTTTTGGGGTCTTGTTACCCTTGGGAAAATAAAAATTTGGGTGAAAAGATCATTTTTGTGGAAAAAATATGATTTTTTAATTTTACGGCTCTACGTTATAAACTTGTGTGAAGCACTTGGGTGTTCAAATTGCTCACCACAGATCTAGATAAGTTCCTTAGGGGGTCTAGTTTCCAAAATGGGGTCACTTGTGGGGGGTTTCCACTGTTTAGGCTCATCAGGGGCTCTCCAAATGCAACATAGCGTCCAATCTCAATTCCAGCCAATTTTGGTTGGAAAAAGTCAAATGGTGCTCCTTCCATTCCGAGCTCTGCCGTATGCCCAAACAGTGGTTCCCCCCAACATATAGGGTATCAGCGTATTCAGGACAAATTGGACAACAACTTTTGTGGTCCAATTTCTCCTGTTACCTTTGGGAAAATAAAAAATTGGTGACTAAAAGATAATTTTTGTGGGAAAAAATAGGATTTTATATTTTCATGCCCGGGCATTATAAACTTGTGTGAAGCACTTGGAGGTTCAAAGTGCTCACCACAGATCTAGATAAATTCCTTAGGGGTGTCTAGTTTCCAAAATGGGGGTCACTTGTGGGGGGTTTCCACTGTTTAGGCACATCTGGGGCACTGCAAACGGAACATGACCCCATCAACGTCTGCATTCCAAAACGTTATTACTTCCTTTCCAAGACCTGCCGTGCGCGCAAACAGTTTCACCCCCCCCCCCACATATGGGGTATCAGCGTACTCAGGACAAATTGGGCAACAACTTTTGGCTTCCAAAATCTTTGGGAAAAATCAAAAATTTGGGACTAAAAAATCATTTTTGTGGAAAATTGTTTTGTTTTTTTTTTCACAGCCAGGCATTATAAACTTTTGTGAAACACTTTGGGGTTCAACGTGCTCACAACAGATCTAGATAAGTTCCATAGGGGTCTAGTTTCCAAAATGGTGTCACTTGTGGGGGGTTTCTACTGTTTAGGCGCATTGGGGGCTCTCCAAGCGCGACATGGCGTCCAATCTCAATTCCAGCCAATTTTGGTTTGAAAAAGTCAAACGGCGCTCCTTTCCTTTCTAGCTCTGCCGTGTGCCCAAACAGTGGTTTTCCCCCACATATGGGGTATTGGCATACTCAGGAGAAATTACATAACAACTTTATCTTTCCATTTTCTCCTTTTACCCTTGTGAAAATAAAAAAAGTTTGTAAAAGATCATTTTTGTGACTAAAAAGTTAAATGTTCATTTTTTCCTTCCACGTTGCTTCAGCTCCTGTGAAGCACCTGAAGGGTTAATAAACTTCTTGAATGTGGTTTTGAGTACCTTGAGGGGTGCAGTCTTTAGAATGGTGTTACTTTTGGGTATTTTCTGCCATATAGACCCCTCAAAGTGACTTCAAATGTGAGGTGGTCCCTAAAAAAATGGCTTTGTAAATTTTGTTGTAAAAATGAGAAATCGCTGGTCAACTTTTAACCCTTATAATTTCCTACAAAAAATGTTGGTTCCAAAATTGTGCTGATGTAAAGTAGACATGTGGGAAATGTTATTTATTAACTATTTTGTGTGACATATTTCTCTGTTTTAAGGGAATAAAAATTCAAAGTTTGAAAATTGCAAAATTTTCAAAATTTTCACCATATTTGCATTTTTTTTAAATAAACACAAGTTATAGCGAAGAAATTTACCACTAACGTGAAGTACAATATGTCACGAGAAAACACTCTCAGAATCACTAAGATCCGTTGAAGCGTTCCAGAGTTATAGCCTCATAAAGAGACAGTGGTCAGAATTGTAAAATTTGGCCCGGTCATTAACGTGCAAACCACCCTGGGGTGTGAAGGGGTTAATATGGTGATTATGGAGAAACCAGGTTGTGACCCTCCAGTCACCTGGCGTTGTACATCAACAAACTTTCAGCTTCCTAAGCTTGTTAATTCCTCCTCTCTGTGAGTGCCACAGGTGGGGGTAGGCGGCCCTAGAAGTTTTGAGGTCACAGCTGCTCTTATCCTGGTGAGTCGGCAGAAGAGTGAGAATCTGTAATTTCATCTTGGGTATTCTCCTCAGACTGTAATATGTGTTATTTGCCTGTTTTGTGGTTCAATAAAGTATTGCAGCACCGTTTAACCCTCACTCTGTGTTGTCTGAGTAGTATTATGCCCCCAGTAAAAGGAGAGTGTGCATTCGGTGGGTTGATCCCTGGTCTATGCAGTCTCTGTCACGTTTGGCTGCAGCCGCCGAGAAGCGGCCCAGCCCATAATCGTCTCCACGCTGACCGACCACCATGGTGTGGGGCGGGCGTCCCCCGGGGACGCAATATGGACCCTCCATACCGCAGAGGGGGACCCAGGCCTACCCAAACTAGGGAAGGGCAGAGACCGGGGTTCTGTGGCAGCTGAGCATGTAGACAAGGAAGAGACACGTAGAACTTGATTACACCGCACAACTTCAGGTATAGGGAAGTAAAGTTTACTAAAGTAAATAAGTGAAGACAGTACATAAATCAAACATGACTATGCAAGGCTCCGGATTCCACACCTTCCAGAAGGGTATCACCCAGAGGACTCCAAGGTACCAACGGATCACCGCGACACACATAGATGGGACATCAGAACACAGGCATGACATCAGGGTACACGAGGTCATCAGAACATAGACAGGACACAAGAGGACATCAGAATCACGAACTCAGGAACACGAACTGGATCTCAGGAACATGGACCGGATCTCAGGAACACGGACCGGACTTCAGGAAACTGGACATCAGGAACACAGCCTGGATCTCAGGAACACGGACTGGATCTCAGAAACATGGAATCAGTAACATGGAATCAGAAACATGGAATCAGGAACACAGAATCAGGAACTTGGAATCAGGAACACGGACCGGACATCAGGAACACGGACTGGACATCAGGAACACGGACACAGGAACACGGAATCAGGAACATGGACTGGACATCAGGAACACGGACACAGGAACACGGACTGGACATCAGGAACACGGACACCGGAACACGGACTGGACATCAGGAACACGGACACCGGAACACAGGCTGGATCTCAGGAACATCAGAACACTGGCATCGGACTCCAGACATCTGGCAATGATCGACAGGTTCTGGACATCGGCCTGCGGACATCAGGCTCCGGACATGAGGCCGCAGTATCAGGCTCAGGACATCTGGCAACGATCGGCAGGCTCCGTACATCAGGCAGGAAAGGATCGGATCCGGACATCTGGAAGCGATCTAAAAAGGAACCCAAGCGGTCTGGTGCAAGCCCCACCAGGCTCAACTGGAGCCGGCCGGGGATTGCACCAAAAACAAGCTGAGCACAGAGTAACAGAAACTCAGCACACCCACACCGGACTCCTCCTTCCAAGATGAACCCAGGTTGTATCAAAGGAAGTCAGTTAGCAAAAGATCACAGTCACTGGGCACAGGGTTCAGGACACAGAAGGATTCAGGAACATAACACAGCAGACACAGTTCAGACAGTCAGGTACAGGACAGGTACAGGATCAAGGATTCAAGCCTGGAATTACCGCCTCCAGGATAGGCGAGCCTGGAATTACCGCCTCCAGGACAGGCGCAGGGACGGGTACAGGATCAGGGATTCAAACCTAGAATTACCGCCTCCAGGATAGGCGCAGGGACAGGTACAGGATCAGGGATTCAAGCCTAGAATTACCGCCTCCAGGATAGGCGCAGGGACGGGTACAGGATCAGGGATTCAAGAGGGCAGGGAGCCTTTATATATGAGCTGCCCCTCAGCAATTATTATTATTATTATTATTTATTTATATAGCGCCATTAATTCCATGGTGCTGTACATGAGAAGGGGTTACATACAAAGTTATAGATATCGTTTACAGTAAACAAATTTACAATGACAGACTGGTACAGAGGGGAGAGGACCCTGTCCTTGCGGACTTACATTCTACGGGATAATGGGGAAGAAACAGAAGGTCGGGGGTGCGGCAGCTCTGGTGGTGGCGGCGATGTGGCAGCTCTGGTGGTCGCGGCGTGGCAGCAACTAGGGTGGTGGCGGTGAGGCGGCAGCTCGGGTGGTGGCGGCGAGGCGGAATGGTTATTGCAGGCTGTAGGCTTTCCTGAAGAGATGGGTTTTCAGGTTCCATCTGAAGGATCCAAGGATGGTGGATAATCGTACATGTTGAGGCGTGGAATTCCGGAGGATGGGGGATATTCGGGAGAAATCTTGGAGGCGGTTGTGTGAGGAACGAATAAGTGTGGAGGATAGTAGGAGGTCTTGGGAGGATCGAAGATTACGTGAAGGAAGATATTGGGAGATTAGTTCAGAAATATAGGGAGGAGACAGGTTGTGGACGGCTTTGTAGGTCAATGTTAGTAGTTTGAACTGTTGTCCCCAGCAATTGGCTGGGGACAGCATTTCAAGTACACACACTAATCCTGATAAAAGCAGGGCAGGTGTGGCCCGCTCACCCTATGCAGCCAAACACAATTCAGCACAGCAAGGGCATCTGGAAATGGCTGCAGCCTAAACACACGTAGTAAGTCATGCACCACTGCAGAGGACCCTGACCTACTGTTAGCTTCCACAGCAATAGCCAGGGACCGCACATGCGGGTGGTCATGCAGCGCAGCGGAGACACCCACGCATGCACGGCTACGCAGCGGAGCTGGGAACCGAGCATCATCCATACAGGTAACAGATAACAGTATCCCAGCTCAATTAGGGGGAAAAGGAGCAAAGGGTTAAAGCACAGACATGCATTGTCACGCTGAAACCAAGTACCGACAGAACAGCGTGACAGTCTCAAGCTAGCGGACTGGAGCACCTGCTGACCCTCGTGTCTCCACAACAGGTGCATAGAAATTCAATGTACATAGCAGTGTATTTATGTGTCCCTTGTATACTACAGGTGAAGAAAAAGTCACAGGTCTTTTTTGTCCTATAAAACTTCTAAAAATAATGAAAAACAATTACAAAAATGTCATTTTCACTTTTATTGTGAGTCTCCCTAGGACTCGAATCCACAACTTCTGTAATTGCAGGCAGGAGCTAAAGCTATTGAGCGACAGGCTCCAGTGATGTCAGTGGGAGAATTATGTACACTTGATCTGTATTGCAGCCACTAAACCCATAAACAGATGGTACAGATAAGCAGAGATACATCTGTATATAGCAGTGTATTCCTATATATTTGTATTCTAGAGGGAGAATAAAAGAGATTTTATTCTTCCTTTAAAATTACTAAAAAATAATGTCTAAGGGGTAAGGTTTCTCCTTGTGGAGAGTGACATACCAGCTCTGGCGTGTCGAGGTAAGGAGGCTTATTCGCCGTGCAATGCTCCTCTGGGAAATTTAATATGCAAATTGCCTCTGCAAAAAAAGAGGACTTGTATTCTATAGCGCCACCTATTGGAAATAGCGATCCTACAAGTCACAATCAACCCTTTAACGAGTCTTGTAATATGACTTAGGATAAAAGCCAAATCAGGATCTCCATTTGCATACACGGTGTTTCGGACTATTGGTCCTCGTCAGTGCAAAGTAGAAGAGATCTGATTTGGCTAGCCTTAGACCCTAATCCAGAGCCTCTCAGCCTAGCCAAATCATCCAATTTATGCATTCTACTTTTTCTTTTTAGCACAATTTCTCCAGGCATAAAAGGCTTAGCTGGCGCACTTTTGTTGTAGTTCTCCTCTTGCTTTTCCCTTACTTTATTGAGACTATCTTCCACGCAGGCTTGTACTCTCCTGTACTGTTCCTGTCGGTTTGCGTCCCAATCTTCAGTAGTAACATCAGCTTCTGGTTCTACAACACCAAGTTCCAAATCCATGGGCAGCTTTCCTGGTCTTGCTCGCATAAGGTAGGCTGGAGTGCAGTTGGTGGAACTCACAGGTATGTGATTGTACAGATCTACTAGGTCAGGTAGTAGGTCTCTTCCTTCCTTAAACAACTCGGCTTCAAAGGCAGGACCTTGATCAGTTAACACTTGCTCTGGATATCCATGGGGTCTGCAGAAATACGCCTGAAACGTCTTTGCTGCTGTTTCAGCTGTCAGATCTTTGACAGGGGCGACCACCAGGAACCTGGAGTAGTGATCCACCATTGTCAGGGCATATGAGTATCCTGACCTGCTGGGTGACAACTTGACATGGTCCAAGGCCACAATCTCCAAGGGACGACTCGTCTTGATGGGCTGCAGGGGTGCTTTCTGGCTACTGTAGTCTTTTCTTCGGAGGCTGCAGGACGCACAGTTTTTACACCATTTCTCGATGGAACTTCGCATTCCCACCCAGTAGAAACGACACTTCAGCAGGGTTTCCAGCTTCTTCCAGCCAAAGTGCCCCGCTCGATCATGGTAGGCTTCCAACACCATCTGGATGTCTGTTCTGGGGACTACTATCTGCCATACCATCTCATGGGTTCTGGGTTGACGTACCTTCGGCACAGCTTCTCTCGGTAGATAAACAGCCGGCTTCTCTCGTTCCACAGCTGCTTTGCTTGTTGAGACGCATCCTTCTCCAAGGAGGAACCTTCCTGAGTTATCAGTTCCTTGATGTGGCTGACAACCGGGTCACTGTTCTGGGTCTCCTTCCAGCTGTGGTGAGGTAAAGGGTTTAACGTCTTACCACGCTGCCTCCTGTAGGCTCGTTGCTCGTGGATCATCCCATTTCTGTGGAATGCAGGTAGCTCAATCTCTTCTAGATCATCCGATTCCTCTTCCGTGTCGGACTCATGCGGCATTCTGGACAAGGCGTCAGCGTTGGCGTTCTTACGGCCCGCCCTGTACTTGATGGTAAATTGATAGTTCGACAGCCGAGCCATCCAACGTTGCTCCATGGCTCCCAGCTTGGCTGTTTCAAGATGTGTCAAGGGGGTTATTGTCTGTGTAAGCAGTGAACTTGCTGGAGGCTAGGTAATGCTTGAATCTTTCTGTAATGGCCCAGACCAGCGCCAGGAACTCCAACTTGAAGCTACTATAGTTCTCTGGGTTTCTCTCGGTCGGCCGGAGCTTCCTGCTTGCATATGTGATGACTTTTTCTTGGCCATTTTGCTTCTGACTGAGGACAGCTCCCAATCCTTCGTTGCTGGCATCAGTATACAGCAGGAACGGCTGGCTGTAGTCAGGATAGGCTAAGATCTCATCGCCTGTCAGGATCTCCTTCATCTCCTTGAACGCCTCAGCTTGTTCTTTACCCCAGTGGAATGGAGGATTTCTGCTCTTGAGGGGCTGTCCTACCAGAAGGTCCTGCAGAGGCGCTGCTTTCTTGGTGTAGTCCTTTACAAACCTCCGGTAGTAACCTGTCAGTCCCAGGAACTGGCGCACCTCCTTGAGATTCCTTGGTTCTGGCCATTTCTGGATGGCAGTGACCTTCTCGGGGTCCGGCGCTACTCCTTCTGAGCTGACAATATGTCCCAAGTACTGTACCTTTTGTTTGAGCAGATGGCACTTTGAAGGCTTCAGTTTCATCCCATACTTGGACAGTGACTCGAATACCTCTGCCAGGTGCTTCAGATGATCCTCATACGTCTTGGAGTACACAATTACGTCGTCCAGGTACAGCAACATGGTTTCAAAGTTGAGATGTCCCAGGCAACTCTCCATCACTCTCTGGAATGTTCCCGGAGCACTGCTGAGTCCAAACGGCATCCTGTCAAACTCACAGAGTCCCATTGGGGTGGTGAAAGCCGTCTTCTCCCGATCCTCCTCAGCCACATCTACTTGCCAGTACCCACCAGTGAGGTCGAGGGTGGAAAAGTAGTTAGCAGTTTTTAAGGCAGCTAAGGATTCCTCAATGCGTGGTAAAGGGTATGCATCTTTATGTGTTATGCGATTTACTTGTCTGTAATCTACACACATTCTCATGCTTCCATCCTTTTTCTTAACTAGGACTAGAGGTGCTGCCCAGGGACTACAACTATCCCTTATCACCCCTGCTTCCTTCATGTCACGCAACATTTCCTTAGCTTTCTGGTAGTGTGCTGGAGGTATAGGCCTATACCGCTCTTTGATGGGAGGATGACTGCCTGTAGGGATATGATGCTGTACTCCCTTAATTGTCCCAAAGTCAAGTGGATGTTTGCTGAATACCTGTGTGTGCTCCTGTACCACCCGTAGTACTCCCTGTTTCTGGTGGGCGGGAGTGGTGTCTGTCCCGACATGGAGCTGCTGACACCAATCCTCCACCTGGGTTGCTGGGTCATTATCCTCCGCTGGTTGGCGGGAGGCTAAGGACTCTGTCGTGAGAATAGAGTTGTTATCTACGATATGTAATTTAGCAACTGTGGCATAGTGTGGTAAATTCACTTCATCTTCTCCCCAGTTGAGAAGACGTACTGGTACTCTCCCATTTCGTACTTCTACTACCCCTCTAGCAGTCAAGAGTGTAGGTCTGTGCTCTGAACAATGGGGCTCTACTACTGCTTGGTAGTTCTGTCCTCTCAGACCTATTGCTGCTCTACACCATATTAGCATTTCACTCATTGGGGGTATCACAATGTTGTTCGGGTCTGTTACCCATACATTACCAATTTCACCATCTGTCAGCTTCGCTTGCTGCTGGCACATCAGGGCCCGGATCTCCCTCTGGATCACTCCCTTTTGCTTTGGCTTGGCAACTTCAGCGAGCTGTTGGAGCAAAAACACAACTTCTCCCAGACAGTTACTAATAATGTTAGTACCTAAAACCACATTTAAGCCATTTTCCTCATTTACAGTCTTTACTACTAAGAGTCCTTGGTCCTTCAGCTCCACTCTGCCCACCTTTACGTCCACGTTTTTGGCTCCGAGTATATCAACAGGGAGACCATTTGAGGCATACACAGCAAAGTCAGGGCTCGGGGGCTGGAGGCTGTCCATGGACCAAAACTTATTATACAGGACATCAGGTATGATGGTCACCTGAGATCCAGTGTCCAGCAGGGCAGGGATTGCAATCCCGTCCAGTATGGTGGACAGGTAAGGTCTTCTCCCACAAACCTGCTGTTCCAGTCTGAGGGGCCTGATGAGTCTATTCCTGGGTGTTGGCCCTCGGACCCAGGATCTGCTCGTTTAAAGGACACTGTCGGGCTAGATGACCTTCTCTGTTGCAACGGTAGCAGATGATCTCTCGGCGAGGATGGTGCTGATCAAGAGTCGCTCCTGGGGGTGGCGTTGTCCTCCTCCGGTGGGGCGACGTCCTCTTTTTCCTCCGGTTCATCCAAGGGACATCCTCTGGGCAGTCAGCTAGCAGGATCTTTCCTCCTTCTTCCTTCCGTAGTTGCAGGGCACTCATTACAGCGGCCAGGTTTTTAGTCAGCTGGCACACTTCTGAGTGCAGACAGTCCAACTCAGTAGGGGGCGCCACCTGCGTTTTGGCTTCCGCCACCAGCGGGAAAAAGGTGGATGCTGCTGACTTTAGAGTGGCTTCACCCGGGTGATACTGGGTTGCCACCTCAGGCTTCTCCAGGGGTCGCAGTCCTTTTATAGCCATATCTTTTAAGGCATCAAAGGTAGCGTCAGGATGATCCAAGGACCACCAGTGCACAGTTCTGCTTTCAGCTTGGGACCTCACTCCCCGTACAAATTGTTCCTTCAACATTTTGCTTTCATTAATGGCACTTATAGGGTTAACCTGTTTGAGAGCTCGCAGGGCCCCCTGTAATCGGCAGGCGTAGTCCCTAATACTGTCATCTGGTCTCTGAGAGCATTGGTAAAACCTCATCCGGAGATCTGTTTCAGTGCGGTCCTCAAAAATAGTCTGTAGCTTTAAGAAAATTGCAAGCACTGATCCCTGGTCTGCAGCTGTCCAAGTCTCTACTTCCCTTTCTGCAGCACCAGTCAATTGTCCTAATACCACTGCAGCTCTTTGTTTCTTTGTCATAGGGTACATGTCCATTATGCTGCATATTTTGCACTTGAACCCTGACAGGGTATCCGGCTTACCGCTATACTGAGGGAGCCACTTTGCTCCAGGCAGGTATGGGAGCGTCAGCGGTACTATCGGGGCCACCGGACCTGGTGAGGGGCCAGCGTTTCCATCCTGCGCTGCAGCGCCGGCGGGTAAGTCACCGGAGCGGTCGCCCAGGGCCGCGCTGTCAGCTTGTGGCTGCGACATGACTGTGCCCCCCCTAGTTAAGTGTGGCCTACCTTCTCCTGAAGGCTGCAGCTCTGCCAGGCACAGCGATGGGGAAGGACCTGCGTCGCCGGCACTCTGAAGCTCTCCACAGGACCTGCCGCCGCGTCAGCGTTGGGGGCGTGTCCGGGACTCCGCGCGCTTTCTGCAGGTACGCCCCTTCTCTTTGCGCTGTAGCGCTGTACTTTGGCGGGCAATGGCGGACAATTGGCGCCAAAAATCACAAAACAGCAACACAGTCACTTGCACAAAAACAGTCCACTTAGGCACACGTGACTCACATATAGCGAGCTTCTTATCCTGTTCGTGACGCCAAAAATGAGTCGCCCGTACCAGGGCTTATGGGGTACTCGGCACCGAGCCCGTTCACTTCAATGGGGGAGAGGTCACGGGCAGCGCAGCTTGGTCCGTTGCCCTGGGCGCTCATTCAAAGGGGATATTTACAGGGGATTTTAGGAATTGTTCGTGACGCCACCTGTGGTTTCTGATCAGGGTGACCAGCGCTGCAGGGTGAATCCTCTGAGGGGTTGTTACTGGGCAGCAAGGTGTTAAGTCTCCCACAGACGAGACTGATCCCTCGAGGTATATGGCGGTGCAGGGGGTGAGCAATAAGGCAGACACACACTAGTCAGTCTCTTTCCATACCTTTACTGGTGATGGTTGCAGGCATGTCCCGGGAAGCTGCTCAGGGTGGAGGATGCACATCCAGTAATCACTGAGTAGGTTTAAGGCCTCCTTACTTCTCTATGTGTGTGGGTTTATAACTTGCATGAAGCTAAGTTTAACTCCTTCTCCTTGCTACACCCGGCTGATCTTGTGATGAGGTCTTCTTGTGGACAGAACAGTGTCTCTATGGCGGTACCTGCCAGACCCCCATCTTCCTGACCCCGGTTACGTATCAGCACTGAAGGGCCCCTCTGCGACTTGAAGTCCAGAGTCTCCGGTTTTTCCCACTAGCTGTGAAGATACTAGCAAGCTCGGACCCGGTGTCCGGTAGTGCAGAGTGGAGGTTAGCTGTCACTGCTATTTTCTCCTCAGTCACTCTCTCCTTTTTGTCCACTCGCCTGTCGTCCTACGCACACCTTAATATAAGCACAGGCAGCAGTAGATGTCAGCTTCTCGCTCAAACTTCCTCAGCCCTCAGGCTAATCTGACAAGAGTTTCTCCCCAGTTCTGAGGAGATCTTATCTCTCCCTCACAGCTCGTCTGAGGTAACTGCGTTCTAAGATGTGTCTGCTCTCCTGAGGTAACACCAACAACTAACTAACGTTCAGCTAGACTGTCTTCATCTCACTGCTGTCTCAAGGGCTCCCTCTGGTGGAACCAGGAAAAATGTTAAGTGTTGTATGCTTATCAGGTATTTGTGAATTACCTTTCTGTGCATCCTCCAGGGAACATGTGGCACCAAGCGCAGCTGGGCTACACACAACCATAAAGAACCAGACAGAAATATAAGTTAAAAAAATAACAAATTTATTAGAAACTATGTCATAAAAATTACATACATATATATGAGCCATATAGGATAACAGGATTTACATAAGGAGGAGACATGAAAGCATGCAAGAAAAAGATAAGGTACAATAATACTTGGAAAAGCAGTATCGGGAAAGCCACAGCGTATACAGCAGACACTACATCAGAAAGTGACAATCAGATGTCAGTACTGGCCTTCTGATACACATCAAGATAGGTGTAAAGATTATACAATTCACAGTAAAGTCATAATAAGGGCTGTTTAGTGCTTACCCATAGTATATCCGGACCACAAATACCCTCCTTGCTACCCCTAAAGCACTTTTCATGTAGCTGCTTTCTCAAAGGGGTGTCATGACAATTGTCCTAATTCTATGTACAGTTGAAACTAGAAGTTTACATACACTATATAAAAAGACACATATGCATGTTTTTCTCAATATATGCCATGCCAATATATGCCATGAAATCAGAATAAACCTTTCCTGTTTTAGGTCAGTTAGGATTACCATAATTATTAATATTTGCCAAATACCTGAATAATGAGAGAGAGAGAATGTTTTAAGGCATTTTTATTACTTACTGCAAAGTCAAAAGTTTGCATATACTAACATTACTATGCCTTTAAACAATTCTGGACTGCTCATATGATGATGTTGTGTGTTTGGAAGCTTCTGATCATCTGAGTTAATTAGAGCGCAACATCTGAGTTAATTAGAGCCGATGGTATTGGCTGGCCAGGACCACGAGTTCCACAAATTAGTAAAGGAGACTTCTGTTCAAACATGTGAACTTTACTGAATTTGATTAAGGTTATATACAATGGATAGCAGGTACACAGTCCTAAGCACTTTTCATTCAAAGTAAGAAGCCTTTTCACTGACATTGTTTCCTTCCACTGTAGTCTGTTCCAAGGCCGGTATAGCACTGTTTTTGCCCTACTTCGTCACAGCCTAGCTTGTCACTACAGTACAGTTCAGCGAGTTTCTCTACACCTGCTCTATCACTATGGACGCACTGGATCTACCGCTCGGAGCCCTCACTAGTCCCACAGTGTCAATCCTCTTTAGGTCTGTACTTTCTTCGGCGTTTATCAAGCTCAGGGTTTCTCTTGAAACGTCGTCCTATTCAAGGACCCCTTTAAGGTAGAAGGCCACTCTGGTCTCTTCTGTCAGTTCCTAGTCACACTACCTTATTGTCCTGTCGTCTCCTTTGCTGTAGTTCACCCAAGTGGCAGCACTGCACACTTGTCACTTCTTTAGACTCTAACTCCTCTCTCTGACTAACTTCAGGAAGCAGGTCACTTGTCCTAGTGTAAGCAGGTTGCGGGATGCAGTGACAGACAGGAGGCCGAGCAAGGGTTAACAAAATTTAGCAATTTAACTAAACAAAGTATTAACTCCTCGCAGGGAGGTAACTGGTTAAGTAATAGGTAATAAAAACAAGTGCAAAATAATGGCAGTCCAGTGAAGGAACTTATCGTGTCCTTTATGCTCCTCCACCGTAGATGATCCCGCAGGAGTTGTAGCACCAGCAGTGGACAGGGGAATGTCCACAGAGGGGGTCCTTGGAACAAAGATCCGTCTTCTGGAGGCAGCAGTCGGTCTCAGGTACCTTCCACTGAGCACCTAGTCCATGAACTTGTGCGGCTGAAGCAAACAAGGTTGCAGCGTTCCCAGGGTCAAACGTGAGCTGGCATACATCAACCGGCAGGAAAGGCCACAACAATATGTCCGGTACTTTGGCTTTCTCTCCTCCTCACGTGTGCAGTACTCACAGTCACTGAGCGCACGGCACCTCTCTCTCTTACAGTCACTGGGCACACGCTACCTCTCTCCTCAGCTGTCCCACTGAAGACGGCAGGAGCTGACAACCGCAGCCTGTCACGGCGTCAGTACTCAGGGAAAGCCGCACGCTGCTCACCCGGCTGCGCATCGCTGCTGATTCGTGCCAAATTGCCTGCTGCTGCTGCTTGCGGTTTTTCTTTTATCTGGCTCCTCCTAGCCAGGTCATGAGGTTAGTCCGGTCCCTCATTTCTTCCCCCAGATAACATGGGAGGCACCCTCATCAGTTCCAGACCCGGCTCGTTACAGGTACCCGCAGCCCGATATTCCTCCTTACACTCCCCCTCTAATTTAGCTCGCCATTCCACGGGCGAGAGTTCTTGCAGTAGACGTTGACACTCCTCCATCTCTTGAATGATCCGTTGTCAAATAAATTGGTCTTGTTCATAACAATTGGGAGGTATTCCAGCTGTCATTCCTTCTGCGCAGCGTAAGTCAGGTTGGGTGGTCGAGTCAGGTTGGGCAATTGAGGACGGGACACGTTGGGATTCAATAGAGCAGCCATCTTGGGAATTTCAGGTTCTCACACTTCCACTGAGCCAGTGGGTAGCAGACCGTCCAAATCAGGGGGAGAGGCAGGCGGTTCTTCTTCTTCATCACAATGGAAGGTCGCTGGAGTGGACATTTTGGGAACGCTTGGCGCTCCCTCTTCTTTTTCGGGATCTCGTGACAGGCAAGGACCTAGCATGCTTCGGTGGACCACTCAGGTAGGGGCCCCTTCGTCCCCTCAGGCTGAACTTCACAGATGGGACCATTGGATCCAATTCGGCGTTTCATTCGATACAGTTTTTTCCCATCGATGCTCTAACTTGCCTTGAGGTCGCTTGTCTCAGACCAATACTCGGTCTTCAGCCTTGAGAGCTGTCCCTCGCAGGGGCGTCTCATCATGGTGCTCAAGTTCCCAAAACTTGGTCTGTACCAAATGATGTGTAGAGTCTGCAAGCGATGTTGATGTTCACGGACCCAGATGGACACCCCCGTTCGTGGGTAGCCCTCCTCTGGGTCCAACTCTAGCTCGGTAATCTCTAGTCCTTTTCGGCCAAACAGCAGGGTATATGGCGTGTATCTGGTTGTACTATGCACTCGGTTGTGGTACACCTAGACCAACTCAGCTACATACTCGGGCCAATGGACTTTCCTGTCTTCCTCCAACGTTCTCAACATCTGAATTAGCGTCCGGTTGAAACGTTCACTGGTTCCATTCCCCTGCGGATGATAAGGTGTCATCCTGGACTTTTCAATCTGATACAGGCGGTGGAGCTCCTCCATCACTTGACCTTGAAAGCAAGCTCCTTGGTCAGAATGGATCCTTTTCGGGCATCCATACACCCGGATGAAATCTTGACAGATGGCTTGTGCAGCTGACTCAGCAGTCTGACCCCGCGTCAGAGTCACCACAGCAAACTTAGTAAAATGATCGCTTCAGTCGGGGATGATAGACCAACTTCTGCAACCACTGAAATGCCTTCTCTGAACCAAAGAGAGCTCCTCTTACATGGGCTTCCTTGGCCACCTCACTGATCACCTTTTTGGGGAGTACCACTTGCCAGATGACTCCCAATTCTCATACAACTGCACCTTCCAAAACAGCAAGCCGTCTTTCAGTTGAAGCCAATCCCATTGTCGGAGAATCTGCATCATTCCCGAGGACAAGGTGTCTCACTCGCTCTGGCTGGTGAGTTGTTTTAGGGCCACCCAATGTCTCAACTGTGCGAGTTCTCTGTCTTCCTGCTGAAGCCACACCCAGTCATCTTGAGGTCAACCCAACAGGTGCTTTCCTGATGCTTCTTCGACCTGTTCCAATGTTGTTGCCAGCGTCCTGGCGAGGTTCCGGAACCCAGAGATCTCCTCTGCCTCCAACTCTTCGTCTCGGTCATGGCCAGGTCGCTCGTGGGTCACCCTGGACAGGGCATCAGCCTGTGTATTCTCAGCTCCTTTTTGATATGCGATCTTGGATCGATATTTTGCTATACGGGCCACCCATCTTTGCTCCAAAGCCCCCAGTTTTGCGTTTTCTAGGTGGGCTAGGGGATTGTTGTCAGTGCGTACCAAGACTTCGGATTCCGACAGGTACTCGGCAAACTTCTCGGACATCACCCACACTAACGCCAGTAACTCCAGCTTAAATGAACTATAGTTGTCTGGGTTTCATTCTGAGTCATGGAGAGATCGGCTCGCATAGGCAATCACTCTTTCCTTTCTATCCTGTACCTGTGACAATACAGCCCCTAGTCCCTGCAGACTTCCATCAGTGTGAAGGATGAAAGGTGTAGAGAAATCTGCATAGGCCAGTATGGGTGACTCAGTCAAGGCCATCTTTAGGCACGAAAGGCTTCTTCCTGGCTATCCCCCCACTGGATGATCCGATTCTTCGCACCAGACGGCACTCCTTTCAATAACTCAAGCAGTGGATTAACAAAGCGATTGAAGTCCTTCACAAACCGTCGCTAGTACCCCGTAAGCTCCAGAAAGGCCCCCACATCCTTCACTGTCTTTCTAGTAGGGCAGTCCTGTACTGCCACTATCTTCTCAAGCGCAGGTCTCACCCCCTCAGCGGATACAACATGTCTGAGATATTTAATCTGCTTGGAAATGGTGGCATTTCTGAGGTTTCACTTTCAGGCTGTGATTCTGCAGCTGACTCAACACCCGCTCCAGCTGCCGGAGATGCTTCTCAAAAGTAGCTGCATAGACAATGATGTCATCCAGATAAATGAGGGTAGCTTCAAAGTTCTGGTCTCCTAAACACCGCTCCATCAGCAACTGAAAGGTTCCAGGCGCGTTGGTAAGACCAAAGAGCATCCGGCTGAATTCGAACAACCCCATTGGCGGTATGAACGCTGTCTTCAGCCGGTCTTGCTCAGCCATGGGCATTTGCCAATATCCATTGGCCAGATCTAATGACGAGAAGTACTTGGCTTTTCCCAGGGTAGACCACGACTCCTCAATTCTCGGTAGGGGATAAGAGTCCTGCACTATACAGGCAACACAAAAATGCAGAGTTCCGTCCTTCTTCTGAACTAGAACAATGGGGGCTGCCCACAGTCTCTGGCTCTCCCATATGACCCCACCCTGCAGCATGTGTGCCAACATTTCTTTGACTTCCTGGTACATTTGCGGCGGGATCTGTCGATAGCGTGCCCAAATCTGTGCAGCATTTCCTGTGGGAATCTCGTGAGTTATAGCTGTGGTTCACCCAAAATCATCATTATTGGCGGGAAAAGACATGCTGGTAACGCCCCAGCATAGCTTCTACCTGTTGTACCTGTTGCGACGAGTGTCCTGTCAATTCAGCCTGCATCTGTTCCAGGATCTTGCGACCTTCTCTCATGGTGCTGGACGAAGACTCTGAGGACACAGTGATGGCTACAGTCCAGGGATCTCCTTGTTTCACCGTTAACTGAATGGCTTCTGGTTGCCTCAGTTCTTCCGGCATACCCAGTACTTGCGCCACTTCACTCTTGGGCGAGAGCGTGAGATCATCCTCCCCTAGATTGACACATCGCACCACTACGTTTCCGTCATGGATGGTGGCTAATGTCCAAGCAATGAGGAGTCCTGAAGGCAGTTGATTTATTAGGGCTGGCTCTATCTGGACTTCCACTCCTTCGAGAGGTGTACAGGCTCACACGGGCAGCATGAGCACAGTCTGGCCAGGCGGTAAAACGAGTTTGGCAGCGGCCGGAACGACCACCTTCCCCAGGATTTTTCCTTCTCTCAACGTTTCTTGAGCCTGGGCTACCCGTATCAGTTGTTGGAACATCTTCCTTTGGGGTGTGTGGGGGCTCCATCGATTGAGAAAAGCATCAGGTGATTCACTGACTAGGATGGTCCCAAGTTCCTTCAGCACATTTATCCCTAGCGTCACTGTGGGCCTTTGCCAGGGTCTCCGGCGGTCAGCACTACTCCTTTTCGGCCCACATCTTTGCCACACACAGTAATTTGCATCCAGACCACCCCTGCGACCGTGATGGGTAATTGGTTGGCCGATGTCAACTTGATCACTGGGCCCCATTCAGGCCACATCGCCTCAGAAAAATTACGTCTGAAATAAGTTTCTGGCATGGTAGTCACTTGGGAACCGGTATCAACTAGACAACAGATGGCCCAGCCATCCATTTCAGCCCACACGAGGGGGCTCAAGGAAACTAAAATTTGTGGACTTCCTTCTCTCCTTCTTGGCAACTCAGGCTCCGGGCGGCGTCCCACAGCCACGGAGCCCACTAGTTTAACGGCTGTTCGGCGTCTCCAGGGTTTTTTTTTCAAGCCTGACCACTCTTCTCGTATGTCCTGGATTTTCTCCCGGATTTCTCTAACCGAACCTGGTTCAGCTGCAAGCGAAACAGATACCTCCCCGCGCCAGACCTTCCCTGTCGAGGCTGCTATGCCCTGCTCTTGCTCATGCGCTCATGCTTCCGCCTCAATTTCTAGAACAGACATATGTGGATTGGCCCGCAAGTGCTCCTGCAAGGCCTGTTTAAGCAGAGCATCCCTGAGGCCTGCCACTAGTTGGTCTCTCAAAATTACATCAGGAGGCCCCACACCTATATCATCCCGCTTAGCGATCACGGCGTGAATCTCCTGCAGCGCGTTCATTTCATATATTGGGTCACAGACTCCCCCTCCCTTTGGACGTGGCTAAACAAGCGCATCCACAATTCACCAACATCCGTGGGGTTCCCATGCATCTCTTCTAAGATCTGTAACACTTTGGTGAACGTGTTCCGCTCATGCGAGGGGTCGGAACATGACAGAGCATCTAGCTTCCCCGTCCAGGGCCATCACAGCAATCTCTGCCTTCATAGCGGGGGTCATAGGGTGCATTCTTAGTATGCCTTTAACCCGCTCGGACCAGTCCCATAACAGTGAATTGCTCTCCATAAACTTTGGGAGATTGCTGAGCATGGCCCCCCCAGCGGCAAGCTGGCCCTTGGGACACCCACGGCCGCTTGGTCTACCACCTTTGTGCTTGTGGACTGCATCCTGCCGACTACGCCAAGTGTAAGCAGGTTGTGGGATGCACTGACAGACAGGAGGCAGAGCAAGGGTTAATAAAATGTAACAATTTAATTAAACAAAGTATTAACTCCTCACAGGGAGGTAACTGGTTAAGGAATAGGTAATAGAAACAACAAGTGCAAAATAATGGCAGTCCAGTGAAGGAACTTATCGTGTCCTTTATGCTCCTCCACAGCAGATGATCCCGCAGGAGTTGTAGCACCGGCAGCGGACGGGGGAATGTCCACAGAGGGGGTCCTTGGAACGATGATCCGTCTTCTGGCGGCAGCGATCGGTCTCGTACCTTCCGCTGAGCCCCTAGTCCATGAACTTGTGCAGCCAAAGCAGAAGGTAGCAGCGTTCCCAGAGTTAAACGTGAGCTGGCGTACAGCAACTGGCAGGGAAGGCCCCAACAATATGTTTGGTACTCGGCTTTCTCTCCTCCGCATGTGTGCGGTACTCATGGTCACTGAGCGCACGGCACCTCTCTCTCTTACAGTTACTGGGCACACAGTTCCACTGAAGACGGCAGGAGCCGACAACCACAGCCTGTTGCAGCACAGGTACTCAGGGGAAGGAGCACGCTGCTCACCCGGCTGCGCACCGCTGCTGATTCGCGCCAAACTGCCTGCTGCTGCGTGCGCTTTTTCTTTTATCTGGCTTCTCCTACCCGGGTCATAAGGTTGGTCCGGTCCCTCATTTCTTCCCCCAGGCAACATGGGAGGCAGCCTCAACAGTTCTGGACCCAGCTCGGTACAGGTACCCGCAGCCCGGTCTTCCTCCTTACACTAGCATTAAGTTCCCCCTTCCTGTGGGCTGGTCCGAACATTAACTCTCTTTCCCTGAGTTTGTTGCTGGGGAAATGTACCCTTTCACCTACATTACATGCACACACTACCTTATTTCCTAAGTCCCATCCTATGTCTTTCATGCAACACATCACTATACATCGTAATACTTTATATTTTCACATTACATTGCCAAACATCTTACATTTCACATGATACAAGATGTACATAAGACACAGGACATTATTCAAATTATACATCACATTATACACAGCAGTGATGTCTTCAAGGAGGAGCAGGGCAGTATGTCCATCTCTTTACAAATTGACCCACAGTAAAAATTTTATAATAGTGCAGCAGTCAGGCATTGACCATGCCTGAAACAGGGTCTGGACCAGTATTTACAGCTTTGAAATTAAATTGTAATTAAGAGGTGGGTGAGGAACCGGTGTAGCCCTGCTGTGTTGGGAGCCCTGCCAAATTTAGGCAACACACATGAAGGAGACCCTACTTGGAGTCCAAACATTTCCAAAAATTAAAGTTAGACACCAGGAAAAGTGGCATCAATTGACCCACATTAGAAATGTTATAATGGAGCAGCAGTCAGGCATGGGCCATGCATGAGACAGGGTCTGGGCCAGCATTTACTGCTTTGAAATTAAGTTGTAATTAAGAGGTGGGTGAGGGACCGGTGTAGGCCTGCTGTGTTGAGAGCCCTGCCAAATTCAGGCAACACTCATGAAGGAGACCCAAATTGGAGTCAAAACATTTCCAAAAATTAGGAGCAGACACCAGGAAAAGTAGCATCAATCGACGCACAGTAGAAATTTTATAATGGCGCAGCATGGATGGATGGGACAAGGCTTGGCCCAGGATTTCTAGCTTACAAATTGATCAGTAAGAGGTGGATGAGTGACATGTGTAGTCCTAGTACTCTGAGACCCCTTCCACTGCAGACAACCCACTAGATGGAGACCCAATTTGGAGTCTTCACATTTCAAAAAATTATTGGCACACCCCACTAAGGTGGAATAAATTTCCCAAGAGTAGAAATAGTATAATGAGGCTCTGACACCCCTTCCACTACCGGAAACCCACCAGATGGAGATCCAACTTGGAGTCTCCACATTTCAAAAAAATATTGGCACACACCACTAACGTGGCATAAATTTCCCCAGAGTGGAAATAGTATAATTGTGCTCTGAGACCCCTTCGACTATAGGCAACCCACCAGATGGAGACCCAACTAGGAGACCCCACATTTAAAAAAAAATAATTGCACACAACACTAAGGTGGCATCACATTCCCCAGAGCAGAAATAGTATAATGGGGCTCTAACACCACTTCCACTACCAGCAACCCACCAGATGGAGACCCAACCTGGAGATTCCACATTTCAAAAATTATCTACCAGGCGTACTACTGTGTGTCTGCTAAATAAAGGGAGTCGAGTAGCCTGTCCAGTAACAGAAGTTGTCAGTTGTCTTTGGATAGGACGAGCCAGTGTTTGTTCAGTAGAGCTTGAGTAACATTACACCTACCCCACATACACCTCGAGCACCATGCCTATTCCCTCTTTTAACCAGCTGTTTCACAACTCTAGGCTCAGATCTGTCAGTCACCTGTCACAATTAACAATCAGTATTTATTTGCTGAGATAGTGTGGCTGGACCACAGAATTAACACAAAAGATTTATGTGCTGAAATGTGGACTGGTGGCTGGACCACCAATTAGCACAAAGGATTTATATGCTGAAATGTGGACTGGTGACTGGACCACACAATTAGCACAAAGCAGGGTTTGACTTGGGACTGGGGCACTGGGACATCTGAGAAAACCTGCGGTGGGCCCAGCTCCAGCTCCTGCCACCCACAAAGGGGGCCCCATGCATGTGCAGCCCCTTTATGAAGTGCACAGACAGTGTGGAGCCCAGCTGCGTCTGGATTCATATCTCCCAGAAGGGTGCGCAGAAGGAATTCACCACTAGAGATCCTCAAACATACACACACCTTCACCCATCCCTAAGACCACCAGAGGGAGCTCCGATAGTGATATAAAAGGAGGGTGAAGACAGGAGAGAGAGCTCAGTCAGTCAGTCAGTCTGAAGGCTGCAGTCTGCAGTAAGGTGAAGTTCAGTCAGATTAGAGAGACTGCAGAGCAGTTCAGTTCAGCAAAGTGGAGGCTAGTAAAGTGGAACTGAATCCATCCCAGTCTAGTCAGAGCTGAAACAAGCAAGTAGTCTGCAGACAGAGCAGACGAGTGGAGTTTGCAGCGAGGGCCTCCAGAGCTCAAGTTGAGAGACAGGAGCGTGCCGACGCTCAGAGAGCGGCGAAGAGGCAGCCCACCAACTGCCATTGTGTGTAATCGTGTGAGGGCCCGGGTAGGCCTAAGGTGAGTGGAAAGAGAAGTGAATGAGGCAGAGGAGCCTTCATAGCTCACCTCAACGAGTATTACCGGACGCCGGGGTCCGAGCCTATAGGGATCTCCACGACCCATTAGGAGAACACCGGAGTTCCTAGAGGACTACAGGTCCCAGGAGCACCACAGAGCTGATACGTAACAGGGGCCAGAAGGACGGAGTTCAAGCGAGCAGGGCCCTGCAAGCAGGGACACTGTACTTCAAGAAAAGGCAAAATCACAAGGTCAGCCAGGTGCAGGACGGAGACTAAGTTAGGCCCAGCTTCATGCAGGCCAGGACTTTATTACAGTAAGGCAAGGAACAGGAGGCCACACACCTACTCAGAGGGAGAATCTGGATGTGCACCCTTCATCCTACAGTGCTCCGGGGAGTGCCTGCAACATCTTCAGTAAAGGTACCAAAGTGACTTGTGTGTGTGTCTCTCTTCTTACTCCTAACTGCCGGGTCCCCGTCCGTCCTGCATCCCTACACATCTAGCTGCCCTGAAGGACTCAGCCTCACCTGTGGGAGGTCTAACACCTATAGCTGCACAACACCAACCCTTCAGTGGATCTGCACCGCAGCGCTGGTCACCCTGACCAGGTACCACAGGTGGCGTCACGAATCCCCATACCAACATTCAATTCCCCTGTAAATATCCCACATTAAAGGGTGAGCGCCAGAGCCACGGACTGAGCTGTGTTGCCGTGACATCCCCCATAGAAGTCTATAGGCTCAGATCCGAGTTCCCATTGCTCTGGAGGGCGACTCATCTAAACTTGGCGTCACAAACAGGATTGCGTGCCCTGAAGCAACGGAGAAATTTGTGCCCATTGCCATTTGGTACTGTGTGCCTTAATGAAAGACTGTGTTTTGTATTGTGGTAAAGATTTCCCACCATTGCCCGCCATTTACAGCGTTACCGCGCGAAAAACTAGTGAACATACCTGCAAAAGCGCGCTGAGTCCTGGACACGCCCCCAGCGCTGACGCGGCGGCAGGTCCTGCGGAGAGCTTCAGTGAACGCTCTGACGTCAGAGCGCCGGCGACGCAGGTCCTTCTAGCAACTGTGCCCTGCGGAGCTGCGGCCTACAGGAGGAGGTAGGCCACGTTTAACTAGGGGGGTGCAGACATGTCGCAGCAGCAGGCCTACGGCGCGGCCCAGGCTGACAGCCCCAATGACTAACCCACGGGCGCTGCCGCGCAGGCTGGAACAGCTGCCACCTCACCTGGGCCTGTGGTCCCGATAGTACCGCTGATGCTGCCATACATGCCTGGAGCAAAGTGGCTCCCTCAGTACAGCGGTAAGCCAGACACCCTGTCGGGATTTAAGCGCAAAATATGCAGTATAATGGACATGTACCCGATGTCAGAAAAGCAGAGAGCTGCAGTGGTAGTGGGACAATTGACTGGTGCTGCAGAGAGAGAAGTAGAGACTGGGTCGGCTGCAGACCAGGAATCAGTGTTCGTAATATTTCATAAAGTTACAGACTATCTTTGAGGACCGCACTGAGACAGACCTCCGGATGAGGTTTTACCAATGCTCCCAGAAACCAGATGACAGTATTCGGGACTACACCTGCCGACTGCAAAGAGCCCTGCGAGCACTCAAACAGGTTAACCCTATGAGTGTCGCCAAAGAGAATAAAATGTTAAAAGAACAATTTGTACGGGGACTGAGGTCCCAAGCTGAAAGCAGGACTATGCATTGGTGGTCCTTGGATCATCCTGACGCTACCTTTGATGCCCTTAAGGATATGGCTATAAAAGGACTGCGACCCCTGGAAACACCCGAGATGGCAACTAAGCGTCACCCAGGTGAGACCACTCTAATGCCCGCAGCATCCATCTTCTCCCCCTGGTTGCTGAAGCCAAAACGCAGGTGGCGCCCCCTACTGAGCTGGACTGTCTACGCTCGGAAGTGCGTCAGCTGACCAAAAACCTGGCCACTGTAATGAGTGCCCTGCAACTGCCGACGGAGGAGGAAGGTAAGATCCTGCTAGCTGACTGCCCAGAGGATGTCCCTTGGATGAACCGGAGGAGAAGGAGGACATCGCCCTACCGGAGGAGGACAACGCCACCCCCAGGAAGAACCCGCGACTAGCACCATCCTCACCGAGAGATCGTCTGCTACCGCTGCCACAGAGAAGGTCACCCATCACGTCGATGTCCTTTAAACGAGCAAATCCTGGGTCCGAGGGCCAACACCCAGGAATAGACTCATCAGGCCCCTCAGACTGGGGGATTTGTGGGGGGAGGAAGACCATACCTGTCCATCATACTGGACGGGATTGCAATCCCTGCCCTGCTGGACACCGGATCTCAGGTAATCATCTTATCTGATGTTCTTTACAATAGATACTGGTCCATGGACGGTCTCCATCCCCCAAACCCCGACTTTGCAGTATACGCCTCTAATGGCCTCCCTCTTGACTTATTGGGGGCTAAAAACTTAGATGTAAAAGTGGGGAGAGTGGAGCTAAAGGATCAGGGACTTCTTGTAATGAAGACTGTTAATGAGGAAAATGGGTTGAATGTGATTTTAGGCACTAACATTATTAGTAACTGTTTGGAGGAGGTTGTGTTTTTACTCCAACAGCTCGCCGATGTTGCCAGGCCAAAGCAAAAGGGAGCGATCCAGAAGGAGATGCGGGCCCTGATGTGTCAGCAGCAAGTGAATCTGACCGGTGGTGAGATTGGTAATGTACGGGTAACAGACCCAAACCCCATTGTGCTACCCCCAATGAGTGAAATGCTTATTTGGTGTAGAGCAGCAATAGGTCTGAGAGGACAGAACTACCAAGCAGTAGTAGAGCCCCATTGTTCAGAGCACAGACCTACACTCTTGACTGCCAGAGGGGTAGTGGAGGTACATAATGGGAGGGTGCCAGTGCGTCTTCTCAACTGGGGAGAGGATGAAGTCAAATTACCACGTTATAAAGGTACCAAAGTGACTTGTGTGTGTGTCCCTTCTTCTTACTCCTAACTGCCGGGTCCCTGTCCGTCCTGCATCCCTACACATCTAGCTGCCCTGAAGGACTCAGCCTCACCTGTGGGAGGTCTAACACCTATAGCTGCACAACACCAACCCTTCAGTGGATCTGCACCGCAGCACTGGTCACCCTGGCCAGATACCACAGGTGGCGTCACGAATCCCCATACCAACATTCAATTCCCCTGTAAATATCTCACATTAAAGGGTAAGCGCCAGAGCCACGGACTAAGCTGTGTTGCCGTGACATCCCCCATAGAAGTCTATAGGCTCAGATCCGAGTTCCCATTGCTCTGGAGGGCGACTCAACAGTGTACAGCATTCCTTACAGTGAATAACGCTGTGCTTTTTCTGAAGTCCTTGCTTGTATTCCCCAAACCCCCCTACATCACCCCTCTCTCTCTCCCTGCAAGTGTCAGGTTAAGCTGAGAGTGAAGCCCCCCCCCGTCACACTAAGCGAGATCGCTGCTGAGTCACAATCGCTACGTTTGACACATAGCAGCGACCAGGCCTCTGCTGTGAGATCGCTGGTCATGTCGGAATGGCCTGGAGCTTTTTTTGATCGTTGAGGTCTCACTGGGTAGCATGCATCGGTGTGTTTGACACCTTACCAACGACCTTGTTGGCAACTCAGAACCGAGACACATAGGCGACACATCGTTACACAGGTCGCTACGGGTCGCCGTATCGTTGCTGCGTCGTTGGGAAGATCTGACTGTTTGGCATCTCACCAGCGACCACATAGCGACGCAGCAACTATCCCTGCCAGGTCGTATCGTTGTCGGGATCGCTGTAGCGTCGCTGAGCGTGACGGTACCCTTAGGTGGGCATCTCATAGTACAGAAGAGGTCAGACAGGGGTTAGGAAGATGTTTGCAGCACAAGTGAAGCACCAGGACCCGGTAAGTATACATACAGTATATATGTGTATCTGTGTGTTTACATGTGCAGTATATAGTGTGCGCATCTGTATATGTGTATATAGTATGTGTGTACATATATACAGTATATAGTATGATTGTGTATATCTGTGGTGCATGTGTGTATATTTATATATAAGCATGTACATACAGTATATAGGATGTGTCTGTGTATATTATATTTGTATACCGCATGTGTGCACTGTATTGTGTATATGTATGTGAGCATACTGTATATAAACTGAATGTTTCTGTGTGTGTATACCTTATATATGTCCTTGTACACACTGTATGTCCATGAGCAGTCCATGTGCTGTACGTGTGCCGTCCGTGTTTAACATTGAAAGTATGTGAGAGGCTTTGTAATTTCATTTCCAGTATCCATACCGTAAAAACACGGATGGCACATGGACGACACACTGATTGAAAACACTGGTGACACCGATATCGGTGTAACACGTACGTGTTTTATATGGACATGTGAAGGAGGCCTAACAGTGTTGTTGGTGGGGAAAGTTTGATGTGCTGCTTCAATGGTGCAGCTGGGTGATCCCCTCATATTCTCAACATACTTTGAGCTAATTTTGTGCATTTGCATTACTGAGTAGATGCTAAGAATATGCTGAGATGGTTTGCAGGCAAATTTGATTTCCAATTTTTAAAATTGGGAAAGGTGAAATTCCTATTTCTTTGGGAATTATTCATTTTGTTCAGTAAAGTCAGTTTTATATAATATTTATTGTTATCTAGTAAATAATACTAATTTTTTGTTATTGCACTTTAATGGGTACTCCCATATTTCCAGGATGTGCCACAATAGTAGATGTGGTTCTCACAAATGGAATAGGCATCTGTTTCGCTGTTAGTGGAGAGATGGACAGAATTTTGTCTACCTCACCACTTACATCACTGTGTGACGGGGCCCTGTGCTCAATATAGATGCAAGCTCCATTTGTGAGACTTACACTTTAAGGGAGTGTACCTTGAAAGTATTTATTGTTGTGTTATGCAACTTTCCAACAGGCCCTGAACAAGACATAAGTGTTTCTTTTTTGCCTGGAGTGTTTCTTTAGTTTGTTATTTATACATTAAGTTAAATTGGTTATTTATTGGCTAATTATTATTATTAATTTTTATAGCGCCATTTATTCCATGGCGCTTTACATGTGAAAAAGGGGCATACATAGACAAGTACAATAAACATGAGAAATACAAGACACACACATGTACAGAAGGAGAGTGGACCCTGCCAGTGAGGGCTCACAGTCTACAGGGGATGGGTGAGGATACACTAGTAGAGGGTAGAGCTGGTCGTGCGGAGGTTCAGTAGACTGAGGATCACTGCAGGTTGTAGGCTTGTCGGAAGAGGTGGGTCTTCAGGTTCCTTTTGAAGATTACCGTGGTAGGCTAATAAACACTTTGATATTACCTCACTTTGCAACAGAATTGGTATTATTTCAATGTAACTGCAAGGTGGACCCCAAGAACGAGTTTTCTCTGGTGGACCCAAGGTACTCCAGTCCGACGCTGGCACAAAGGATTTAGGTTCTAAAATGTGGACTGGTGGCTGGACCACCAATTAGCACAAAGGATTTATATGATGAAATTTGGACTGGTGGCAGGACCATACAATTAGCACAAAGGATTTGAGCCGCCCTCCCAAGGCCGTGGGGGTACTCGGCACTGAGCCCATTAACTTCTATTGGGGATGTCACGGCAACACAGCTCAGTCCGTGGCCCTGGGCGCTCACCCTTAATGGGGGATATTTACAGGGGAAAGAATGTTGGTATGGGGATTCGTGACGCCACCTGTAGTACCTGTTCAGGGTGACCAGCGCTGCTGTGCAGATCCACTGAAGGGTTGGTGTTGTGCAGCTAGATGTTAGGCCTCCCACAGGTGAGGCTAAGTCCTTCAGGGCAGGTAGTTGTATAGGGGAGCAGGACAGAGGGGAACCCGGCAGTTAGGGGTAAGAAGTTGGACACACACACAAGTCACTTTGGTACCTTTACTGAAGATGTTGCAGGCACATACCGGAGCACTGTAGGGTGAATGGTGCACATCCAGATTTTCCCACTGAGTAGGTGTGTGGTCTCCTATTCCTTGCCTTTTGTAATGAAGTCCTGGCCTGCATGTAGCTGGGCCTAACTTAATCTCTGTCCTGCACTCGGCTGACCTTGTGGTTGGACCTTTTCTTGAAGTACACAGTCCCTGCTTGCAGTACCCTGCCTGCCGGACTCCGTCCTCCTGGCCCGGTTACGTATCAGTTCTGTGGTGCTTCTGGGACCTATAGTCCTCCTGGAACTCCGGTGTTCTAATGGGTCGTGGAGATCCCTATAGGCTCGGACCCCAGTGTCCGGTAATTACTTGTTGAGGTGAGCTGGTAAGGCTCCTCTGCCCCTTTTACTACTTCTTCCACTTGCCTTCGGCCTACTCAGGCCCTCACACGATTACACACACTGGCAGTTGGTGGGCTGCCTCTTCTGCTGCTCTCTGAGCGTCGGCACACTCCTAGCTCTTTATTGAACTGAGCTGAACTCACTCTGCTGCAGACTCAACTCTGCTGAGCTGCACTACTCTGCAGTCTCTCAAATCTCAACTCTCTTCCTATCTTCACCCTCCTTTTATATGCTTATCAGGCTCCCTCTAGTGGTCTTAGGGGAAGGGTGAAGGTGTGTGGATGCATTAGGACCTCTAGTGGATAACTCTTTTAGTGCACCCTTCCAGGAGATGTGGGAATCCCAGCTCAGCTGGGGCTCCACAGATTTATATGCTGAAATGTGGACTGGTGGCAGAACCACACAATTAGCACAAAGGATTGATATGCTGAAATGTGGACTGGTGACAGGACCACACAATTAGCACAAAGGATTTATATGCTGAAGTGGCAACTGGTCGCAGTACCACACAATCAGCAGCACTATGGATTTATGTGCTGAAGTGATAACTTGTCACGGCACCACAGAATTAGCACTCCAGATTTATATGCTGGAAGGTTGATTTGAGACAGGATCCTATCTATCTGAACTAGCTGAGAATAAATCGCCTAGCTAACTATCTGACTACTTTCAGCAGCAGCAAGCCTCACTATGCTGTTACTGTCACAAAATGGTGCCGAAACCACATGTCCGCTTTTTATATGGCGAGGGACATGTGACCTCGACAATCAATGACACAAACCCTTTTGTCTGGACGTTGTGGATGGTTTCCAGAATCTCCACACATTAAGTTAATAAAAAGAATAACAGTCCACCACTCATCTGACCTCTCCCCACCCCTCCCGTCATCAAACACGTCCCCCTGCTCATCTTACAACACCACTATCCTAGCCAAAGTCATAACAAAAGCATTAGTGGAAACTCAATAATTTGCTGAAATTTGGCCAAATTTTGTCGAATTTGAGGAAAATGTTCGGGAACAAGAATCAGAATGTGCAAGGTTTGTGCCGAATTTGAGATTGGCGAACATTTTCGGAACAAATTCGCTCATCTCTAGTACACAGAAGTGGATTTTTATGTCTCTATTTTAGAGAGAGAATAAAAGATTTTTTTCATCCTATAAAATTACTACAATTACTAAAAAAAAATGAAAAACACATAAAATAAGGTAATTTTTAATGCATTTTTTTAAATAATAAACATTACAAATAGAGTTGAGTGAATTTGTTCGGGTCCCTGCTTATTCAGCAAGCTATAGCGCTTACCGAATAAGCTACAGTGGGAACCTGGATACATGGAGCGCGCCGGCTGAACAGCTGATTGCCACCGCAGCTGCATGTGCCGCGGCTGTGTCACTGTCACAGCACATGCATGGAGAGCCTGTGTTTTGGGCTTTCCATATATGTGCTGTGACTGTGACACAGCCACAACACATGCAGCTGCGGGGCCGATCAGCCGGCATGCTCCATGTATCCCTCTGTAACTTATTCAGTAAGTGCTATAGCTTGCCGATCAAATTCGCTCAACTCTAATCACAAATTAGCAAATAACATGGTCCCTGTAATAATAATGACCCGCACAACGCAGCGATAAGACGGGGATTCGTAAAGGGCATAAAAAATGGCGTGATTGATACTTTTTCTCTATTATGTTTAGCTTGCAAAAAAGAAGACTGAGAGGAGACTAAAGCCCCGTCACACACAGCGATCTCGCTAGCGGGATCGCTGCTGAGTCACTAGTTTTGTGATGCAACAGCGATCTCCCCATCGATATCGCTGTATGTAACATTCAGCCACGATCAGCCCCCCCTGCTGGGTATCGCTGATCGTCGCTGAATGTCCTTGACATTTTTTTGATCGTTAGTCTCCTGCTAGCCAGCATGCATCGCTGCGTGTGGCAGGCAGGAGACCAGCGATCAGCTGGTAACCAAGGTACACATCGGGTTTCCAGGCGACGGGCGGCACCTGGAAACCCGATGTGTACATTGGATACCAGCGCGCTGCTGCAGGGGAGCTGGTAACCAAGGTACACATCGGGTTTCCAGGTGCCGCACAGCGCCTGAAAACCCGATGTGTACCTTTGTTACCAGCTCCCTGCACCAGCGGGCTGGTATCCAACGCACACTGCGGGTAACTAAGCGACGTTACTCGCATTGTCGCTGTCCTGATCGCTGCCTGAGCTGCCTGTTTTGCAGCTCACCAGCGATCATGTAGCGACACACCAGCGATCCTGACAAGTGCATATCGTTGTCGGGATCACTGGTGTGTCGCTATGTGTGACGGAGCCCTTAATAGCTGTCTACAAATATCTCAAGGGCTGTCACATTGTAGAAGGATCATCTTTATTCTCATTTGCACAAGGAAAGACTAGAAGCAATGGGATGAAACTGAATGGGAGGAGACACAGATTAGATAATAGAAAAAACTTTTTGACAGTTAGAGTGATCAATGAGTGGAACAGGCTACCATGAGAGGTGGTAAGTTCTCCTTCATTGGAAGTCTTCAAACAGAGGCTGGACAGACATCTGTCTGGGATGATTTAGTGAATCCTGATTTGAGCAGGGGGTTGGACCAGATGACCCAGGAGGTCCTTTCCAACTCTAAAGGGTATTCCACACTAAACGAGATCGCTAACGAGGTCGCTAACGAGATCACTAAAACGTCACTATTTAGCAATCTCGTTAGCGACCTCGTTGTGTGTGGCATGTAGCAACGATGTGGCCCCTGCTGTGATGTCGCTGATCGTTTACTAGCGTTCTGGACCGTTTTTTGATCGTTGGCGTCCCGCTGGTGAGCCTATATCGCTGTGTTTGGCACCTTTTGTGAACGACGAGCGACCTCGTTTGTGACGCATACTAGGGTTTTTTTAGCGTCACGGAGTGGATCACAATATCTGTAAGTTCTCTTTTGCGTCACAGAGAGGATCGCAGAAGTTGCAAAGCAGGCTAGCAGGACGCAGAGAGCAGGAGCGATGCTGGAAATTCCTATGAATCAGAAGCGCTCAGTACATGCTAATGACATCCTAACGACCGCCAAAGTCGTTAAAGAGATCGCTGACCGCTGATGTGTCGTTTATGAGATCTCCTGTTTGGCAGCTACTAGTGACCTAAAAGGGATCACACCAACGATCTCGTTAGCTTGCGTCGTTATCGTGATCGCTAACGAGATCGCTAAGTGTGGCAGTACCTTAAGACCATTGTATGATTCTATGAAACCCATAAAAAAATAAAAATGTAGTGCTGAGGCCGTGTTCACACCTAGTGAAATGCTCCGTTTTTTCTACTGCTTTTCTGCACGTTTTCTGCAGGTGTCTGCACCACACAACGCAATAACAATTTTCTCTGATTCTTGCGTGTTTGCTGCATTTATTTTATGCATGTTCCTCCATATTTGATACATTTTTGGTACAGATGTGAATCCGCATTTTTAATAGTACAGAAAAGCTTTGATTCTCAGTTTAAAAATGTGTTTTCTTTCCTTGCCTTTTTTCAGGCACCACATAGAAACCTATAAAGAAAAAAAATCACCAAAAGCCCAGTCTTTATATGCACCGAGGACAGAGATTTCATGGAATCACATTCACTTTGCTTGGACATTTAGACCGTGTTCACATGTAGCGTAAATGCTGTGTATTTTCTGCTGCTCTCTTTGTTGGACTGAAATGTTGCTGTGTTTAACTGTTCAAGCAAAGTGCATATGATTTCATGAAAACTGCACCCACCGTTTGTCTAATGACGCAGCTGAACTGTGTGGTTTTGGTGCTTTTTTCTCTGCAGGCTTCTAAGTGGAGCATAAAAAACGCATGTAAAAAACTGCAGTTACATTTTTAAGTGCAGAATGAAAGCTTTTCATGAAACTCATCAAATAAGAGGGAAAAGGCCTAAAAAATGCAGCAATAATCAGAAAACATTGTAATTGTGTAGTTTGATGTGGACAGCTGCAGAAAACAAAAAAAAAGACAAAGTATTTTTGCAATGTGTGAACATGCTTTACAGACACAGAAAAGCCAGATGTCATATAGTGAAGCTAAATAAATATGAGAAAGTTCTGGTGGCTCCGAATATGAATGAATGAGCAAAATATAAATCCACAGGTCCCATCTAAAGATGAGCAGGAGCCACAGATGACGTTGCGCCAACCCTGGCCAGTCAAAAGCCGCGCTGGGGATGCCGGAAGGTAAGATATTTGTGGCCTCCCTTCAAGCTGCCAGGTAACACTGATCTAGACGCTAGACCAGAGTCCTGAATTGATCTGCTCATCTCCCAACTGTCCTGGATACAGTGGACAGTCCCATATTTGGGTCTAAGCCCTGCAGTCTTGGACATCTGCAGAATGTTCCTCACTGCCAGCGACTCTCTGACATCTCCTCTTGCTAGAGTAGAAAGAAATGGTAAATGAGCGTTGATTGGGGTGTGGCTAAAATTTTCTACATCACGCTTAGAGCGCCTCATCATTAGTCCCTCTTTCTGTTTGTCAAAAGTTGGGAGGTATGGTGATGCACACAGCACTAGGGATGAGCGAAAGTGCTCGGTGATACTCGGATATCTCTCGAGTATCTGGGTGCTCGGATGTGCTCGGTCTTCAGCGAGCATAAGCCGGTGCTCGATTTAAAACTCAAATCCCTGCCCTGCATGTTTGGCGCCAGTTACACAGCCAATAAACATATGAGGATTGCCTGCGAGTCACTGTAATGCCGTAGGCATCTTGGTAGTGGCATTAATTTGATTGGCTGGCTGTGTGACTTCATCAGGGGTTATTAAAGGACAGGCGCTGCCAGGCTCTGCACACTGGTGCCAGTTCACAGCTCTATAACAGCTCTTATAGGAACGATAGAGTGCTTGTCCAGGTGTATGTGTGCACAGTTTAATGAATCAGAGTCCTGTAGTGTTGATACTGGTGCTGAAGCTGAACCACCATGCTATCAGTCTTTTGAAACGGCAAATTTTGTGCTCTGCTGTTTGTATCAGATACATTCTGCATTTAGCCTAGAGAGGAAGGAAGAGCTGCAGGAGCAAAGAGAGTGGCTGAATGCAGTCTCTAGGCAGGGATTAGGGCTTTGCAGTTTGTTGCTAAATATGTAGCTGCGGCAGTTCACCACATTTGTTTGTGGAGGGATGAAAAACTTGACTATATTGTCATCCATAGAGTATTACATTTTTGTTGTACATTTCTGTGTTATATAACACTCCAAAAAGGCATTAAAACATTTTTCTAGATTTTAGATCTAGATTTTTCTAGATTCAATTACACACCCAATTGTACGTGCTTTGCAGTACATTTTGGTGTTATATAACACTCCCAAAGAGCATTGAAATATTTTTCTGTATTTAATTACTCATCCATATACTATTGCATGCTCTCCGGTACATTTCGGTGTTATCAAAAAGATATTAAGGTAGTAGGCATCACCAAATAGTAATGAGATCTACCTAAAGTATACTAAATTAGACATTGAACAAAACAAGAAAAATAAATATGCATATACAGGGATCACCATAATAAAAAACAGATAACTTTGCTAAGATTAAGTAGATGACATGCAAAAAAAACAAACATTAAAAACATATATAAAAGGACAATGGCTACAAAATCCAACCGAAAACAACCGGATACGGCTGAGATGGACCTTCTTTTTTACCCAAATGTGTGCAATGACCAAATAAATAGAGGGGCAAGCTGCTAAGCTGATATTATAGCAAATGCCATAGTGCATGCAATAGCTGTACAAATCCCTCATTCGGATGGAATAATCAAACAGAGAACACATTACATTGCAGACAGAGCATCCTTAGGAACATTAATGTAAAACACAAAATATGTCCTGATGTAAACAATTGCAAAAGCAAAGCCCTGTAAACAAAAGTGGAGCGCCCGCCAGGGCAGTGGGGACACTCGATCCCAGGCCAATTCTTAAAGGGGCAGTGTCATGGCAGCAGTGACCTGGTCCGTGGCCCTGGGCGTCCAGTAAAAGGGGAGATGATGAAAAGGGATAATAAAGAGTTTGTAACAAAGTGTTCGTGACGCCACCCGTGGTATTCGGGGGACCGACGCTGCAATGCAGATCCTCTCGGATGATGATAGTGCTGCAATGACGGTTAAGCTCTCCACGGGGAGAATTGTGTCCCAGGGCAGTTAGGATGTTAAAGATGATGTTGGTGGTGAGTGTGATGCAGGGCAGATGACGCAGAAAAGATTCAGAGGACACAGCAGAGTGCAGTTTCCAATGCTTTACTCACAGTTCACTTGTGCACAGATGCCCTCTTGGTGCCGTGTCCTCCAGGTGAGGGGCCCAGCAAACTCCCAGGTAGATCAGGATACATCTTTCCAGGACTCCCTTCAGTATGTTCCTCTCCTGGCCGTCTCACTGCGCTGGCTTTCGCCCCTCCTGCCCAGTACCTACACAATCAGTGTCCCGAGCCAGCAGCCGTAGACCTTTTTGGGCGACGTCCTTACAGTCCCCTTGCTTCTATATGGCTGCCTTTTCATCGATTAATTGTGGATGTGGCTGGGGCAACTACAGCTACCCTTGCCTCTGGCTTGCTAGCTGAGTCTTGAAGTTCTCCACTAGGCTTGGGGGCCAGTTCCCCTACTGAGACCTGGTCCCTCAACTTCTGGATCGGGACCCACGGATGGATCTCTCACTATCTGTGCCCCTATGACCCCTTTATCCATCTGGGAGCTTCCTTCCCTCTCAATTCTCTCTACTCGTCTGGGGCCAAGCTCCTCACTGCTTGAGCTCCCCTCACTTTCTCTTCCTCCTCACAACTCTCTGTCTGCAGCCTCTCTGCTGCACTCCTTCTACTTTGGTCTCCTCTGACCAACAACTCTTTCCTTCCTGCTCTCTAAGCTCCTCACCCTTTCTCTAACTTCTCCACTCGCACCCCAACACCCTTTCCTACCCACCCCGAGATGAGGCCCTCCTCCCTTGGGGTACGCCCAGGTGCCCTGACTGAACTAGTGTGTGTTGGGTGCGAGTGTTAGAGTCCTGGGTAATGCTCCCTCCTTACCTGAGAGTGGGATACCACACCTCTGGATGAGGTGCAGTACCTCTGTGGCGACAGGACACTCAGGGGCGCCACAAAAGTACACTCACAACAATCGATGAACAATATACAAATCAGAAAAATGATGGAAGAAAGAGATACTTATCACTCCATAAATAATAGCCCCTAAAAGAACACAGGATTGGTCAGGGAGGGATAAGAGAACCACTCGTATCGACACAATGTGTCTTCCTCAAGGGTGAGTATTGATTAACAGGATTAGTGCATGTATAAATAGTATAACCAATAAAAGTCATGAGTACCAGTGGCAAATGGTGATGGTGAGCGGTTTTCGGTGTCCCCTGCAATAAAGTGCTCGTGCGCCAACTCTATGCTGGCAGGAAATCTCTAATACCCAGCACCCAGCGATGTTGTTACGCATGCGCCAGACAAACCCTGGACAGAAGTAGGAGTTGCCAGAAAACGTATGATGTGGTACTTTATATTGAATAGAGTGGTGGTATGTGACCCCGCAAGCGCAAGGAAACTGTCTCCGATCTCATTGCAGGAGAGGCACCAACAAAGCGTCAAATTCAATCATGTTGCACAGTACACTATATACAGTGCATTGCGAAAGTATTCGCCTCCCTGGAACTTTTCAACCTTTTCCCACATATCATGCTTCAAACATAAAGATACCAAATATTAATTTTTGGTGAAGAATCAACAACAAGTGGGACATAATTGTGAAGTTTTTGTGGAAATGCAAAAACTGAAAAGTGGGGCGTGAAAATTTATTCAGCCCCTTTACTTTCAGTGGAGCAAACTCATTCCAGAAGTTCATTGTGGATTTCTGAATGATCCAATGTTGTCCTAAATGACTAACTATGATAAATATAATCCACCTGTGTGTAATCAAGTCTCCGTATAAATGCACCTGCTCTGTAATAGTCTCAGGGTTCTGTTTGAAGCACAAAGAGCATGATGAAGACCAAGCAACACAACAGGCAGGCCAGTGATACTGTTGTGGAGAAGTTTAAAGCCAGATTTGGATACAAAATGATTTCCAAAACTTTAAACATCCCAAGGAGCACTGTGCAAGCGATCATATTGAAATGGAAGGAGTATCATACCACTTCAAATCTGCCAATACCTGGCCATCCCTCTAAACTTTCATCTCAAACAAGGAGAAGACTGATCAGAGATGCAGCCAAGAGGCCCATGATCACTCTGGATGAACTGCAGAGATCTACAGCTGAGGTGGGACAGTCTGTCCATAGGACAACAATCAGTTGTACACTGCACAAATCTGGCCTTTATGGAAGAGTGGCACGAAGAAAGCCATTTCTCAAAGATATCCATAATAAGTGTCGTTTAAAGTTTGCAACAAGCCACCTGTGAGACACACCAAACATGTGGAAGAAGGTGCTCTGGTCAGATGAATCCAAAATCAAACTTTTTGGCAACAATGCCAAATGATATGTTTGGCGTAAAGGCAACACAGCTCATCACCCTGAACACACCACCCCCACTGTCAAACATGGTGCTGGCAGCATCATGGTTTGGCCTGCTTTTCTTCAGCAGGGACAGGGAAGCTAGTTCAAATTGATGGGAAGATGGATGGAGCCAAATACAGGACCATTGTTGAAGAAAACCTGTTGGCGTCTGCAAAAGACCTGGGACTGTGACGGAGATTTGCCTTCCAACAAGACAATGATCCCAAACATAAAGCAAAATCTACGATGGAATGGTTCACAAATAAACATATCCAGGTGTTAGAATGGCCAAGTCAAAGTCCAGACCTGAATCCAATCGAGAAACTGTGGAAAGAGCTGAAAATTGCTGTTCACAAACGATCACCATCCAACCTCACTGAGCTAGAGCTGTTTGCCAAGGAAAAATGGGCAAGAATTTCAGTCTCTCGATGTACAAAACTGATAGAGACATACCCCAAGCGACTTGCAGCTGTAATTGCAGCAAAAGGTGGCGCAACAAAGTATTACGTTAAAGGGGCCGAATAATTTTGCACGCCCCACTTTTCAGTTTTTGTATTTCCAGGAAAATTTAAAATAACCAATAAATTTTGTTCAGCTTCACAATTGTGTCCCACTTGCTGTTGATTCTTCACCAAAAATTAACATTTGGTATCTTTATGTTTGAAACATGATATGTGGGAAAAGGTTGAAAAGTTCCAGGGAGCTGAATACTTTCAAAAGGCACTGTAAGTAATATATATAATCATTGACGCTCATGGTAACTACTAACCAAATTGTGAAATAGGCTACATAGATTGTAAAGTTAACCCTGCATTTATGGTGTTAGCTCAGTTAAAGAGCCTGGCCCTAAAAAGTTTTATCATACTGAGTGCTGAATTTTTAAAGCGATTCCTTATCGATAACTATAGGCCATAGATACAAAACAAGGGACAGAGGTAAAGTCCACATGTTGAAAAAGCTCCTCATAAAGAAATCTAATAATAATAACTGACAAATTATAAAAAAGAATAACACAAATACATGAACAAAAAAAATTGTGCTGACAAAAAAACATGACTAGTGTATCGTGCATAAGAGGGCTAATAGGGTCTCAAGAATGAGCAAAAAATAAGTCCAAAGAACATGTTGCTGGTGATGTGAGATAATGTAACATCCCATAGGAGACAAAGTGAAGACAATTTGGTTTCAGAATTTCAAGAATCCATGGGAAGATCTTTTTGTTGATCCACTTATTGATCCACATATTTTGGTGTTATATAACAGTCCAGAAGCAAGCAAGACTCCTGAGGGAGTGACTGGAGGAATATCGGAGCCAGAGAAAGCTAGCACAACAGTGGAGGTGGCATGAGACTGTGGTCCGGAACCGGATGCTTTCCTGGAACCACCAAGGCCCGAAACCAAGCCCAAACCCAGGCTGCAGCCTTCACCGCTGGGGTTCTTGGGTATTGCGGATGGGAGATCCTGGATTCAGGAACTGGTGAGCGAACTGCGGAGACTAGTCTGCTCGGAAGAAGCAAGGAGGCGAGCCAGGAACAGGGCCGGAGAAATACTATTGGGACCACTATCCGCAAGGTACTGACAGTTGGCATTCTGGGGAGAGGGCATTACATGCGACCGGCAGCAGAGATGGGGGTCTGTTATGATTTGGTAACTGAGGAGGACAGGAGCAAAACAGCAAGGCAGCCGAACACCTGAGAGGTTGGAAACTAATGGGTTGCAGATCCCTAAACTAACCGCACAACTAGAATCAGCCGTGGAGCGTACCTACGGTGGTCCTAGACGCCTCGGCACAGCCGGAGAGCTAGCTACACTTAAAGAAAAAAACAGGAAAGCTAACTGCCCCGGAGTAGAGCCCCAAAGGAATAGGCAGCCCCCAAACATATAATGGCAGTTAGACAAGACGAAACACAAACGCAGGCAGAAAATAGAGTGAGCAAATGCTGGGGCCAAGCACTGCCTAAATAGGACAGGACAGAATACTATCTGCAACCCAGCAAAACCCTAGCAAAACTTCCAACACTTCTGATTTCAAAAATCCTGAGATCACACGATCTCGCCACCCACTAAATCAGATCTCAGTGTGAACAAGGCTAACCCACAGCGACTCAAAAAGCAGGGAAAGAGCAATTGAACAAATAACAGTGGCTACTGAAAAACAGAGAGTAGCACAGGCTCCTGGAGGGGACCCGACTAACCTCCACAAAGGTGCAGACAAAAATGGAAATAGCAAGCACAATAGAAACAAGCAGAAAATATCTTATCTGAAGGTAGCAGACGAAGGCCACACACCAGCAGACTTCCAAATGAACCAGGAAACAACAATTGATCACCAGTGAGGATCATGGGAAGGCAGCTCCCTTATATCAGCCCAGTCAGTGACTCCTGATTGCCAGTCATCGCTGGCAGGTGAGGAGGACCTGTCATTAGATACAGCTTCAGTACCATCAGCAACCACCAGAGGGAGCCTCAGCTCAGAAATTGTCTACAACATGTTCACAACAGGAGTCCATAGAAGAGTTTGGGACCCATAATCACATCTCGTTCAACCAATGGGCAGTAGAGCCAGAACACTTGCCTCGAAGGCTGCAAGAGCTGATGTCTGGAACCAGGGTCATGTTACTCAAAATGGAGTGGCAATATTGCTTGTATGCGGTGGGTGAAATCCGAGGGATTAAGGGAGTAAGGGAGCAGGATCTACCCTTCTTGATGAATGAAAATGCCTGGGAGAGTCTCCTCAAGGCAGTTCAAGACAGTCTACTACCACCCCTGTGAGATCATACTGTCCTTGGGGTTCTCCACCTCCTATGTGGGTGCAGGCAATGGTGCAGGTGACATAGTGGGCTATTGCCCATTTCTACATGTTGGGGCTCTGGCACTACTGGAAGCTGGATCACTTACTGCCCAGGCACCTGGTAGCTCGGCTTCAGGAAGCAGGTGGAGGCATTCCCCCAGCCTTCCAAGGAAGGAGAAGAAGAAGCAACACCTGAAGAGGATTACTATATCACTCTTATGATTTTTTTCTGGCTTTGCACCTTGTGCAAAGCCTTTATGAGTGTAGGAGTACAACAACTACGCTTTAAAGTTTAACCCCTTTCCGACATTGGAGGTAATAATACACCCACATTGGACTCTCCCCATTTTGTGCGGGCTCTGGTGCTGAGCCCACACCTTTCCGGGCACATGTCAGCTGATCTATAAAGCTGACATGTGCCCGCAACAGTCACAGGTGGAATCTTGATCCACCCGAAGCTGTTAACTAGTTAAATACCGCTGTCAATCTCTGACAGCAGCATTTAACTTGCACTTAACGTAAGCGCGTCCTTTATCCTGCCCATCGGTGACCCCATCACATGATCACAAGTCATCAATGGGTCGGCATGACAACCAGAGGTCTTCAGCACATCTCTATGGTTGTCATAGCCAGATTGCTATGAGCGCCACCCAGGATGACAGAACATGAAAGGACTCTGACAGTGAACGTAAGTGTACTGTGCACGCTGCACATACAGAAGAAGGGACACTGTGTTGTATCTGTGGGACGCCAGGGTGTGGGAACACTACAGCCCATTTCCACGACTGCCACCCTGGCCGCCTTACACTATAACTTCCAACGTCGGAAAGGGGTTAAGGTTCAGTATTTGAATGAGGCCCACCAGTTGTTGCATTCTAGGGTCTATGGATGACTGGATTACTGGATGACTGGATTACCCTACTAAATTTTTCCTGGCTTTGCACTTTGTGCAAAGCATTTATGAGCACAAGAGTACCACAACTACACTTTCTTAATTTTTTTATGAGTCAATTTTTTTATGAGTCACTCTGGTGCCTTCAAGGGTGAATGGATGACCCTGCTTGTAATTAATGGCAGACTTTGCACTGTGTGCAGAGCTTTTATGCGCGTAGGAGTAACACAACTACACTTTGTTCACAATATTTTAATGAGGTACTATAGTTTATGCCTTCAAAGGTGTATGGTTGACCCTGCTTGTAATTTTTGGCAGGATTTGCACTGAATGCATAGCCTTTGTGAGTCTAGGACTACCACTTGTTGGCAGTGGATACTCTCCAAGCGTGTGACAACAGAGTTTCTTTATTCAGGAACAAACAGGAACAGTATATGATAAGCTTAATTGATCAGGAGTAAATCATTTGTGTGTCTCTAGCTGTGCAGCGTCTACAGCAGGCTGCTTTCTCATACACAGACACTGGAAAACAGGAAATACAGTCACATGCTCTTCCTGTGTGAGCCTCTGGGAGTTTTTTTTTAACTTTATAAACATACAAATCATACAAATTTAGCAACTAAGTACTCATAGACAGGAATGGAGTTGTTGCACCAAACATATTCCAACACCCCCACTCAACAACTACTTATCCTGTTAGTCCCATTGCGGTTCTGAAGTCCACAGACTTGGCTCTTGATAATGGTTTTGTCATACCATCAGCCATCATCTTCTCTTACTTTTAGTAATTTGCTTAAGTTTGTAATTGTCTACGATGTAACTAATTGTTTGTCATTTCTCATTGGCCACTGCCCCTTTATATATCCTCCCCCCTGTGCACTTTATCATTGCCACCTGAGGAAGACAGAATTACCTGTTAAAACGCATTGTGGTTTTAATAAAAGAAGATTGTTTATTAATTTAGCCCCTGTTTTTGCGCTCCTGCTGACCGGGTTTCATCCAACTCTGCATCATCTTGTCAGACTCGCAATAAACAAACTCGAGCCACGCTCTCAGTCTCTTTGGTGTGGCTTGCTTGAATTTCGACTGTGGCTGTGATATCTGGACGAGTTGTGGTTGCTATGTACAGAAGCACCCCCACTGCTCGTCTGCAGCTCCCATTGCTGAGCAGCAGATCCACTTCTCCTTCCAACTTCAAGTAGGACGAATCCATTGGTGCCGACGCACCTTTGGCTTCTGACATTCCAAACTGGTTTACGAAGTGTTCTGACCATATAAGAAAAGCGTCTAGCTGGGATACCTTTGTTTGGCTTTTTAATCTCCTGACTGAAGGTTGACTTGGTTCTTCTGTGTCTTCCTTGGTGGCTCCAGAACTTATCCACACATCAGTGTTTAGCTTTTCTGTGTCTGGGTTTGGAGATTATTAGTGATGAGTGAACGTGCTCACCACTACTCGTTACTTACCCGAGTATCACGGTACTCGTTGTACTCAGCGAGCACCGAGCATTTCCGGGATTACTCGGCTGGAACTCGGGTCTCCACCCAGCATTTTTGGCGGACTTTAGAGACCCAATCACGCTGCAGGGATTGTCTGCCAGGCAATGAAATGCCTCAGCCATCTTAGTTTAGGTCATGCAGTGATTGGCTGGCCGCACAGCATCATCAGGCGTATAAGAGATCAGATGCCGCCCTGCTCGCCGCATTCAGCTCCGGATTGAGATAGTGTAGAGAGAGCTGCTGCCGAGATAGTGTCAGATTTGGCGATTTCTTAGTCAGTGTGGGGTTTACAATCCTAAACTACTCAAATCCAGATAAACCAACAGTCCTTCTAAGGACTAATTCCGGAGTATATAGGTTCCAGTGTTAGGCAGCGTAGTGTACTTCGCTCTATACACATCAGTGCAAGGCCTGCAGGCACTGTATGTGTGTATATAGATCATTGCATACATCAAGAGGGTCTATTCCCTTCCTGTGTTCCGGTGCTGCTGCTGCAACCTGTATGATATATTGGCTGTATATCAGTGGCATAGCGTGGAGTGGGAGGGGGGTGGCGGTCCGCCCCAGGCGGCACGTGTGTGGGGGCGGTGCAGCAGCAGTAATTACCTCCCATTCTCCCAACCATCCCGAATTGAGCGAGACAGTCCCGATTCTAACCCCTCCCACCCGCTGTCAAGGTCGGGACACTATGTGTCCCGCAGTGAGAGAAGCCGACACCCCCCATGCACAACTTCCTGCCCTACCAGCTCTCCAACTTCTTACAGCCAGCATTTACCATTGCTGTGCTGTCCTCTGTAAAGGTGCGAGCAGGACCTGTGATGAGGTCACAGAGGGGAGGAGTTAGGTGTCACATGATCAGGCTCCCTGTGTGCAGGACTCTGCTGTGCTGGTCGTCATGGTGCTGGATGATGGTAAGTTTATGTGTGGGGTCAGGAGGGGTTTACAGTGTGGATGTAGCAGAGCTGTGTGTGTATGAGGTGTACGGAGCAAAGCCGTGTGTGTACGAGATGTACGGAGCAAAGCCGTGTGTGCGAGGTGTACGGAGCGGGGCCGCGTGTGTACGAGGTGTAAGGAGTGGAGCCGTGTGTGTACGAGGTGTACGGAGTGGGGCCGCGTGTGTGCGAGGTGTACGGAGCGGAGCCGCGTGTGTACGAGGTGTACGGAGCGGAGCCGCATGTGTACGAGGTGTACGGAGCGGAGCCGCATGTGTGCGAGGTGTACGGAGCGTGGCCGCATGTGTACGAGGTGTACAGAGCGGAGCCGCGTGTGTATGAGGTGTACGGAGCGGGGCTGCATGTGTGCGAGGTGTACGGAGCGGGGCCGTGTGTGTGCAAGGTGTACGGAGCGGAGCCGTGTGTACAAGGTGTACGGAGCGGAGCCGTGTGTGTGCGAGGTGTACGGAGCAGGGCCGCGTGTGTACGAGGTGTACGGAGCGGGGCCGCGTGTGTACGAGTTGTATGGAGCGGGGCCGCATGTGTATGAGGTGTACAGAGCGGAGCCGCATGTGTGCGAGGTGACGGAGCGGGCCGTGTGTACGAGGTGTACGAGCGGAGCCGCGTGTGTACGAGGTGTACGGAGCGGGGCTGCATGTGTATGCGAGGTGTACGGAGCGGGGCGGGGGGTGTCGAGGGCGTGTGTGTGCAAGGTGTACGGAGCGGAGCCGTGTGTACAAGGTGTACGGAGCGGAGCCGTGTGTGTGCGAGGTGTACGGAGCAGGGCCGCGTGTGTACGAGGTGTACGGAGCGGGGCCGCGTGTGTACGAGTTGTATGGAGCGGGGCCGCATGTGTATGAGGTGTACAGAGCGGAGCCGCATGTGTACGAGGTGCACGGAGCGGAGCCGTGTGTGTGAAAGGTGTACGGAGCGGAGCCGCGTGTGTACGAGGTGTACGGAGCTGAGCCCTGTGTGTATGGGGTGTATGGAGCAGAGCCCTGTGTGTACAAGGTGTATGGAGCGGAGCCGTGTGTGTACGAGGTGTATGGAGCAGAGCTGTGTGTACGAGGTGTACGGAGCGGAGCCGCATGTGTACGAGGTGTACGGAGCAGGGCCGCGTGTGTACGAGGTGTACGGAGCGGGGCCGCGTGTGTACGAGGTGTACGGAGCGGGGCCGCGTGTGTACGAGTTGTATGGAGCGGGGCCGCATGTGTATGAGGTGTACAGAGCGGAGCCGCATGTGTACGAGGTGCACGGAGCGGAGCCGTGTGTGTGAAAGGTGTACGGAGGGGAAAGCCGCGTGTTACGAGGTGTACGGGCTGAGCCCTGTGTGTATGGGGTGTATGGAGCAGAGCCCTGTGTGTACAAGGTGTATGGAGCGGAGCCGTGTGTGTACGAGGTGTATGGAGCAGAGCTGTGTGTACGAGGTGTACGGAGCGGAGCCGCGTGTGTACGAGGTGTACGGAGCAGGGCCGCGTGTGTACGAGGTGTACGGAGCGGGGCCGCGTGTGTACGGAGCGGAGCCGTGTGTGTATGAGGTGTACGGAGCGGAGCCGTATGTGTACGTGGCCACAAAGAGCGGAGCCGCGCATGTACAAGGGTCCTGTTACTTTCGGGAGCTGTGTGCTTGGGGGCTGCAGGGGGGAAGGAGGGGTGCCATTATGTACATGGGTCTGCGTGGGGATGGAGCGAATACTGTTATCTATGTAGGGCTGGGTCCCTGTCCCGTTGTCTTGGCCAGGAGATTTACTTTCCCGCATTAGAATCGTACATGCGGAAACCCTGGGGACCTCCCACACGTTCTGGCAGCCACACGTCACATTCCACCGGAAGTGACATGCTGTAAGTCAGCTGAACGCCGGAAATGACCGCTGACCTCAGCTTACAGCAGCAGGTACTGTAACTCGTTCTCGGGACAGTCTTCAGAACGGCGACGCATCGAGCCGCGGGATCTGTTGGAGTGAGAGCCGGGTATTGTATGGAGCGCTGCATACAATACCCGGCTCTCACTGAGCGAGACAGGCAAGATCTGGGGATCTCATCATGGGATCTGTTCAACAGATGATGAGATCCCCACATCCTGGGGAAATGAGGTCAGCGATGGAACGTGACGTGTGGCTGCCAGAATGTGTGGGAGGTCCCCGGGGTTTCCGCATGTACGATTATAATGCGGAAAGTAAACTTCCTGGCTGGGACAGCGGGACAGGATCCCGAAATCGGGACTGTCCCGCTGAAACCGGGACGGTTGGGAGGTATGTGTTTATAATTATTGTTTATGAAACAGTGTGATCAGCAGTGCTCTATGGGTGTGGTCGGGGCATGGATATGGGTGTGACCAGTGAAATGGGTGTGGCTAGGGGCATGGCCTAAAATTTGCCGCCCCGGGCGCCACAAACAGTTGCTACGCCACTGCTGTATATAGCTAGCCCCAGGTGTAATTGGAATACAGGATACAAATGTTTCGGTGTGGTATCTCCATGCTAGCTCATATCTGTGCGTGCTGAAAGTTTGGCCAGTGTACACCAGTTTTATTTTTTGGCCTGGGTGTGATTGTACTTACATACACTAGTATTTAGCCTAAAAAAAAACCAGGCCACACATTTGTCGTAGTGGTATCTCTGTGGCAGTTCATATTTTTGTGCGCTCAAAGTTTTGCCAGTTTACGTTGGTTTTCTTTTTTTGTCCTGGGTGTCACAGTACTTATATGCCGCACTATGTTGCATTATTTTTAAAAAACAGGCCACATTTTACAGTGCAGTCTATCTGTGACATGCCTCATACATCCGTGTGCCAAAAATTGAGGCATTTTAGGCCTAACTTCCCTTTTTTGGGCAGTCTGTCACTCTCGTTTTATCCCGCAGTCTTTTTTATCCAAAATATAAAAAAGAAATTATGCAGTCTGTTATCTCAGGCTGAGGCCTGGTGTATCTGCGGTGGAAAAATCTTTTCTTCGCAGGCATACATTGCATAGTTCTGTCTGCTAGCCTTGTTCTACTCATTTTTTATTGTTTTCAAAAGTAACAAAAACATAACCAAAAAAATTAATACAGTCTGTTATCTCAGGCTAAGGCATGGTGTATCTGTGGTGTAAAAATCTTTGCTTTCCTGGCATACGTTGCATAGTTCTGTCTGCTAGCCTTGTTATACTCATTATTTTGTGTTTTCAAAAATTAACACAAAATCTAAAAAAATTTATACAGTCTGTTATGTCAGGCTAAGGCCTGATGTATCTGTGGTGGAAAAATCTTCGCTTTGCAGGCATACGGATCACATATAATTTTTCTCAAAATAAATACATTTGTATTGAGCTTTTCAAATATTTCAGTAGTCCATTTAAAATAGGCAAGGCAAAGGGCAAGGGACGGGGAAGTGGACGTGATGCTGATGGTGCATGCAGAGGACGAGGCCGTGGCCAAGCTGAAAGTGGGCCACAGCAAAGACCCACATCTTCGCGCTCGACCTTCCTGTCCCAGTTTCTAGGGGACCGCAGCACACCACTATTGAAGCCAGAGCAGTGTGAAATGGTTGTTGGTTGGATAGCGGATAATGCTTCCAGTCACTTAGCCACCACCACCATGTCTTCCACACGGTCAAGTCTGAGTAGTCTTGAGTGTGGACCGGATATTACTCACCCTGATCCTCTTTCCTCCCACCATGCCGAGTGCCCTGAGACAACTGATCCCACACTCAGACACTCCGAAGAGCTGTTCAGTTTTCCATTTGGAGATTCGTGCCTCTCGCCCACTCCACTTGAAGCAGGGCAAGATTATATTCCATGCACAAATCTTTGAGCAGCCACGGTCACAAGAGGTGCACAATGATGAAACACAATTGCCGGAAAGTCAGGAGGAGGAGCAGGGTGCGGATGTGGAAGACAAGGTGGTGGATGATATAGTGACTGACCCAACCTGGCAGGAGGACATGCAGAGCGAGGACAGCAGCATATCCCCCCAATAGGCAGGAAGAAGCAGTGTGTTGGCCGCAGACAGAAGGCATGCCTCCGTTCCCCGTAACACCAACAGGACGGAAGTTTCCATTCCAACTGTTAGATCTTCCCAAGTCTGGTTATTTTTTAAAGACTGCCAATAACCCCAAACAGGTCATGACGCCATGACCGCATCAGCAGGGGTAGCAAAACGTGGATTTTTTAGACAATGAGGAGGAGGAGGAGGAAGAACAGGAGCTACTTTCATGTGCTATAGAGGGTACTACAAGCACAGCTGTCATACCGTCTGTTCAGCGGGGATGGCCTGAAGACAGGGAGCAGTAGGATGACGAGAAGGAGCACAGCATGGTCAGTCTTGCCTGTTAGTAGTCTGGCACGCAAGCTGACTTTATGATGCGCTGCATTTCCCGTGACCCTCGCATTATAAAAATTTTCTGTGACACTCATTACTGGTTGGTGACACTTCTAGACCCACGCTACAAGGAAAACTTTTAATCTCTTCTTCCAGAGGCAGACAGGTGTACAAAAAAGTTGCTGTACCAGAGGGCCCTTGTAGCGGAATTACTGAAAAAATTCCCATGTGAGAACGCTGGCAGCAGACATCAGAGTTTGTTGTACAGCCAAAAAGTCCAAGCAAGAGAGATAGAAGTACAATCCAGCTCAGGCAAGGGAACAATGGCAAAGTTCTGGGATAGTTTTTTCAGACCCTCCCATCGTGCCGCCACAGAGGCAAGGGGTGCTTAACAAGCAGTTGTCTATGGTGTATGACATTACCTGTTAAGCAGCTGCCTTTGGTGTATGGATTTGTCTGTAAATCAGTTGTTATTCATGTATGGCATTTATCTTCAGCAGCTAGCAGTGTGTCAGCATTGCATTTTGACTTCTTTGATTGGAGGCACCGGTGTACTCACTACATACACTATGTTCCAAATTATTATGCAAATCGGTTTTAAGTGTCATAGCGTTTTTTGTTTTTTTTTGTAAATGAAACCCATTGATGGTATTGTGTCTCAGGGTTCTTTGGATAACTGAAATCAATCTCAGACACCTGTGATAATTAGTTTGGCATGTGAGCCCAATAAAAGGAAAACTGGATGTTCCACACTATTAAGCAGGCCAGGGTTTTCAAGTAATATGGGAAAGAAAAGGATCTCTCTGCTGCTGAAAAGCATCAAAAAGTGCAATGCCTTGGTCAAGGAATGAAAACATTTGATATTTCCTGAAAACTTAAGCTTGATCATCGTACTGTTAAGAGATTTGTGACTGATTCTGAGCACAGATGTGTTTGTGCTGATAAAGACAGAATGAGGAAGGTTTCTGCTAGGCAAGTTCATCGGATTAAGAGAGCAGCTGCTACAAAGCCATTACAAACCAGCAAACAGATATTTGAAGCTGCTGGTGCCTCTGGAGTCCCTGGAATAACATCACCAGTGCATCACAGAAGACGTGGAGGGAGCCCTGGAGCTACGCAGCCGTTCTGTTTTGATGGCCAAGAAGCACAAGTAAAGCTACCTGCGCTGTGATGTGAGCAGCCAATGGCTGCGTGCCGGCGCCCAGAACATTATTATACCCCGAAGGCCCAGTGAGCAGAAGCAAAACAATATGCCCTGATGGTGGCCCTGGATGGTACAGTTCTTCTTTTTGTACCATGAAAGAAAGTGGCAGTCAGAATCACTGTATTCTTTGCCTAGGCCTTTTTACACCTTCAGAGACCTTGACAGCCTACCAGATATCTCTCCATGATTCTGACCCAAAACATGACTCCAGCACTTCCTTCTTTGTTGGGACATGGTGGCCATCCACCAACCATCCACTTCGCCATCCAACTGTACCATCCAAAGTTGCACACCACTCATAAGGAAACAAGACTGTTTTAATATTAGTCTTCATGTATGTCTGGGCTCAGTGCAATCATTTCTACCTGTGAGCACTGTTTAGGGGTGGCCAAATAGTAGGTGTATGCACAACTTCGAGCGACTGGAGGATCCTACACCCTGAAGTTCACGGGACTTCAAAGGTACCAGCAGCTTTAAACACCTTTTTACTTCTTTGTAATGATATTTTAGCAACTACTCTTGTAGAACTCAGTCACACTGGAGAGTAGCATCCGATCATTCTCTCATATAAGAAAATAGGATGCTATATGTGTTAGCACAGCCCCATCGCCCTGCATGTTTCCCCTTCCTCTCCACTGCAGGGTTGCTGGCATCTTTATTTACCTGTCTGCACTCCCCTTAATGTCGGTTTCATCTTAGGGCATGCACACGGCACACTGGTCTCCTGGGATTGTGCTTAGGGCACACACTTGCGCCCCGGCCTCCTAGAGAGCCACTGCGTGCACTGCTACAAACGTCCCCAGCCAATAGCCGGGAGATATCTGATATTTATGGCTCCCTCCCTTATTGGGAGGTGCCTTAGCAACTTCTGTTATCAGTCTATATCATTTTACCTAGTTGTAAGGCCCTGTACCTGCTCTCTCAGTATCTGATCCTTTCCGTCCTGCTTACCTGATCCTGCCTGCCCTGTCTGCAACTTATCCAGCCCGTCCCGCTGTACCTATACCAGTACTCGTTCTGCCTGTGCCTATTCCTGTTCTTGATCCAGTGTACTTGCACCAGTGATCCTGTACCTGTGGCCATCCCATGTTCCTGTAGCAGTCCTGCTTGAGCTTGAGCCCTCATCTGTCTTCCTGCTGCATCCATCCTGCTAAACCAGTTCCTGGCAAGTCCTACTTCCCTGTCTCATTGGGGCGTCAGATGCCACGGCTCCGGGGTCCCTCTGGAGTAGCACCTGGCATCAAACTGGGTTCAATTCTAACCACATCTTCAGGTGCTATAATGAAGAACCAGATGTTGCTCTCCTGGGACCGCGGCAAAGTGGTTCCACAACCACGCGCGTAACAGTTTGCTAAGTCAATGGAACCCGCTGATTCTCATACCCCTTTAGTATCGGAACAAATCCTACAGAAAAAAAGAAGAACTAAGCCTAATAAAATTAATAATTTTTATTGATAATGCGTAAAAACCAGAAAAAGAAATAACAATAAAAACAATCAGGAGAAGAAAACAGATAGACTGTCAGTGTGACGATTTCCCCTGTTGAAGAAGCTATACGCAAAATGCGCATTGGGGTCCCCGGCTGTCTTCCTGTGACTACCCATCCAGGTCTGTGGCACTTGCCCTTTACATTTTTTATGCGGACATTTTGATTGTTATATACTATTGCAATAATCTTTTCTTGCACAGCATCTGCGCCTTAAGAATGTATTGATTGTCAAGTGTATAATTTTTGTCTGCGTAACTGTGTAATTACATTTTCAGTACTACATTTTTAATTCTGTGCATTTGCACTTTATTGAATATATTTTTTATGCAGACATTGATTGATATCATTTTTTATATAGCACTTGCACCTTGTACATTTAATCATCTTTAGGTCATTATTCCTGTCCGCTTTTTTTGTACTTTTTTCATTATGATGAAATCCCTTCATAATTATGTTTTTGCACATGCACCTTATACAGTCAGGGCCAGAAATATTTGGACAGTGGCACAATTTTCGCGAGTTGGGCTCTGCATGCCACCACATTGGATTTGAAATGAAACCTCTACAACAGAATTCAAGTGCAGATTGTAACGTTTAATTTGAAGGGTTGAACAAAAATATGTGTTAGAAAATGTAGGAATTGTACACATTTCTTTACAAACACTCCACATTTTAGGAGGTCAAAAGTAATTGGACAAATAAACATAACCCAAACAAAATATTTTTATTTTCAAAATTTTGTGGCGAATCCTTTGGAGGCAATCACTGCCTTAAGTCTGGAACCCATGGACATCACCAAACGCTGGGTTTCCTCCTTCTTAATGCTTTGCCAGGCCTTTACAGCCGCAGCCTTCAGGTCTTGCTTGTTTGTGGGTCTTTCCCTCTTAAGTCTGGATTTGAGCAAGTGAAATGCATGCTCAATTGGGTTAAGATCTGGTGATTGACTTGGCCATTGAAGAATGTTCCACTTTTTTGCACTCATGAACTCCTGTGTAGCTTTGGCTGTATGCTTGGGGTCATTATCCATCTGTACTATGAAGCGCCGTCCAATCAAGTTTGCAGCATTTGGCTGAATCTGGGCTGAAAGTATATCCCGGTACACTTCAGAATTCATCCGGCTACTCTTGTCTGCTGTTATGTCATCAATAAACACAAGTGACCCAGTGCCATTGAAAGCCATGCATGGCCATGCCATCACGTTGCCTCCACCATGTTTTACAGAGGATGTGGTGTGCCTTGGATCATGTGCCGTTCCCTTTCTTCTCCAAACTTTTGGCTTCCCATCATTCTGGTACAGGTTGATCTTTGTCTCATCTGTCCATAGAATACTTTTCCAGAACTGAGCTGGCTTCTGGAGGTGTTTTTCAGCAAATTTAACTTTGGCCTGTCTATTTTTGGAATTGATGAATGGTTTGCATCTAGATGTGAACCCTTTGTATTTACTTTCATGGAGTCTTCTCTTTACTGTTGACTTAGAGACAGATACACCTACTTCACTGAGAGTGTTCTGGACTTCAGTTGATGTTGTGAACGGGTTCTTCTTCACCAAAGAAAGTATGCGGCGATCATCCACCACTGTTGTCTTCCGTGGGCTCCCAGGTCTTTTTGGATTGATGAGTTCACCAGTGCTTTCTTTCTTTCTCAGGATGTACCAAATTGTAGATTTTGCCACTTCTAATGTTGTAGCAATTTCTTGGATGGGTTTTTTTCTGTTCTTGCAGCTTAAGGATGGCTTGTTTCACCTGCATGGAGAGCTCCTGTGACCACATGTTTCCTTCACAGCAAAACCTTCCAAATACAAACACCACACCTCAAATCAACTCCGGCCCTTTCATCTGCTTAATTGAGAATGACATAACAAAGGGATTGCCCACACCTGTCCATGAAATAGCCTTGGAGTCATTTGTCCAATTACTTTTGGTCCCTTTAAAAACAGGGTGGCACATGTTAAGGAGCTGAAACTCCTAAACCCTTCATCCAATTTTAATGTGGATACCCTCAAATGAAAGCTGAAAGTCTGAACTTAACTGCATCTGATTTGTTTTGTTTCAAATTCATTGTGGTAATGTCTAGAACCAAAATTAGATAAATGTTGTCTCTGTCCAAATATTTATGGACCTAACTGTATATACATCATGTAATTATTTTTTCTAGTAATGTTATATATAAAGCACTTTACTTATTGATTATGTAACTATTGATTTCTAAAACATCTTTTTTAGTTGATTATTACTGAGTGGACTTTATATGTAAATGTACAGTACAGACCAAAAGTTTGGACACACCTTCCCATTCAAAGATTTTTCTGTATTTTCATGACTATGAAAATTGTAGAATCACACTGAAGGCATCAAAACTATGAATTAACACATGTGGAATTATACATTACACTTTACAAAAAAGTGTGAAACAACTGAAAATATGTCTTATATTCTAGGTTCTTCAAAGTATCCACCTTTTGCTTTGATTACTGCTTTGCACGCAGAAAAGGTGAACGGATGGACCCTACATGCCTGGTTCCCACCGTGAAGCATGGAGGAGGTGGTGTGATGGTGTGGGGGTGCTTTGCTGGTGGACACTGTTGGGGATTTATTCAAAATTGAAGCGGTGAGCGGTCCAGCTCACCCCAAACCATCTCGATTGGGTTCAGGTCTGGTGACTGTGGAGACCAGGTCATCTGGCGTAGCACCACAACACTCTCATTCTTGGTCAAATAGCCCTTACACAGCCTGGAGGTGTGTTTGGGGTCATTGTCCTGTTGAAAAATAAATGATGGTCCAACTAAACGCAAACCGGATGGAATAGCATGCTGCTGCAAGATGCTGTGGTAGCCATGCTGGTTCAGTATGCCTTCAATTTTGAATAAATCCCCAACAGTGTCACTAGCAAAGCACCCCCACACCATCACACCACCTCCTCCATGCTTCACGATTGGAACCAGGCATGTAGAATCCATCCGTTCACCTTTTCTGCGTGCAAAGCAGTAATCAAAGCAAAAGGTGGCTACTTTGAAGAACCTAGAATATAAGACATATTTTCATTGTTTCACACTTTTTTGTAAAGTGTAATGTATAATTCCACATGTGTTAATTCATAGTTTTGATGTCTTCAGTGTAATTCTACAATTTTCATAGCCATGAAAATACAGAAAAATCTCTGAATGAGAATGTGTGTCCAAACTTTTGGTCTGTACTGTATATATACCATGTTCCAAATTATTATGCAAATTATATTTTTCTCTGATTTTCCTAAGTGGTCGGTGCAAATGACAGTCGGTCTAATAAAAGTCATCACCCGTTAGAGTATACATCGAATTTTATTGAAGAAACCTCCCAATGATAACAGTATAATCTCCAAAATGCATAAAAACTCAAAATGCACTATTCCAAATTATTAGGCGCAGTAGAATTTCTAAACATTTGATATGTTTTAAAGAACTGAAAATGCTCATTTGTGGCATTAGGAGGTCACATTCACTGAACAAAAAAGCTATTTAACTCCAAAACATCCTAACAGGCCAAGTTACATGTTAACATAGGAACCCTTCTTTGATATCACCTTCACAATTCTTGCATCCTTTGAGCTTGTGAGTTTTTGGAGAGTTTCTGCTTGTATTTCTTTGAATGAAGTCAGAATAGCCTCCCAGAGCTGCTGTGTTGATGTGAACTGCCTCCCACCCACATAGATCTTTTGCTTGATGATACTCCAAAGGATCTCTATAGGGTTGAGGTCAGGGAAGATGGTGGCCACACCATGAGTTTATCTCCTTTTATGCCCATTGCTGCTAATGACTCAGAGGTATTCTTTGCAGCATGAGATGGTGCATTGTCATGCATGAAGATGATTTTGCTCCTGAAGGAACATTTCTGCTTTTTATACCATGGAAGAAAGTTGTCAGTCAGAAACTTTATATACTTTGCAGACATTATTCTTCAGTAACCATAAAGGGCCCTACCAGCTGTTTCCCCATGATTCCGGCCCAAAACATGACTCCTCTACCTCTTTACTGACGTCGCAGCCTTGTTGGGACATGGTGGCCATCCACCAACCATCCACTACTCCATCCATCTGGACCATCCAGGGTTGCTCAACACTCATCAGTAAACAAGACTGTTTGAAAATTAGTCTTCATGTATGTCTGGGCCCACTGCAACCGTTTCTGCTTGTGAGCACTGTTTAGGGGCGGCCAAATAGTAGGTTTAAGCCTTTGAAGGATCCTACACCTTGAGGTTCCAGGGACTCCAGAGGCACCAGCAGCTTCAAATATCTGTTTGATGGTTTGCAATGGCTTATTAGCAGCTGCTCTCTTAATCCGATGAACTTGCCTGGCAGAAACCTTCCTCATTCTGCCTTTATCAGCACGAGCACGTCTGTGCTCAGAATCAGTCACAAATCTTTTAACAGTATGATGATCACACTTAAGTTTTCGGGAAATATCTAATGTTTTCATCCGTTGACCAAGGCATTACACTATTTGATGCTTTTCAGCAACAGAGAGATCCTTTTTCTTTCCCATGTTACTTGAAAACTGTGGCCTGCTTAATAGTGTGGAACATCCAGTTTTCCTTTTATTGGGCTCACATGGCAAACTAATTATCACAGGTATCAGAGATTGATTTCAGTGATCCAAAGAACCCTGAGACACAATACCATCATGGGTTTAATTTACAAGAAAAAAAAACGCTATGACACTTAAAACCAATTTGCATAATAATTTGGAACATGGTGTATATATATTTATTTTTTGTATTTATTTTTTGTACTTGGATTCATCATGTGTTTTTTGCACCTGTATGGTAGCGCAATGACAGTCTGTCTGTTTTTCATCTCCTGATTGTTTTTATTGTTATTTCTTTTTCTGTTTTTTTGATGCATTATCAATAAAAATTATTAATTTTTTTGGGCTTAGTACTTCTTATTTTCTGTAGGATTTGTTTTGATTTGGGTTGAAGTTTGCCCTTTAATATTTGCAGTCCTCGTATATATATTTTTTAGGATTTACCCTTTAGTATCAGACCTGTACCACGAGATGACCCATCAGAGAGATCAGCAAGACAAGATCCTATGTTACCTACAGACTGTTAACACCCGCCTGGACGCTTTGACAACAGACATCGGATCTGCTCTGGTTCAAGCTGCGGCAACCTTGGCAGTGACCATTCAGACTGGAAGTCATGCTTCATGTCCTAGACCCCTTCTGTCTGCACCAGGGCGTGGAGAGTAGTGAATATTCATTTCACTTTAATAGCAAGCAGTGTTAGCGCTGCAGCTAACACTGCCTGCTATCAGGCCTGACAGACAAGACCCAGCCCAAGTGGCCGCTATGGGGCCTGTAAGTCAAGGGGCCTTGCGCCAGCACCGCCCACAGTGCGCCCCGCATTCAACTGTATCGTTATCATAGATGCCGATACAGTTGAAAGCAATAATGGAGGAGAGAGCGTCAGATGATGCTCCCTCTCCCATCTTTCTCCTCTGTCTCTGACACAGCAGGTGGGTGATGACGTCACTTCATCGCGTACCCACTGTGTGCCGGGCAGACGGCAGTGCTGCTGCTGATACCGGAACAGAGCTGGAATCAGCGGGGGAACAAGGAGGAGAGGTGAGTATTGTGTTTGTTTTATATATATATATATCAGTTAGTGAGTCCTGGTGGCCATAAGACTGTAGGACTGAGGGGCTAGATGATATTCTATTGGGGTGGGCCGCTACATTATATTCCATGTGGGGCTTCAATATACTCTATGAGGGTCTACATTATATTCTGTGAGGGGGCTGCATTATATTCTGTGGGTGGGAGGTTGCATTATACTCTATGAGGGGGCTGGATTATACTATATGAGGGGGCTGCATTATACCCTATGAGTGGGCTACATTATATTCTATGGGGGGCTGCATTATATTCTATGAGGGGGCTACATTATATTCTATTAAGGGGGCTACATTGTATTATATGAGGGGGCTACACCAACCCCAACTACATAATTAATACGTGTACTACCTTATATAATACCCTGATATTAGCGTGTTTTACTGCACAATTGGTGGTCTTTTATTTATTTCTATGTAGCTACATAGTGGGCCCCAAGAATGATTTTCTCTGGTGGGTCCAAGGTACTCCAGTCAGACGCTGGTCTGAACCACCACACTTTGACAGGGATACAAAGCAATGTGAGGTTTTATCAACCAGTGTTTGCTGAAATTAGAACTGCTAACCCACCAGTTTCCCTTTGATCAGGTGAAGGTAGGCTTTCTAATGTCCCATCTTGGAGGAGAGGCCTTGGTGTGGCTCAACCCTGTGTGAGAAATGTGATAATCTCAAAACTGCAGACCTTCCTGAAGGTGTTCCGCAAGGTATTTGACAAACCAGTCCAAGTTACTTCTGCTGCCTTATCCCTCCTCAGACTACGCTAGGCCAGTCTGTCTGTAGCCCAATATGGAGTCTGTTTCCGCTCCCTGGATTCTGAACTCGGCTGGAACAATGAGGCACTGGTAGCCACCTTGTAGGAGGGATTGTGTGGAAAGATCAAGAATGAGCTACCTGCCCAAGACATTCCTACTACAAGGGACAATCTAGTGTCCCTGGCCATCCAAATCAACCTCCGATTCCAAGAGCGCTCCGGAGATATTGTGCATGAAAGAAAACTGCTTCTTCTGGCCCCGTCCTTCCAAAGGCTGCTCACACCTCAGCCCACTGCTCCTGCAACATCTCTTGAACCTATGCAAGTTGACAATGTGGAGCTGGCTGTGAAGCAGCAGGAGATCCATCAAGCCAAGGGCAAATGGCCTTCCGCTCAAACTCTGCTGTGAACGTGAGCAGAGTGTCATTTTACTGTGATCCTATTCTTTCACATGCAAAAATTGGATCACCTGTCCAATGTTTTACACGCATCTGTGGAGCCCAGCTGCGACTGAATCCATATCTCCCAGAAGGGTGCACTGAAAGAATATACCACTAGAGATCATTATACACATTCACACACGTTCATTTATCCCCAAAGACCACCAGAGGGAGCTGTTTTAGACATATAAAAGAAGCTGACACAGGAAACACCTAGAGCAATTCAGTGCAGCCACCTCAGAGAAGTCAGTCAGCGAGTCATCTCAGATAACTCAGTCAGTCTGCAGCAAGGTGGAAGTGCAGAGCTGAGGTTAGAGAGCCTGCAGAACTATTCAGTTCATAGAGTGGAGTCTAGTAAAGAGTGGAACAGAGACCACTCCAGCCTAGTCAGAGCTGAAGCTAGGAGTACAGCTCAGTGAGAAGCGTGCCGACGCTTAGAGAGCGGTGAAGAGGCAGCCCACCAACTGCCAGTGTGTGATCGTGTGAGGATCCAGGTAGGCCGAAGGCGAGGGGAAAGTTAATGAGACAGAGGATTCTCTACAGCTCATCTCAGCAAGCATTTCCGGACACCGGGGTCCGAGCCTATAGGGATCTCCACGACCCATTAGGAGAACACCGGAGTTCCTGGAGGACTACAAGTCCAGGAGTACCACAGAGCTGATACGTAACAGGATCAGGAGGACGGAGTTCGGCTGGTACCGGCCAAGGGACCCTGTTCTTTCAGAGAAGGTCCAACCACAAGGTCAGCCAGGTACAAGACGGAGACCAAGCTAGGCCCAACTACACGCAGGCCAAGACTTCATTACAAAAAGGCAGAGAACAGGAGGCCACACACCTACTCAGTGGAGGAATCTGGATGTGCACCCTTCACCCTACAGTGCTCCGGGAGTGCCTGCAACATCTTCAGTAAAGGTACCAAAGTGACTTATGTGTGTGTCTCCCTTATTACTCCTGACTGCCGGGTCCCCGTCTGTCCTGCATCCCCACACATCTATCTGCCCTGGAGGAGAACTCAGCCTTACTTGTGGAAGGCTTAACAACTAGCTGCACAATATTAACCCTTCAGTGGACCTGCATAGCAGCGTGGTCATCCTGACCAGGTACCACAAGTGGCGTCACGAATCCCCATCTCAATATTCAATTCATCTGTAAATATCCCACCTTTCAGTGAGCCCCAGGGCCACAGACCGAGCCGTGTGCTGCCCGTGACATCCCCCATAGAAGTCGACGGGCTCGGTGCCGAGTACCCCACGGCCCTGGTGGGTGGCTCACATCTCTGGGGTCAAGAACAGGATGTTGTGCCCTGCAGCAACGGAGTAATTTATGCCCGTTGCCACCGGGTACTGTGTGCATCACTAAAAGACTGTGTTTTGTATGTGGTGAAGATTTCCTGCCATTTGCCCGCCATTTACAGCACCACGGCGCGAAAACTAGTGGGCGTACCTGCAAAAGCGTGCTGAGTCCTAGACACGCCCCCAACGCTGACGCGGCGGCAGGTCCTGTGGAGAGCTTCAGTGAACGCTCTGACGTCAGAGCGCCGGCGACGCAGGTCCTTCTACATCGCTGTGCCCTGCAGAGCTGCAGCCTTCAGAGAAGGTAGGCCACGCTTAACTAGGGGGGCGCAGACATGTCGCAGCCGCAAGCTGACAGGGCGGCCGAGGGCGATCGCCCCAATGACTTACCACACGGCACTGCCGCACAGGCTGGAAATGCTGGCCCCTCACCTGGTCCTGTGGCCCCGATAGTACCGCTAACGCTGCCATACATGCCTGGAGCGAAGTGGCTCCCTCAGTACAGCGGCAAGCCAGACACCCTGTCAGGGTTCAAGCGAAAAATATGCAGCATAATGGACATGTACCCTATGTCAGAAAAGCAGAGAGCTGCAGTGGTAGTGGGACAATTGACTGGTGCTGCAGAGAGAGAAGTAGAGACTTGGACAGCTGCAGACCAGGAGTCAGTGCTTTCAATTTTCTTAAAGCTACAGACTATCTTTGAGGATCGCACTGAAACAGATCTCCGGATGAGGTTTTACCAATGCTCCCAGAAACCAGATGACAGCATTAGGGACTACGCCTGCTGACTACAGGGGGCCCTGCGAGCACTCAAACAGGTTAACCCCATAAGTGTCACCAAAGAGAATAAAATGTTAAAAGAACAATTTGTACGAGGACTGAGGTCCCAAGCTGAAAGCAGGACTGTGCACTGGTGGTCTTTGGATCATCCTGATGCTACCTTTGATGCCCTTAAGGATATGGCTATAAAAGGACTGCGACCCCTGGAGAAGCCCGAGGTGGCAACCCAGTGTCACCCGGGTGAAGCCAATCTAAGCCAGCAGCATCCACCTTTTCCCCGCTGGTTGCGGAAGCCAAAACACAGGTGGCGCCCCCTACTGAGCTGGACTGTCTGCGCTCAGAAGTGCGCCAACTGACCAAAAACCTGGCCACTGTAATGAGTGCCCTGCAACTGCCGACGGAGGAAGAAGGAAAGATCCTGCTAGCTGACTGCCCAGAGGATGTCCCTTGGATGCGCCGGAGGAGAGGGAGGACGTCGCCCCACCGGAGGAGGACAACGCCACCCCCAGGAAGGACCCGCGACCAGCATCCTCCTCGCCGAGAGATCATCTGCTACCGCTGCCACAGAGAAGGTCACCCAGCACGTCGGTGTCCTTTAAACGAGCAAATCCTGGGTCCGAGGGCCAACACCCAGGAATAGACTCCTCAGGCCCCTCAGACTGGAACCGCAGGTTTGTGGGAGGAAGACCATACCTGTCCATCATACTGGATGGGATCGCAATCCCTGCCCTGCTGGACACTGGATCTCAGGTAACCGTCATACCTGATGTTCTCTACAATAGATACTGGTCCAGCGACGGTCTCCAACCCCCAAACCCTGACTTTGCCGTATACGCCTCTAATGGCCTCCCTCTTGACTTACTGGGGGCTAAAAACGTAGACGTAAAAGTGGGGAGAGTGGAGCTAAAAGATCAGGGACTTCTTGTAGTGAAGACTGTTAATGAGGAAAATGGGTTGAATGTGGTTTTAGGCACTAACATTATTAGTAACTGTTTGGAGGAGGTTGTGTTTTTACTCCAACAGCTCGCCGATGTTGCCAGACCAAGGCAAAAGGGAGCGATCCAGAAGGAGATCCAGACCCTAATGTGCCAGCAGCAAGTGAAACTGACCGGTGGTGAGATTGGTAATGTACGGGTAACAGACCCGAATCCCATTGTGATACCCCCAATGAGTGAAATGCTTATTTGGTGTAGAGCAGCAATAGGTCTGAGAGGACAGAACTACCAAGCAGTAGTAGAGCCCCATTGTTCAGAGCATAGACCTACATTCTTGACTGCCAGAGAGGTAGTGGATGTACATAATGGGAGAGTGCCAGTGCGTCTTCTCAACTGGGGAGAGGATGAAGTCAAATTACCACGTTATGCCACTGTTGCTAAGTTACATGCTGTGGATAATAACTCCATTCACACGACGGAGCCCTTAACCTCCCCACAACCAGTGGAGGATAACGGCCCGACCACTCAGGTGGAGGATTGGTGTCAGCAGCTCCATGTCGGGACAGACACCACTCCAGCCCACCAGAAACAAGGAGTATACCGAGTAGTTCAGGAGTATGCACAGGTATTCAGCAAACACCCACTCAACTTTGGGAAAATTAAAGGGGTTCAACATCACATCCCCACAGGCAATCATCCTCCCATTAAAGAACGGTACAGGCCTATACCACCAGCACACTACCAGAAAGCCAAGGAAATGTTGCGTGATATGAAGGAAGCAGGGGTGATAAGGGATAGTTGTAGTCCCTGGGCAGCACCTCTAGTCCTAGTCAGAAAAAAGGATGGAAGCATGAGAATGTGTGTAGATTACAGACAAGTAAATCGCATTACACATAAAGATGCATACCCTTTAACACGCATTGAGGAATCCTTAGCTGCACTAAAGACTGCTAATTACTTTTCTACCCTTGACCTCACTAGTGGGTACTGGCAAGTAGCTGTGGCTGAGGAGGATCGGGAGAAGACGGCTTTCACCACCCCGATGGGACTCTGTGAGTTTGACAGAATGCCATTTGGACTCAGCAGTGCCCCCGGAACGTTCCAGAGAGTGATGGAGAGCTGCCTGGGACATCTGAACTTTGAAACTGTGTTGCTGTACCTGGACGACGTAATTGTGTACTCCAAGACGTATGAAGATCACTTGAAGCACCTGGCGGAGGTATTCGAGTCACTGTCCAAGTATGGGATGAAACTGAAGCCTTCAAAGTGCCATCTGCTGTAACGGGTCTGGTAGGTGGAACCACTGACGGAAACGGGTCTGGTTGGTGGAACCACTAAGCTTTATTATACAAGACAATTTACTTGCAAGAGAGCGGGTGGCATCCGGGAATAGGACAGGGAATCACGGCAATTAGCCAGGCAGTCTCTGGACAGGCAGGTTGTCACAATAAGTGACCAAGGAAGTCTCTGGACAGGCAGGTTGTCACGGCAAGTGACCTGGGCAGTCTCTGGGCTGGCAGGTTGTCACAGCAAGTGACCAGGGCAGTCTCTGGACAGGCAGGTTGTCACGGCAAGTGACCAGGGCAGTCTCTGGACAGGCAGGTTGTCACGGCAAGTGACCAGGGCAGTCTCTGGACAGGCAGGTTGTCACGGCTAGTGACCAGGGCAGTCTCTGGGCAGGCAGGTTTGTCACGGCAAGTGACCAGGGCAGTCTCTGGACAGGCAGGTTGTCACGGCAAGTGACCAGGGCAGTCTCTGGACAGGCAGGTTGTCACGGCAAGTGACCAGGGCAGTCTCTGGGCAGGCAGGTTTGTCACGACAAGTGACCAGGGTAGTCTCTGGACAGGCAGGTTTGTCACGGTAAGTGACCAAGGCAGTCTCTAGACAAACAGGCATATACGACCTGAGCTGGTGGAGCCTCCTGGTAGGCTGCAGTCGGATGGCAGATGATCGCTCCCAGGTGAGCAGGCAAGAGTCTCTGGAATAGCCGGGGATCTCTGCTGATGATGTCCGAACCTCTAGATAGAGCTGCAGTCGGATGGCAGATGATCGCTCCCAGGTGAGCAGGCAAGAGTCTCAGCAATAGCCGGGGATCTCCGCAGATGATGTCCGAACCTCTGGATAGAGCTGCAGTCGGATGGCAGATGATCGCTCCCAGGTGAGCAGGCAACAGCCGGGGATCTCTGCTGAAGATGTCCGAACCTCTGGATAGAGCTGCAGTCAAATGGCCGACAGGCAAACAGACAGGTAACAGGCAGGCAACTGGAAACAGGAGCTGATGGCTGAAGCAGAGTTAGACTGCACAGAAACAACATTGCTCGGGCACCTCCATTAAGGAGGAAGCCCTTAATATAGGGTGGAGTCCACCAGCATTGGCTGGAGACTAATTTGGAAAATGCGCGTGGCTCCTTTAAGAGCGGGGGAGGGTGCGGGCGCGCGCCCTAAGGCCAGCAGCAGGGAAGGAGCGCGCGGGACCAGCAGGGCGGAAGGAGGACGCCGAGGATGCCAGAGGCGCAGAGGAGGCTGGGAGCACTGAGGACGCTGAGCGCAGGTGAGGAGAGCGACGTCCCTGTCTGGCAGCAGGCAGGGACGCGGGCGCTACAGTACCCCCCCCCTCTAGGCCCCCCCTTTTTAGGCCAGAAAAAAATTTAGCTAGGATGAGAGGGGCATGGATGTTCTCCCGAGGTTCCCAGGTTCTCTCCTCAGGACCAAACCCCTTCCAATCCACCAAAAAATAAGTCTTTTTTCCTACCCTTTTTGTGGCCAGAATGTTCTCTACCTCAAATTCATCATCAGCAGACACTGGAGCAGGAGGTGTACCTGTAGACTTAAAAAAAGAGTTAAGAACCACAGGTTTGAGGAGAGATACATGAAAAGAATTAGGAATTCGCAAATTGACCGGGAGTTTCAATTTATAGGACACCGGGTTGATCTGACTGATGATCTCAAAAGGACCGATGAACCGAGGACTTAACTTGTAGGACGGAATTTTGAGTCGAACATATTTGGACGAAAGCCAGACTTTGTCCCCAGGACGGAATTGAGGAGGATCCAGACGTTTTTTGTCAGCATGTCTTTTCATGCGCTCGGATGACTGAATGAGTGCGGACCGGGTACTCTCCCAGATGGAGGAGAATTCTCTAACCAGAGATTCCGCAGCTGGATTGTCCACAGAGATGGAAACAGGGACAGGGATCCGAGGGTGCTGACCGAAGACTACAAAAAACGGAGACTTGGTGGAAGATTCGCTCTCATGATTATTGTAGGAGAATTCGGCCCAAGGCAGGAGCTCCACCCAGTCAGAATGGTGGGCATTAACGAAGTGTCGAAGATAACTGGTCAAATTCTGATTTATTCGTTCAACTTGTCCATTGGACTGTGGGTGGTAAGCGGAGGAAAAATCCAGGGTGACGTCTAGCAACTTACAAGTGGCTCTCCAGAAACGTGAGGTGAACTGAACCCCACGATCCGACACAATGTGACGAGGCAGACCATGAAGACGGAAGATGTGGCGGATAAAGTCTTTAGCCAACTCGGATGCAGACGGAAGACCTGGCAGAGGAATGAAGTGAGCCATCTTGGAAAAGCGGTCAGCGACCACCCAAATGACTGTACAACCAGCAGAGACGGGAAGATCAGTAATGAAGTCCATGGCTATATGTTGCCAGGGAGCAGCGGGTACAGGAAGCGGAAGAAGACGGCCGGCAGGCAGGTGTCTCGGAACTTTGTTGCGGGCACAGGAAACACAGGCAGAAACAAAGTCTATTACGTCTTTGTGCAGGGTAGGCCACCAATAATGCCGGGTAATGAGTTGGAGGGTCTTTTTTTGACCAGCGTGGCCAGCGAGTTTAGATGAATGACCCCAATGTAGGATTCTCTTCCGATCAGTTTCTGATACGAACGTCTTACCAGGAGGGAGACGATTTAAACTCACGGGAGCCACCTGCATCACTCTGGCGGGGTCGATGATATGCTTAGGTTCCTCCTCGAGATCCGACACCAGGAAAGACCGAGACAAGGCATCCGCCTTGATGTTTTTGTCAGCTGGGCGAAAATGCAAAAGAAAATCGAAGCGGGCAAAAAACAAGGACCACCGGGCTTGGCGAGGGTTAAGTCTCTGGGCATGCTGGAGGTATGCCAGATTCTTGTGGTCCGTGTAAATGATTACCGGATGAAGAGCCCCTTCGAGTAGGTAACGCCACTCCTCCAATGCCAACTTGATGGCCAATAACTCTCGGTCTCCTATGGAGTAGTTGCGCTCGGAGGAGGAGAAGAGTTTGGAGAAGAAACCGCAGGATACCATCCTCCCGGATGAAGCTTTTTGGGTAAGTACCGCTCCGGCTCCAGCAGAGGAAGCGTCCACCTCCAGGAAGAACTGCTTGTTGCCATCCTGGGCGATGCAGCACTGGAGCGGAAGAGAAGGCCTGTTTTAGAGAAAGGAAGGCCTCCTCTGCTTCGGGCGTCCACTGTTTGGGGTTAGCATCCTTGCGGGTGAGCGCGGAGATTGGCGCAGTCCTGGAAGAGAAGTGCGGTATGAAGAGACGGTAATAGTTGGCAAATCCCAGGAACCGCTGAATGGCCTTCAACCCCTCCGGTCGGGGCCACTTCTCGATGGCAGACAATTTCTCCGGATCCATTCGTAGGCCTGTCTGAGAAATGATGTAGCCCAGAAACGGAAGCGATGTCTGCTCAAAGAGGCACTTCTCATATTTGGCGAAGAGGTGATTCTGCCTGAGCCTGAGCAGAACCTGACGAACATCCCTCCGGTGAGACTGAAGATCCGGAGAGAAGACCAAGATGTCGTCAAGGTACACCACAACGCAGGAGTAGAGGAGGTCCCGGAAGATGTCATTGACCAACTCCTGAAAGACTGCTGGAGCATTACAGAGACCAAAGGGCATCACCAAGTACTCGTAGTGGCCGTCCCGGGTGTTGAATGCCGTCTTCCATTCATCTCCTCGACGGATACGAACCAGGTTGTATGCTCCACGAAGATCTAGTTTGGTGAAGACTCTAGCCCCTCTAAGACGATCAAACAATTCTGGAATGAGCGGAAGAGGGTACTTATTCTTCACCGTGATCAAATTTAGGCCTCTGTAGTCAATACAGGGACGGAGAGATCCGTCCTTCTTTTTTACGAAGAAGAAACCTGCTCCCGCTGGGGAGGTAGATTTCCGGATGAATCCTTTTGCTAAGTTCTCCTCGATATATTCGGACATCGACCTGGTCTCAGCAGCGGACAACGGGTAAATACGCCCACGGGGAGGCGTGGTACGGGTAGCAGGTCGATCGGGCAATCATATGGTCTATGCGGGGGTAATGTCTCTGCTTCCTTTTTATTGAAGACATCAGCAAATGACCAATATGGAATCGGGAGTCCTGGTAGATTAGCAGGAGTAGGAGAAGGACAGACGGGATGAACAGGCACCAGACATGTTTGATGACAGTCCTGTCCCCAGCGAAGAATCTCTCCATTCTGCCAGTCAAGCACAGGTGCAGGCTTTTGGAGCCAAGGCAGACCTAGTAAGAAAGCATGAGAGAGTCCAGGCAGAACATGAAATGAGATGCTCTCAGAATGCAACATTCCCACCTGCAGGGTTATGGCTTCGGTGATAAGTCGGATGGGACGAGGTAGGAGACCCCCATCCACAGCAGCAACAGATACTGGTTCAACAAGAGGTTTGGTGGGAATGCGATACTTCTCTACTAGAGCCTGTGACACGAGATTCCCAGCTGCTCCAGAATCAAGTTGGGCCATCTCGAAGTAACGGTTCTTACCGAGAAGAATTGAGACCGAGAGCAGCAGAGATGAAGAGGATTTATTTTTGTCTAGATTGACCTCTCCGAGCGAACCTAGACACAGGCGTTTCCCGACTTCTCCGGACAGGTTCGGATCCAGTGCTCCTTACTGCCGCAGTAGAAGCAACTTTTCTCGGCACGGCGTGAGTCCTGACGGGCTTTGACCATCTTGGTCTGGTCGACCTGCATAGGCTCAGCAGTGTGCACCTGGGGAGAAACGGAAGGGGTTAAATGAGGAAAGTCTTTTTCACGAGTGACCTCTTTGGCTCGTTCCTGGAACCGTAGATCAATCCGATTGGCAAGATTTATTAAATCATCAAGCGAGGTTGGAATGTCCCGACCGGCAAGTTTGTCTTTAATACGGCCGGACAGACCCTCCCAGAAGACCGAAATTAGAGCTTCATTGTCCCAAGCCAGTTCTGAGGCTAGAGTACGGAACCGTATGGCATATTGACCAACGGTGAGACTTCCCTGACGGAGACGCAACAGAGATGATGCAGAGGAGGTCTTCCTTCCAGGTTCGTCGAATACCCTCCGGAAGGCCGAGAGAAAAGCAGGGCAGGTCTGACACCAGAGATCTTCTCTCTCCCAGAGAGGATTAAGCCAGGCCAGAGCCTCTCCGGTGAGATGGACATGATGAAGGCAATTTTGGCCCGGTCAGAATTAAACTGGTGTGCCAGGATTTCGAAATAGAAAAAGAAAAATAGTGCATTCCGTGCATATAAGGGTGTGACCGCCCTGTTTTCTGAGTTGAGAAAATCCATCCTGTCTGGCCAGAGCTTCAACTGGTGGGTTCAGTCCCTCTGCCCTTGTTCACATTTAAGTCACTTGACAAGTGGAAAGGTTTTCAATATTAGAGTAGGACTGTCCCACAGAGGGTTGCCTTGACGTGGCGGGATGGCTTGTACATTATTTTGATCAAAATTATGTTTACTAAATACCCTTATGATTATTACTACCTTCATGCATTTTTGCAAAAAGATTTTTTATTTCATTTTTGGATATTTGTTTTTTTGTGCCTGTTTTTCTGTGTAATGGTCATGTGTTAATATGCATTTACATTTTGCATACACATTAACTTACTTTTTCAGTTCAGATCTAGTTTTCTATGTAGTTCATAGTGCATTCCGTGCATATAAGGGTGTGACCGCCCTGTTTTCTGAGTTGAGAAAATCCATCCTGTCTGGCCAGAGCTTCAACTGGTGGGTTCAGTCCCTCTGCCCTTGTTCACATTTAAGTCACTTGACAAGTGGAAAGGTTTTCAATATTAGAGTAGGACTGTCCCACAGAGGGTTGCCTTGACGTGGCGGGATGGCTTGTACATTATTTTGATCAAAATTATGTTTACTAAATACCCTTATGATTATTACTACCTTCATGCATTTTTGCAAAAAGATTTTTTATTTCATTTTTGGATATTTGTTTTTTTGTGCCTGTTTTTCTGTGTAATGGTCATGTGTTAATATGCATTTACATTTTGCATACACATTAACTTACTTTTTCAGTTCAGATCTAGTTTTCTATGTAGTTCATAGTGCATTCCGTGCATATAAGGGTGTGACCGCCCTGTTTTCTGAGTTGAGAAAATCCATCCTGTCTGGCCAGAGCTTCAACTGGTGGGTTCAGTCCCTCTGCCCTTGTTCACATTTAAGTCACTTGACAAGTGGAAAGGTTTTCAATATTAGAGTAGGACTGTCCCACAGAGGGTTGCCTTGACGTGGCGGGATGGCTTGTACATTATTTTGATCAAAATTATGTTTACTAAATACCCTTATGATTATTACTACCTTCATGCATTTTTGCAAAAAGATTTTTTATTTCATTTTTGGATATTTGTTTTTTTGTGCCGTTGTTTTTCAGGATTTCGAAATGCAAAGGTACACGGTTAATAAACCCGAGCCTAACAGGTCGCCTCATACCTAGGAGGATAAAGGTGGGACCGGGAATGGAAAACCACGAATTGGGAGTCACGGGGGCTGCCGGATTATGAGTCATGGCTCCAGCGGTGGTTGCTAGGTGAGGATGTCAGAGTGTTCAAGCGGGAATTGACGTCCCAGGTTGACCCAGATAGCATCCTTTTTGATACCTCTGGCGAACAGCCAGACACAGTTTTCCGGAAGTGAAGGGGTTTGGGGCACCGGGTTCCATGGCCCGAGCAAACTGTAACGGGTCTGGTAGGTGGAACCACTGACGGAAACGGGTCTGGTTGGTAGAACCACTAAGCTTATGATACAAGACAATTACTTGCAGAAGAGCGGTGGCATCCGGGAAAGGACAGGGATCACGGCAATTAGCCAGGCAGTCACTGACAGGCAGGTTGCACAATAAGTGACCAAGGAAGTCTCTGGACAGGCAGGTTGTCACGGCAAGTGACCTGGGCAGTCTCTGGGCTGGCAGGTTGTCACAGCAAGTGACCAGGGCAGTCTCTGGACAGGCAGGTTGTCACGGCAAGTGACCAGGGCAGTCTCTGGACAGGCAGGTTGTCACGGCAAGTGACCAGGGCAGTCTCTGGACAGGCAGGTTGTCACGGCTAGTGACCAGGGCAGTCTCTGGGCAGGCAGGTTTGTCACGGCAAGTGACCAGGGCAGTCTCTGGACAGGCAGGTTGTCACGGCAAGTGACCAGGGCAGTCTCTGGACAGGCAGGTTGTCACGGCAAGTGACCAGGGCAGTCTCTGGGCAGGCAGGTTTGTCACAACAAGTGACCAGGGTAGTCTCTGGACAGGCAGGTTTGTCACGGTAAGTGACCAAGGCAGTCTCTAGACAAACAGGCATATACGACCTGAGCTGGTGGAGCCTCCTGGTAGGCTGCAGTCGGATGGCAGATGATCGCTCCCAGGTGAGCAGGCAAGAGTCCTGGAATAGCCGGGGATCTCTGCTGATGATGTCCGAACCTCTAGATAGAGCTGCAGTCGGATGGCAGATGATCGCTCCCAGGTGAGCAGGCAAGAGTCTCAGCAATAGCCGGGGATCTCCGCAGATGATGTCCGAACCTCTGGATAGAGCTGCAGTCGGATGGCAGATGATCGCTCCCAGGTGAGCAGGCAACAGCCGGGGATCTCTGCTGAAGATGTCCGAACCTCTGGATAGAGCTGCAGTCAAATGGCCGACAGGCAAACAGACAGGTAACAGGCAGGCAACTGGAAACAGGAGCTGATGGCTGAAGCAGAGTTAGACTGCACAGAAACAACATTGCTCGGGCACCTCCATTAAGGAGGAAGCCCTTAATATAGGGTGGAGTCCACCAGCATTGGCTGGAGACTAATTTGGAAAATGTGCGCGGCTCCTTTAAGAGCGGGGGAGGGTGCGGGCGCGCGCCCTAAGGCCAGCAGCAGGGAAGGAGCGCGCGGGACCAGCAGGGCGGAAGGAGGACTCCGAGGATGCCAGAGGCGCAGAGGAGGCTGGGAGCACTGAGGACGCTGAGCGCAGGTGAGGAGAGCGACGTCCCTGTCTGGCAGCAGGCAGGGACGCGGGCGCTACATCTGCTCAAATAGAAGGTACAGTATCTGGGACATATTGTCAGCTCAGAAGGAGTAGCGCCAGACCCCGAGAAGATCACCGCCATCCAGAAATGGCCGGAGCCGAAAAATCTCAAGGAGGTGCGACAGTTCCTGGGACTGACAGGATACTACCGGAGGTTTGTGAAGGATTACACCAAGAAAGCAGCACCTCTGCAAGACCTCCTGGTGGGACAGTCCCTCAAGAGCAGAAATTCTCCATTCCATTGGGGTAAAGAACAGGCTGAGGCATTCAAGGAAATGAAGGAGATCCTGACAGGTGATGAGATCCTAGCCTATCCTGACTACAGCCAGCCGTTCCTGCTGTATACTGATGCCAGCAATGAAGGATTGGGAGCTGTCTCAGTCAGAAGCAAAATGGCCTGGAGAAAGTCATCGCCTATGCAAGCAGGAAGCTCCGCCCGACCGAGAGGAACCCAGAGAACTATAGCAGCTTCAAGTTGGAGTTCCTGGCACTGGTCTGGGCCATCACGGAGAGGTTTAAGCACTACCTAGCCTCCAGCAAGTTCACTGCCTACACCGATAATAACCCCTTGACGCATCTTGAAACAGCTAAGCTGGGAGCCATGGAACAACGCTGGATGGCTCTGCTGTCAAACTACCAATTCACAATCAAGTACAGAGCAGGCCGCAAGAATGCCAACGCTGAAGCCCTATCCAGGATGCCTCATGAATCGGACACAGAAGAAGAAGTGGATGATCTGGAAGAGATTGAACTACCTGCCTTTCACAGGAATGGGATGATCCACGAGCAACAAGCCTGCAGGAGGCCGCGTGGTAAGACGTTAAATCCTTTACCTCACCACAGCTGGAAGGAAACTCAGGACAGCTATCCAGTTGTCAGCCAAATCAAGGAGCTGATAACTCAAGAAGGTTCCTCCTTGGAGAAGGATGCGCCTCTACAAGCAAAGCAGCTGTGGAATGAGAGAAGCCGGTTGTTCATCTACCGTGAGAAGCTGTGCTGGAGGTACGTCAACCCAAGGACCCATGAGATTGTATGGCAGATAGTAGTCCCCAGAGCAGATATCCAGATGGTGTTAGAAGCCTACCACAATCAAGCGGGACACTTTGGCTGGAAGAAGCTGGAGACCCTGTTGAAGTGTCGTTTCTACTGGGTGGGAATGCGCAGCTCCATCGAGAGGTGATGCCAGAACTGTGGACCCTGTGGCCTCAGAAGAAAAGACTACAGCAGTCAGAAGGCACTCCTGCAACCCATCAAGACGACTCGTCCCTTGGAGATCGTGGCCCTGGACCATGTCAAGTTGTCACCCAGCCGGTCAGGATACTGCTATGCCCTGACTATGGTGGATCACTACTCCAGGTTCCTGGTGGTCGCCCCTGTCAAAGATCTGATGGCAGAGACAGCAGCAAAGACGTTCCAAGCGTATTTCTGCAGACCACACGGATATCCTGAGCAGGTGCTAACTGACCAAGGCCCAGCCTTCGAGGCCGAATTGTTCAAAGAGTTCTGTCACTTGTACGGGTGTAAGAAGATAAGAACCACACCGTACCACCCCCAAACTAATGGTCTCTGTGAGAAGATGAATCACATCGTCATTGACCTGCTGAAGACTGTACCACTCGAATAGAGAAATTGGTGGCCAGACTTACTACCTGACCTGGTAGATCTGTACAATCACATACCTGTGAGTTCCACCAATTGCACCCCAGCTTATCTCATGCGGGCAAGATCTGGAGCTTGGTGTTGTAGAACCAGAAGCAGATGTGACTACTGAAGACTGGGACACAAACAGACAGGAACAGTACAGAAAAGTACAGGCCTGCGTTGAAGATAGTCTCAATCGAGTAAGGGATAAACAAGAAGATCGCTACAACAAAAGTGCGCCAGCTGAACCTTTCGCACCTGGTGAAATCGTGCTGAAAAGAAAGAGGAGGATACACAAACTCGACGATCAATGGGAAAGAGAGCCCTACATCATACAGAATTCAAGGTTTGACAACAAGAAAATGTGCATAATAAGCAAGGATGGAGGAAGAACGACTGCAACTGTATCCAGAGATCACCTAAAGTTGTGTCCGGATCCGTTAAAGCTTCAAGAGGAAGAACCTGTTGTCAATCAGAAAGAGCGTGATGAAGCAGTCATACATACAGACTTAGGAGATTTCCCCGCGGATTGACCCAGAATTGGAGAAGCCGTAATCATTCCCGTGCTTCAATTCTATCAACCACAAGGAGAACCTCTACACCCAGTTGAGGCGGTTGTTGCAGTAGAGTCAGTTCCAGAAGAACCTGCTTCAGCAGAACCCCAAGAAGCAGCACCCCAAGAAGCGGAATCCCAAGAAGCTGAATCTCAGGAAGAAGGATCCCCTGCAGAAGTCGAGCCGGTCCACCCAGCTCACAGTGTGCTTGCCAGTCCTGTAGAGAGGTTAAGGTAATTCTATAATTCACTTTCACGCAGAACAAACAGGGAAACTGCTACCTCACGGGTTACTGCACCACGTAGATCAGAACGTAGCACAAAAGGACACATCCCTGCTAGATTTAGAGATTAGTTCAACCCTTGGCAAATGTAAATAATTGTCTAGAGTCACTGTACATAAATGTATATATTTTTGCTTATAATATGCTTTATTATACCGTTATTTATTAATCTGTTTTCCTTTTAAAATTGAAACAAGTGAATGGACATTATTTTGCTTGTTTTCTCTACCCCTTTTGAGCAAAGGAGACTGGGACTTTTATGGTTGCTCAATTCCTCATTGTGCTAATGTATATAGTTGTTCATTTACCGTTATGCAACAGTTCAAGAGAGCCTTACCTCCTGTAAAGGAAGAGTTATTTATAAAATGTTTATTGTTCTTTGTTTTTGTATTTCAGCCCCGGAGTGCTGAGTTCTACTAGAGGGGAATGTGGAGCCCAGCTGCGACTGAATCCATATCTCCCAGAAGGGTGCACTGAAAGAATATACCACTAGAGGTCATTATACACATTCACACACGTTCATTTATCCCCAAAGACCACCAGAGGGAGCTGTTTTAGACATATAAAAGAAGCTGACACAGGAAACACCTAGAGCAGTTCAGTGCAGCCACCTCAGAGAAGTCAGTCAGTGAGTCATCTCAGATAACTCAGTCAGTCTGCAGCAAGGTGGAAGTGCAGAGCTGAGGTTAGAGAGGCTGCAGAACTATTCAGTTCATAGAGTGGAGTCTAGTAAAGAGTGGAACAGAGACCACTCCAGCCTAGTCAGAGCTGAAGCTAGGAGTACAGCTCAGTGAGAAGCGTGCCGACGCTTAGAGAGCGATGAAGAGGCAGCCCACCAACTGCCAGTGTGTGATCGTGTGAGGATCCAGGTAGGCCGAAGGCGAGGGGAAAGTTAATGAGACAGAGGATTCTCTACAGCTCATCTCAGCAAGCATTTCCGGACACCGGGGTCCGAGCCTATAGGGATCTCCACGACCCATTAGGAGAACACCGGAGTTCCTGGAGGACTACAAGTCCCAGGAGTACCACAGAGCTGATACGTAACAGGATCAGGAGGACGGAGTTCGGCTGGTACCGGCCAAGGGACCCTGTTCTTTCAGAGAAGGTCCAACCACAAGGTCAGCCAGGTACAAGACGGAGACCAAGCTAGGCCCAGCTACACGCAGGCCAAGACTTCATTACAAAAAGGCAGAGAACAGGAGGCCACACACCTACTCAGTGGAGGAATCTGGATGTGCACCCTTCACCCTACAGTGCTCCGGGGAGTGCCTGCAACATCTTCAATAAAGGTACCAAAGTGACTTATGTGTGTGTCTCCCTTATTACTCCTGACTGCCGGGTCCCCGTCTGTCCTGCATCCCCACACATCTATCTGCCCTGGAGGAGAACTCAGCCTTACTTGTGGAAGGCTTAACATCTAGCTGCACAATATTAACCCTTCAGTGGACCTGCATAGCAGCGCTGGTCATCCTGACCAGGTACCACAAGTGGCGTCACGAATCCCCATCTCAATATTCAATTCATCTGTAAATATCCCACATTTCAGTGAGCCCCAGGGCCACGGACCGAGCCGTGTGCTGCCCGTGACATCCCCCATAGAAGTCGACGGACTCGGTACCGAGTACCCCATGGCCCTGGTGGGTGGCTCACATCCATAGACTTGTATGCGTGTGAGCCATCCAATATACACTACCAAATGCAGCATGCATCAATTTTTTTCCCCATACTGACTCAGCATGAGAAAATAAACGCTAGTCAGCATTGCTCCATAGCATAACATGAAGGGAGTGCTACCCGATAAAACAAACCGAAGCACGGAGCCAAAGTCCAGACCCGAGGACATGCAGCATTGAAGGGAAGAGAACGGAATGCTCCAGCTTCCAACGTGAACGATCCTTTATTCGTAGCAAATATAAATTGAACACACGCAGGTATACTCCTCTATTTACAGGTGGATGCGCTAGTATAGCATAAGAAACACAGCAACGCATTTCGACCCGATACTGGGTCTTTGTCACAGCTGAAAATCAATCAGCTGTGACAAAGACCCAGTATTGGGATCGGCGGTGGTAGAGCGGGGTCACAGGAGGCATGGTCCCTTCCTCAGGAGACCAGCAGCAGCAGAAGTGGGGCAATGGTGCAGTCCCGGGGTATGCCAGCGGTGCAATGCTGCGGGATCCTTTGTCGGCGGTGAGGCAGAGCAGAGTGCATTGCATGGAGCAGGGTCCCTTCCTCAAGATGCCGGTGGCAGAAATGTGGCAATGCTGCAGCCCAGTGTCCACGGTGAGCAGAGCCGAGTGTATCATTGGTTTCTCGGCGGTCATTTTCCTGAAGCCGACGGCCGCCGAGATTAAAATCTGCACACGTGCGGCCTCCGGCGGCCATTTTCCTGAAGCCCACAGCCTCAGGAAAATGAGGGCGAAAAGCCCAGCCGAGATCTCAATCCACGCATGCTCCGCCTCCGGCGGCCCACAGCTTCAGGAAAATGGCCGCAGGGAAACGAATGATGGTCTCCACACTGCTCACTGCCGACACTGAGCTTCAGCATCGCCATACTTCTGCCGCCGCCAGTACCCTGAGGAAGGGATGCTGCTACACCACTGCCTCAACCCCCCGGTAAACTTGTGTTCCGACTATAAGACGCAACCCCATTTTCCTCCCAAATTTTTGGGGGAAAAGTGCGTCTTATAGTCTGAAAAATACGGTATGTGTTTTCTTTCATATATTGCTTTAAACCTATGGCCTGCTTAATAATGCGGAACGTCCTTCTTGTCTTCTCACATTGCATTATTGCAGCATTTTTTTAATGCAAATTTTCAGCTGCATTTCACAGTACCAGAAAAGTCTATAAGATTTCAACAAATCTCATGCACACACCTTATTTTTTTTACCTGACTGTTTTGTAAAAGAGCTGCGTTTTTGGAAAATGCAGCATGTCACTTCTTTCAGAGTTTTTGCAGCATTTTTCACCCATTGGAAGCAATGGGTGGTGCAAAAAACACTGTAAAAATGCTACAAAAAACACAAGTATCAAGTGTTGCTGAGTTTTTGGTGATAAAACCTGATGAAGTTGAATCAGATTATTTTTTTATGCACTAAACTTTATCAGCATGCACAAGAGACAAATGTACCGAGAGAAACACATTAGAAAAAAAAACTCTGAAAAAACGCTGCAAAAAAAAAAATCCAGCAAAACCTGCTTTTTTGACGTTGCTTCTTTACTGCCACGATGGCAGGTTTTGCCTGCGGGAAGAAAAAAGCATTAAAAAAGCAACGTCTGAATATAGCCTTTTGCTGCATTTTTTTATGAAAAGTTTAAGCTGCATTTAAACTGCTTCCAAAAATCAGGTTTTGTTTAGTTTTTTTTTTTTTGCTTAGTTGCTACTGTGATTTTTTGCTGCGTTTTTGTCAGGATACATTTGTCTATTGTGCATGCTGATAAAGTTTAGTGCATAAAAAATAATCTAATTCTACTTTATCAGTTTTTGGCACCAAAAATGCAGGAAAACCTGACACCTATGTTTTTTGCAGCGTTTTTACAGTGTTTTTGTACCACCCATTGCTTTCAATGGGTGAAAAAGTCTGTAAAAATGCTGAAAGAAGTGACTTGCTGCATTTGTAAAAATGCAGCTCTTTGACAAAACAGTCAGGAAAAAAAGCTCAAGCTGTGTGCATGAGATTTCTGAAATCTCATAGACTGTGCTGGTATTGTGAAACGCAGCTGAAAATTTGCTTAAAAAAATGCTGCAAAAACGCAATATGTAAACATAGCTTTAAGTATTTTTCCTTTAATTGGGCTCACCTGGCAAACTAATTATCACAGGTGTTTGAGATTTATTTTCATGATCCAAAGAGCCCTGAGACACAATACCATCCATGAGTTTATTTGAAAAACAACAAATTAAATCTTTATGACACTTAAATCCTATTTGTATAATAATTAGGAACGCGGAGTATATATCACCATAGACTTCCAAGTAAAGTAAAAACTAATGCAAACTTGTATTTTATACATCAGTTACATAATCATATTTATACAAAATACAAATATATGCGATAGACGTAACAATTTTACACACATGAACATTGCTAACAATAGTAGCCTAAATATATGAACACCAGTATGAATAAGGCTAGTAAACATATAAATGCTAGCATGAGCATAGGAGCACTGATATGAACATATAGATACTAGTAGAAACAGATAAACGCTAGCATTAACAGAGCTACTAACCTTTCAACATTAGTATGACAATGATGACACTAATGTAAATTGAAACATGAACATATAAATAGTAGTATGACTATATAAATGCTAGTATAAACCAAGGAACAGCAGTATAGACATAGAACACAAATATGAGCATATGAACATTAGTTGGAACTGAAGCACTAGTAGAAACAGGAATACAAGACTGAACATAGGGCTGAAAATAGGAAAATGGGAAAATAAATAAATGCTACTATGAATATTAAAATGATAAAGACTATTGTATGAATAATACATATAGAAATAAACACAAATGCAACAAAGTGATAAAAAAAATATATATGTTTATATTTGCAGCAATTTGACCAACTTTAGACAAACACAAGAATTATGGAACTCAGTTCTGGAAATGTTATAATATTTAAAACATTGAAAATACTAACTAAATGTAAAGATAAGGCTAGAATGAAAAATCAAAGAGGAGAGATGGTAAATACACATTCTCATAGCTGTCTGAATTCCGTTTTAAAACTCAAGTATAAAGTCCACAGATTAAGATGTAGAGCACCGAGCACAAGAAAAGCAATGACACTTAGTATTATTTTTCATCCTAAATACTATGGAAATTACAAGTGGTAAGTATATCATAGTTAGATGATGCAAAGTATGAAAAATTAGGTGAAAGTAAGAAAAGTAGAGGCTAGAATAGTTGGTGCTCTGGAAGGAAGCTCCGGGCAGTAGTAGTTGTGTGTGGTGCAGCCTGTGATGCTTCATAGACAGTGACATTAACCACTCGCTGTCTCCCTGGACCTGCAGATTCCCCTAATCCTAAACATTGTGCAGTCATTGGGGAGCCTGGCATGCTAGGAGGGGCGCAGCACTGCACCTAGGGGTCTGGCAGCATGGCGTGTGGCTGTGTTGACCCAAATGTCTTCATGAGGTTGATAAATGGTGTAATTGCGTGTATTAGAGGAGGCAGTAAGAAGGGTTGACTGCACACATGAGGAGTGGACAGGGGCCAGATGGAGGGGGTGGTCTCTTCCCTGCTCTACTCTGCAGGGGGGTCTGAGGGAGAAAAAGCTGGAGAGGAGAATGATAGGTGGTCTTCTCCATGTGAGGATCTTATGGGGATAGCAAAGCTAGAGAGGGACCATTGCCACCAGCCTGAGGACGCTGCTGGACAAAGGACTGTACATAGTGGGAGCACCTGTCTAGTCCAAAACGGACCTGGGCCAGCTTTTCCCCAGCCCACTCCAGTTAATTGACAGGTCTCTCTGTGTGTGTTCATAAGGAGAGACCTGTCAATCATGTGGAAAGGGGCGGGTAGAGGTCGGCTGAGAAGTCACTGAACTAGTCAGGTCTCTCACTACAGTCCCAGAAAGACTGTTCACAATATTTACTCTAGTCCTGATTCCTGCTGCCTGTGGTTCCAGCAGCATGACTCTAGTGACAGGTTCCCTCTTCTCCAGAGCAGACATAAAAGGTGAATTATCAAAGAACAAGAGCTCTTCCAACTTCCTAACATATTTGGTTACAATGTTAATGTAGAATCAGTAGATATATCCAGGCTCGGACTGTCCCACAGGAGAACAGGTAAACCCTCCGATGGGCCCCTGTGCAGCATTCAACGCCATACCACCTATATGAGCAGATCACAGAACACTGGATGCACTATATACAGACAAAGTGTACAGCATCTCATGATTTATTTCCCACACTACTATTATTTCATAGATACGTAGGCTGAGATGACATAGAGAGTAGTAGTGTCCTCCATCATTGGTCCCTTTCTCAACATGGGTCCCTACTAATCATCTTTCATTCAACAAAGTAACTTTTATAAAAGAGAGTTCAAATGCAGTAACTACAACTCAACCACTAAGTGTCAAAAAAACAGACTGCCCTGCATTTTTAGCACCAAACCCAATAATTTTAAAATTGATCATTAACTGCCCACCCTCCCCCAGGATTGTGGATGACTACAGCCAAAAGTACAGTGAAAGTGTCAGCAGGAACTGTGTGAACAATGGTCAAGTAGAAAGCAGAGGAAGCTTTAGAGAAAAACAGCCATTTGCCTTTCAGGAGCCTAGGAAAGCTTTATCTGGATCACTATTGCTTTCTTATCAGTGACCAGCCAGCTTTCCTGGTGTATGGTGTCACAACATAGAAGTGCAGAATCTCATGCTCCTAAATAAATCCTTTCTATTCAGGAGTATAGGAAAGCTGGATGACAACTGTTGTTGAAGCTGTAATGGCAGCTATATTGGTTGTCACCCAGCTTTCCCAGAATCAGGTATATTAAAGAAGCAACAGTTTTAGAAACTAATTTGGGTTGGAATCGTCACAGTAAACGAATGCAAAGTGTTCTGAGTGTTTGGTTCTCGGTGATGGGTCTGGGACAGGTCACTGGTGGACAGACAGATGCCTACAGCTACACACACGTAGAAGGGGGGTGGGGAGAACAATCTGGCCCTGGATTCATCAATTCCAGCCAGAACTACTACATAAAGAGAAGCTGCACATTGTGGGGGCTGCTGGGTGGGAGGCCGATCTCTGCAGAGCTCCACTCAGAGTGACTGAGCGCCACACAAGTCGCAGGCCAGCACTGGCAGTCCGTCCAGCAGTGGTCAGACCGTCCTCCTCCTGCTCAGAGTCAGGAGCCGCCTGCTGTCAGTCCCTGGTGCCGGCGCTGCTGCCCCGTGCAGGGAAGTCCACGCAGTGCAGGCATTGGGTGAGTGAGTCCCCACCCCACCAGCACTTGTCTGTCCCCCCGAGTCTCTCCCTCTGCTGCTCACTACTTTCTTGCTCTCATTTGCACTGCTTTTGCCTTTTGGGCGCATGCGGACTACAAACTTTAACGAGAAAAATCTCAGTAGTTTTTTTTTTCTGCAGGACACTCCGGATGGCAGAAAAAAACACCCATTTTTTTATGGACTGTACATGAATCTACGGATGGTTGGCGAGCCAGCTCTGGATGTGATCGCTGCTTCCTCTAGTACCACTCATCTCCAGCCTTGGACTTGATCCCTCCAGGGGATTTCATGTCCTCTGTGCCTGCAGGAGGTCACTAGGCCACTGAGTCCTTGGACACTACCTACCAGTGTGACAATATACTGTTAGTGTCCATGAGTATACCATCTGTGATGACCACGGAGAACCACAGCCAGCACTTAGATCCTTCAGCTCCCCTCACATCCAGCCCCACCACAGGGGCTCTGATAAGCCAGCAGACCACGGCCATGGACACCTCCTCCTCTTCTTCATCATCGTCCAAGAACAAGAAGCCAAACTCGGGGCTCAGACGTCCAGAGAAGCCTCCTTATTCTTATATCGCCCTTATTGTCATGGCCATCCAGAGCTCTCCCACCAAAAGACTGACCCTTAGTGAGATCTACCAGTTCTTACAAGCCAGGTTCCCCTTCTTCAGAGGATCTTACCAAGGATGGAAAAACTCTGTGCGCCACAACCTCTCTCTGAATGAGTGTTTCATCAAGCTGCCCAAAGGGCTGGGAAGGCCAGGCAAAGGCCATTACTGGACCATTGACCCTGCCAGCGAGTTTATGTTTGAAGAAGGATCTTTTAGAAGAAGACCCAGAGGGTTCAGAAGAAAATGCCAAGCTCTGAAGCCCATGTATCGGATGATGAATGGCATAGGTTTTAGTACTTCTATCCTACCCCAAGGATTTGATTTCCAACCTCCACCTGCTTCTTTAACTTGCCACAGTAATGGCTACAACTTAGATATGATGACAAACTCTATGACAGGAGGATACGATGGCTTGAGTGGAGGTCACCACGTCCCTCATATGTCCCCTAATCCTGGTTCTACGTATATGGCCAGCTGCCCTGTCTCCTCTAGTGGTGACTATGGACCTGACAGCAGCAGCAGCCCTGTCCCTTCTTCTCCAGCTATGGCCAGTGCTATGGAATGTCATTCTCCCTACACAACTCCAACAGCTCACTGGACATCATCAGGTCCCTCTCCCTACTTGAAGCAGCAAGCCATGCCACCTACTAATGCAGCATCTGCAGGGATACACTCAGGCATGTCATCCTACACCTTGGAACAAACATACCTCCATCAAAACACCCGGGAGGACCTCCCAGGTAACAGTCATTTTATTATTACTATTATTATTACATAATTAATTATATTATATAACTTTTGCCCCATAAAAGAATTCTGATATCAGTATTCCTTTGCAAGAGACACATTTTAATTGTACTAAAAATACTACATGACATAAGCAAAAGTACCACATTGTTTCAAAATATTCCTATGTAAGGCATTGTGCCTGTACTAGGTGGTTACTTTTTTATTCTTTCCCCTTAATTCAATTAAGTGTCAGATCATCACTAAATCTCATCTAAATGGCAGTGTATTCATTAAATGAGTAAATGGAGCCACAAGTGAAAAGAGCAGCGGATGGGTGAATGACTGTGCTCTCAGGTCATGTATAAATCATGCAAATGGGGCTCCTGGGACAACACGTTACACACATTCAGCAGCACTAATATGTAGTCCTCATGCAGGGCTCTATATACATGTGAAGTTCGAATATAATGTTCCTATCATCTATTTAGTCCGATCTCTGTAATATATTAATGAATGGCTTTATATCTACAGATATATATATATAATATATATATAAATGTTTATACACTATATATATACATATATAGTGTATATATACATATAGTGTGTGTATATATACATACACATACTATATATATATATATATATTTATATATATATATATATATATATATATATATACTGGAGAATATAATGATAATTAACAAATCTCCCCATATGTATAAACGTGTATACAGATTAATTCTTATATTATATATATATATATATATATATATATATATATTTCTGTATTTGTATATGCGAGATGTATATACAAACCTCACATGGACATATACATATATAAATACATAAATGGATATATATTCAGGATTAATCTGTATACAAGTTTATACATATGGGGAGATATGTTACAGTAATTGAACTATAGATACATAAATACATTTATCTCAACATGGAATATATCATCTATCTATCATCAAACTATCTATCTATCTATCTATCCATCCATCCATCCATCCATGCAGCTGGTTATAAAAATACAAAGAAGGGATGTCAAGCAGCAGAACATGGTGGATTTGTACAGGGAAATGTGCACATAGACCTTATAAATGCGGGTGGCAGAGGTTAACTAAACAAAGACAGTCTAGGCTGGACCACACCGGAGAGGATTTGAGCCTGACTTAACCCACATGAGAGTGGCCTCTTGTCCAATTTTATGGGAATTTCAACAAGTAACAACTGCAAAAAAAATGTCTCAGTACATTTTAATACCCCCCTTCCTTGACCTGTCAATCATCTTAGAAAGCAGGGAGAACCTGCTTATCTGTATAGACATCCCTTATGGGAGGTTATCGATATAATCCCGGATTACGTACAGATTGCATGAGCTGTAAATCTATGATTTGATTTTAATTAGCATGCTATATAGCTTTCCTCTGTCTACAACTACAAAATCAGAAGTAACCATTATCATGGCCTGAATTGTATAATAGAGATTAAATAGTGACTGGCTTGCAACCAAATACCTGGATAATACCATGCGCTGATCTAAACTGATTATAGGTGATATACAATATGTGAAGTGTATGCATGTTCATATATATTGTGATAGAAGTATATATTTATATATGTGTGAATTTTATATAAATGTATATTTATATATGTGTGTGTAGACATAGATAGATAGATAGATAGATAGATAGATAGATAGATAGATAGATAGATAGATAGATAGATAGATAGATAGATAGATAGAAAAATTATTGCTAATCTTATCAGTATGTCCTACTTGTTAGGGATATGTTCAGATTTGTTTCTTCAGCTTCGCATAACCAACCCCTGTATGACAATGTTGAGATTCTCTTTTGTATCCACACTACATCTGTCTACATACCACTAGAGAGAGATAGAGGAAAACAACAGCTTTCTTGGATCACCAGAATAGATGTAAAACTGCAGACTGGAATCACAAGTTAGGATTTAAAAAAAAAATATTCCTTTTTTTGTATTTTACTTTTTTTTGCAAACCTAGGAATGCATTCCAAAGGAAGGAAATGTATAAAGGAAGGACCATTACAACACCTTTCTTTTATATCCACTCTTGGTTTAGAAACACAAAAAAAAGTGTTAAAAACTGCACCAGACAGATATCTGCAACATCTGACAACTAATACTAAAATAACAGTTTCATTTTTGCCCTGTGATTTATTTCTTTCACTTATAATTTAACAAATAATCACATTTCAGTGGGTAGTAAAAAGAAAAATGTTCGTTTTATATTTTGGGGCTTTTTTTTTACAGCTGACGTTTTCATGTCGGTCTATGCACTTAAGAATAAGAGCCCTTTATTTGTAAAATTATTATTGCAGAATTATTGAAATTTGTAATGGTTATCAGTGACCTTTGTGCATTATCATCGGTTTATTATGGTAAAGTTACTTAAAGGGCCAGTACCACTGCCTGTTAAATGCTGTATAGCTGTAACAAATAACGGTCCTTGATGTTGGGCTAGATAAGGGTCCTGCCAGGACCCCTCATTCTGTATCTCGCCAATCTGATGTTTTCACTTCATTAGCACAAAGCCAATTCTAACTCCAATTAGGAAGCCGAGCAGCTCGTTAAAGTCAGCTCCCCTTTTACATTCACCTGGAGGACAGGCAAGTGGCCGAGTATTAAATATTAATCACATAATGAGGTGTCTGCAGCGGGTTAATGAGCCCGGGGTATGTGAACCCCACTTTACTGCCGCATTCCTCCCTACATCTACATAAAATCTAATGGCTTGAGCCCTGCACTTTCATGTTGTATTACATCCAATATCAGGGCGGATTGGAACCACAGAGCCTGCTTTATTGAGGTTTGGAAATACATATTTTCTCACGTTGTTAATCCATGGAAACTGATTAAATCCGGCTCATAACTGGGGAATGTGGAAACACTGGTGTGTTATAGAGAAGGATGAGTGGCTCTTGGCGATGCCAGGGAATAGAGGAAGAATAGCTTATTACAGTCATATAGATTTTATTTTACAGTTTACTGAACTGAAATGATGTATAATACAGAGCTATGCAAAGACTCACACAGGCACACACACATACATACACTTATACACATGTACATATTCATGTTATATGTATGCAGATATTTATTACCCACATAGACAGACATATATGTATATGTATATATGTTTATAGATAGATAAAAGTATATATGTACGTGCATAACATATATGTATGTGTGTGCATGAGTGTGTGAGTGTGTGTGTGTGTGTGTGTGTGTGTGTGTGTGTGTGTGTTTTTCTATATGCAAGCTTGCATGCTGTAAAGATATATTTTTCCTGTGCACATGTAACTATATGATATATATATATATATATATATATATATATATACATGCATTTGAGTCATACATAGGCACTAGGACTCTCAATTTTGATAATATTTCTATATGCTGGCTTACATAGTACAAATATATATATATATATATATATATATCTGTAACTATATGTGTGTGTGCATATATATATATCTATATATAGATATATATATATATAAATATATATAGATAGATAATTACAGATATATTTCTGTATCTATATATTTACATAATAATTAAGAAAGTTTGGCAGCACTACCAAAGAAGCCAGGTGCAATAAAACCTGTTAAGGTGATGTCCAAACCTCCAAAATAGAAAATTAGAAAAAAACAGGCAGCACTCCAAAAATTTTAGAGAAAAACCGTGGCTTTACTGATCCATTAGCAGCAACGTTTCGGCCACGGTTTTTCACTTTAATTTTTGGAGTGCTGCTTGTTTTGTTTCTGATTTTATATATTTACATAAATATGTATATGTACAGGAAAAATATATATGCTTCGTGATTGTGTTAGCCCGCGTACAGGAAGATGATAAAATTGAGATGATACCTATGAATATACAGTATATCTTGTAATTTCTTTGTTCTATCAATTGTTATAACGGCATGTTATCTACCTGTTGGTCGTTTCCAGCATATTAATGTGGGTTTGTGTTGCAGTGGGATTGCCTCGTTACCAGCACCACTCCTCCCCAGTGTGCGACAGAAAGGATTTTGTCCTCAATTTTAACGGGATTTCTTCTTTCCATCCGTCTGCCAGTAGTTCTTATTATCATCACCATCATCATCAAAGTGTCTGCCAGGATATAAAGCCCTGCGTCATGTAGGGGATCGGACAGGACACAGGCACCGGGGCTAGGATCATTCATAATGTACTGTTTTATATGCATTGCCGCAATGTGTGTATAGTGCCCCAGCTGGACCTGGTTCATAGGCTGCACTATACTCAGAGCTCCCAGTGCTGCAGCTCATATGCCATCATATACCATCACGTACTACTGCCCTGCCTGACCAGGGTCATGTCCACTTCTTTACTGCACCATGGGCAGGTGGATCTGTATCTCATGCATCGGCTGTTTATTATCTTCCTCATACCCACGGACTTGGTCATTTATTGAGGCACTTACTGCATCATTGCCCTCCAAACACAGGTAATAATAGAGTTTCAGATGTTTACACTATTGTGTTCAGGAGATTATTTCCTATCCAGACACACAAGGATTTTTCCAATGTTTTTCTTGTTCCTCAAATGCACTTATAAAATATGTAATACATGAACACATCAATGAGTTATCCAATAACTACCATTTAATTTATTGCAGAGGACCTGTTTTCTTTTTATTCACCACCATAAGGAATGTGATATACCATTAAGAGACCATTTTGGTACAAAGTATGACCATAATCCATATTGTTGTACCTGCAAAGAAGCAAATCAGTTCATAATCCGAGATTACGGTTACGAAATACATTCCTATAGAATAGAGAGAATGACTTTTATTAGAATGGAAATAGACATCAAAAATTTGGGTCGTTGTGTAAGGAAATGTTTTCTAGTTTGTCCTTGTAAATATTTTCCGTGTGAGTTAACCATGAATCATGGCTGATGTCATAAAATGATTATATGTAATAATAATCTCCACAAGGTGGAACTGATTCTAAAGACAGAAACTAGTTACAATTGCCGCAGCCGACAATTATTCCTCCTCGAAATCAATGAATTCCAACGAAATGTAAATACTAGGAAATAAATAATTTAGTATTGAAAGGAGAAAAAAAAATCTGTTACTGTGTCTTAAGTTGAAATGCTAGCAGAATCTGTATACTCATCACACTATGCTTTGTAAGGGAAGATTATATTTGCACTTATGTAGTCGTGAAATATTGTTTTAGTATTCAGATGTACATTTTTTCCAATAAAATGTGTATAAACGTCAATACAGGTGCGGTCTGGATATTGATAAGGGCTACAATTTACACCATTGTATAGTATAAAGGAAACATGTCATGATCTAGAATAGAAATGGTACCTAAGCCTAAAATACAGGTCAGTACTGGGCTCGCAGTCATCCTCCTCTCCCTGGTGGCTTGCAGATTAATGATGCTGCAGTGCATATTGCCGTCTATATTTATTTTTTGAAGCCCTATTTACATTGAACCAATATAAACTGTGAATTGCCAGAAGTCTGCTGTTTCCTGTCGTGTTCCAGGATCCTATTAATAAAGGTTGATAGTAAATACAGGAGACTCCTGCAAAGTGCTGATGTCTCTCAGACTGGCTGCAGCTGCACTGCTGAGCTGACATGTGACTGTCACAGTACAGACTATGGACCTCACAGCAGCTGAAACTCCAGCCACGAATGTCTATATCCAGAGATCTGCCAGAGAAACTGCATAATAAATACTCAATAGCTATCTATCTATCTCTATCTAGGTAAAAATTAAAAAAATCAGGCGGCACTCAAAATTTGGAAACTATCAAATGTCTACAGAAAACATTTTATAAGCTATATGTGCAACAGGCAGCGTTTCAATCTTGAGAAAGGCCCTGCGGTGCCGAAATGTTTCCTGTTGCACACGTCTTATTAACAGTTTCACCGGAAGTTTCACCGGACTTTTGATAGTTTTCCTTTCTTGGGTGCTGCCTGCTTTTATATATATATATATATATACATACACACTTTTTTAGTGACAGTTCTGCAATATCAATGTGTAAAAATTACTGCACTCCCAACATTATTATGAATCATCAAACAGTAGTGTGACATAAGTTACCTAGCGCCTATTCACTCAGCACACATCATGTCATATGAAGTATAATTATATTAATTTACAAGTTATAGAGCAGCAAATGCTACTATACAAAAGTTCAGACTGATATATTAATTCATAATGTAAAGATTCTATATGGTATATCTATATACCTAATGGGAAATCACAAAGCACCCTAGAGCTATAAAGTCTTTCGGCTGGAATCACACAAGCAGGGTTTTTTTTTAAAGTTTTTGATGCAGCTAATGTCACCTCTGTATTCAATAAGAAAAAATATGGTGAAGGAAAAAGTGATGCTTTTTGTACACATTCCTGTGCTTGGCACCAAAAACTGCATATACCATTTTGGAGATATAAAAGGTAAGTTTACATATTTTTGTTTGTGTTTTTTTTTGTGGGAGGGGGGGGGGTTGCTTGTAAAAAAGTTATGATTTTTGTGCATTTTTCACAAATTTTATCTTGGTCTCATATTTTATGTGCATTTCCAATATAGAAGCTTATCTGAATATAAATGGCAATAGTAACTAAAGCATGGGGTATTCTTCAAAAAGGATACTGATACAAAAGTGTGATTTAGGATTGTGTTATATAAATGTATAGCTATCATATTGCCACAGCACTTTAAAAAAAAAGAAAAAAAAATAGGTAAGATTCCATGAAGAACATTGCAAAAAAATATTTTCTGAAAATGCTAAGTGTGAAATCACCTTAATATACAGTATATCTGTGTATTACAAGGTAATGTCCTGCACATGTTCTCTTCTAATTATATTTGTTATATCACAATTGTATTATATATACTTATGTATGATATTGTCATTATTCTTACATCTTCTTGTTTACAAAAAAGGTTGGAGACAGGTGTCCAGAAACATCTGACATAAGTTCCAAAAACACTAATATGTCATCCCGAGCTGCACAGATAGGAGCTGCCACGTCCTGAAATGCACCGAGTGCTGGAATTAAAGCCCCTGACAATAGTCGGCACTCTTAGGTGCTGGCCAAGCTTCAGATAAACCCCTCTCAATTAGTCTGCCTTAGCACTTCAGCAGATGTTTGCCTGGCCAGATAAGAAGAATGGGTACATGGTAAACTATGCACCATATCTGAAGGGCACTAGAGACCCTAATCCTGTGATTGTGGAGGTCTCTGCTATCTCCCTGCTCTCAGTAATATTTCACTTTTCATCTGGACAAAACAGCAAAGTGTAAAACATGATAAATCTGCATCATTTATTATTAGGCTGCAATCACACATAGGGCAGTTCTTGATGCAGCAAGTGCAGGAGAGGATCCTCAAAAGAGACAAGAAACTGTCTTTCCTTTTTACTTTTCTTGTATCCAGTCCTGGCTTTAGCTCACAAACAAAAGCATTGCTGGCATTAAGAAATATATCAACAGCACAAAAAGGCAGCAAAACTCACCTGCCCAGATCTCAGAACAAATGCACTACAGAGGGTCCAAAAAGCCTCATAGCTGAAGCTTATGCAGACCCTCCAAGTATGGAAAAATAAGAAGGAGAGGCAGCACTCCAGGGTTATAGTAAAAAAAAGTGGTGCATCTCATCCAGCCATATATATGTTTGGGTTTACAGAAAGGTATATATGCATATAAATATATATATTGCCATGGACTTCCATAGCCCCCACCCTGGATCTGCCACTACTCAACATCCCTATCCCCCTTTGGTACACTTGCTTTGGCAAAACTAATGTGTATATTTAGTCCTGCCAATAAAGCTTATTTGAATTTGAATTTGAATTATATATTGTACATAAGCTTATATATATGTATGAGTAGGGGCTGATATATTATATACATATAAAAAAATCATCTACAAAAGCTAATGTAAATATCTATCCCATCTCTATCTATTATCTATCATCTATCTATATATTTATCTATAGAAAAAATGTAAGCAGCACACCATCATAATGCAAAAACAAGTAGCTTTTAATAGCCCATCATGCAACATTTTGGCTCTGTGTGTGAGAGCCTTCTTTTCATTATGATGGTGTGCTGCTTCCATTTTTTCTATATATTACAAGGACTGGTATGTACCTAGGGAGCTCTGCACCCATTTTTATGAAGTGCTGTTTTCTTTATCTATCATCTATCTATCTATCTACTCTATCTATATATCGTCTGTCTGTCTGTCTGTCTGCTGTCTGTTCTGTCTGTCTGTTTTGTCTATCTTCTATCTGTTATGAATGTATAACAGATACAGTACAATTTTATTGCATAGTTTTAGATTATACTCTCTAAACACAGAAAACTCAATTCAGCCCAACTACATATAATGAGATGAACCATAATAAAACCCGCATATAATAGAATGACGGCATCTTGAAATATGTCACATACTTTTTGTTTTTAGCAGGTTATAATGCAGACCTATATGTCACTTTTTTATTCTCTACGTTGAAGTCTGTGGAGTAAATTATGCACATGGCTCCCATACATTTTCTCTATATGTTTTTCCGTAATGTAGCAAAAAAATGTTGCTTGATTTTGTATAATTACACACTTTTTTGCATTGTGGTATGAAGGAGGCCTGAAGACAAAAATACAGCCTAAATAAAGGTAAATTGATTAATGATTTTATAAATAATCCAGTTAGAAAGTCAGAAATTTACATTAATCTTAAATCAATCTTAGAGCAGGATCTTAGAATGGTGAATTACATGAACGCACAGCAGAAATGATTCCAGGACTTGTACAATTTTACATTTTAGGAAGACGATGGACAAAACTAATGTAGCTACATTTTCACATCTGTACTAAACTTCCACAAACTAGTGTGTTTTTATGGCATTTCAAACAGCATGATAAAATTGTATGTAAAATGCTTTTGTTTTTTTTTTGTAATGTAATATGTGATTTTATTGCATTTTTAATTGTCTTTCTGGTGGCATTTATTATCTTCAGAGTAATTTTTGCTTTGCATACTTTTTTTTTTACACGGTATGTGAATCTATCTTGACAGCTGCACAACCTTGTCATCATGCACACAGTACTACTAGACTGGCCTTAGACCACGTTCACACATTCAGTATTTGGTCAGTATTTTAAATCCGTATTTGTAAGCCAAACCAGGAGTGAGTGATAAATGAAGAAGTGGTGACTGTTTCTATTATACTTTTCCTCTGACTGTTCCACTCCTGGTTTTGATATATAAATACTGATGTAAAATACTGACCCCAAATACTGATAGTGTGAATGTGGCCTTAGGACCATAAACAAAGTTCGGCTCAGAGAACTGCAGAAAGTCTGGGTTTTGCAATCCTAATATAATAAAAAATGGGGTCCATATTAGGCCCATGTGACACCACATTAAAGTGTTTCTTGGCTGTGTTTGCACATGTGATTTTTATTTTGCTAAATAATTTTTTCTCTGTAGCTAGTCTAAGGGCAAAACTATTTAGTTTCCCTCCCTGAAAAATTACAAATAGACATATTACAATAAAAAGTACTACAGAAAGGTAAGTGTGACAAGCCCATTATCATGACCGAGCAGTAGTTATGTACTAATGTATAAAGAGGACCTGTCAGCAGGTCAAAAGACAATTTTTGCTCTTATTTTATTCTTTCTGCTCCCCTGAATATTCAATTTTATTTTGTATTAGTTAGTCTTCCTTAGTTATGTGCCTTTTTAATTTTGAGCTAATTTCATGGCATTTACCAAGGGGGTGTGGCTTATATGATTCTCTGGGGGAGTGTCTATAGCCTCCTCTGCATTATTACCCCGTGAGCCATGCCCCCTTGATAAAGACCCTAAAATTTAGCACCAAGTAACAAGACCCATATCTCTGGAAATGTGTGGTCAATTAAAAAAAGAAAGAAAAGGAAAGGCAAGGAATACTCTGGGGAGCAGCATGAATAAAATAAGACATAACAGTTAATTCCATGAAATAAACTAGCATTACTAAACTTATATACATCTCGTCTTTAATCTAATAGATTCCTTCACAACGAGCCCTGACTTTTTCTATAATTGCATAAATAGGGTATTTGAACGATTCTGAAATTTCTATCATTATTTGATACTATTGCTTTGGCATTCTTCCTAACTGTACCAATACGTTTACTTCAATGTATTTCGGTCAGAGCGCTATCCATGTAGAAAGACCACCGTAGACGGACAGCATTGACCAATATTATTTAATGGTTACATCACATGAACAATTTTTTACATGGACCAAAAATCACAGCGTGCGTTACTTTGAACTTTTTTTTTGAATGAGACTCGCCTTTCAATGGATGCCCCCAAAAAAGTCACTACATGGATGCCACCCATTGTTAAGGGACCAATGCAATTTTTAAGTATTATTAATGTATTAAAATGAATATCACACAGATGTCATACGGATGTCCAAAATGGGTATAAAGATTACATACGGATAGAAAATGAATGTGTATACGGATGAAAAATTGCCTGTTTGCATGAAAATTAGCTGACTTTTTTTGTGTGAAAACAGCCTAAGGGCTAATTCCGACATCTAATTTGCCCATATGAATGCTATCTGTGTGATAGCACTCGTACCGGTGATAGTCTATGGGGCAAATCATATAGCCATGATTTTTCGTGAACCATGAGGTCTGTGGAAAATCGGCGAGACATGTTCGATTTTGATCCAAGGGTCAAAATCAACAATGCCAGATAACGGGTCCGTGAAAAAAATCGGACTGCACTTGCATGAGTGTTGTCCTATTTTTACGGACTGTCAGAATGGAGAAGGTGGGGAACATTTTTTTTATTTCTCCAGTTGCAGGAAAAATGGATGACACTCAGACCACATTCTGATTAAAGTCTGATCAGAATAATCAGTCTGTTCTTCTCGTATGTGGAAAAATAGGACATTAGAATGAACCCTAAGCCTTATTCACACGAGGTGCCAAAACAGTAAAAACCCTCACCAGTGGCTCAAATTCCTTACCCAACAGGTGCTTCACAGAAGTTTATAATACTGGGATATGAAGCCAAAATGTTTTTTTTTTTTTCACGAAAATGTTGCTTTAGCCTTAAATTTTTCATTTTCACAGGTTGTAATAAGAGATAATAGATCCCAGAATTTGTAAATCTGTCTGTGTATGCTATCCCCAATATGTGGTCAGAAACTAATGAGAAGGGACTGAATGCCATGTTAGGGTGCAGATATTGCTGGAATGGTTGCGGGTGCCATGTCACATTCATAGAGTACATGAAGATCCAGAACAGCAGAACCCCCAAAAGCAACCGTATTTTACAAACTGTGTGACTCAATTAATTCATCTAGGAGTGCTATGAGTTTATTCAGAAAAAGTAATCTCACAGAATTTTATACCATTTAGTCATAAAATAAATTGCTAAAATGTTGTTTAAGCCAAAAATTCTACACTCCAACAGGAAGTTATAGGTGAAAAAGGTCATGTTATTTGTTACGTAATTTCTTGCGAACTTGGCAATACCCTGTACGTGGCTGCACAGTACTATTTGGCCACAAGGTAGGGCTCTGAAAGAAAGACCACTATAGATTTTCCAAGAATAGTTTGCTGATTACATTTTTCTAGCCCCTGAGTGCCAGAACCGCAGAACTCCCCCTCCGCCCAATCACATAACCCTATATTGGAAATTACATCCCACTGGGAATTTATCTACAGGTACAATGACTATTTTGAGCCCACATGTGTTTTCCAGAAATAAGCAAAAGTTGATGCTGCAGACTGAACATTGCAAATATGCCAGCTTAGTGCATAATACACCCTGTAAATTTTTAAGTGAGCTCTCACCCCTACACTAATGGCAAACATGTGGACACTACCTATAGTTTATGCACACTGTGGACTGTGGGGCTCAGCAAGGAGAGAGGGGTGCATTTGGATTTAGGAGTACAAATTTCACTTCATTTTTTTTTAAGGGGGGGATTGGCATGTCACTTTTCCAGATCCTTTGTGCTACCATTAATATGGAGATCCCCAATATTTTTGTTGACAGATGAGTGGTGACTTGGTTTTTGTTAGATGAGTTGCAGCTATTATTGCTAGCATTCTGGGATACAACACAGTTTGAATAATTTTTAATGCTCAGTTTACATTTATCCTGCACTCTACGCTGAGCCCTTACAGTAGGGTTTTCATCTAAATCTCCAAATGATGTGATTCAGAAATAACCATTCACTACAATGAGGCAGATAGAGTTACTCAGGAATCCATCTGGCCTCGGTTTCGGAAGTGCCCATCTTTTAGAGGAACGCAACAGTATGGTCTTTCTTATGTGCACGCCTAAAAAGATGGGACACCACTGGGAAAGAGACCATATGGAGTCCAAAGTTACTCTACCTGCCTCATTATAGTGTATGGTTCTATCTGGGGTTTTGTTAGAATCCTATTTTAATTTATCACAGGATAAATGTGAATTGAGCATTATTATTGAGATTTTTGGAGGACAGAATAATTGATAATGAATTGGAAACTAGCATACAGGTTTTTTTTCTCATGCCATTCAAAATGTGATATAAGTGATAATACAGCTTTATTCTTCGGGTTCCTTATTATTGCAGTTCGTGCATACAACAGTAATTCGGTCAGAGTGCTATCCGTTAAAACGTATCACGCTCGGACTGATGTTATTCAATGCAGCAGTGCAGATGAATGATTTTTTTCAATGACTGAATCTGTATGGGTATGACAAAAAAACCGTATGCCATATGGAGCCACAGTATGGTATCCGTTTTTACCAACACATTGCAATTCTGTAAGGTAGGAAACTGTAAATGGTCCTGTAAATGATTAATAGCTGCTGAGTACAAAGACCGCCTGTATATGGACTGCACATAAATGACAAATGAGGAATAATATAGAGCCAGATTTCTGGATTCAAGTATGAACATTTTTTATACTGTTGTGTGACCCCAGCCATACAGTGATGCTAGATTTGAATAGGTTTTTTTTATGTTTTGCTAAACACAATTAAAAAAAATATTTTTAACCCCAATAAGAAATTTTTCCATCACCACATTTTTGGAGCTCAAATTTTTACATTTTTCTTCCAACAGAGTCATGTGAGGGCTTTTTTTTGCATGATGAGTTAAAGTTTTTATTTCTACCATTTTAAGGTTCGTAGCATTTTCTGATCACTTTCTATTCTGTTTTGAAGAGAAAATGAACAAAAAGTAAAAATTCATGAACTGTTCTTTTTATATTTGTATAATAATACAGCTTTATTATTTAGGTCAGTATGATTACAGTGATGCCACGTTTACATCGGTTTTTTTAATTTTTTTTTATTTTTTGTTACTTTTGCACACCAGTAACAATTTTGCAGAAAACATAATTGTTTATGCATCGCCATATTCCAAGGTATTGGTATTTTCGCTGACATAGCAGAGTGAGAGCTTAACTTTTTTATTTTTATTCTATTATTTCCATTTAATAGAATGGAAGCTATTATAGCTAGGGCCTGTTGGGACATTCAAAGAGGAGCTAGCTATGGGGACATTCAAAAAGGGCTGCAATGAGGAGATAAGGGGCTAGCTATGGGACCTTTCAAGAGGGGCTGGCTATGGTCACAATACAATACTGGCTATGTGGATATAAGGGACTGGCTAAGAGGACATAAGGGGCTGGCTATGGGGACTTTACAAGAGGAGCTGGCAGTGGGGATCTTACAAGAGGGGCTGGCTATAAGGAAATTACAATGGGGGCTGTGTGGAAATAACCAGAGGGTGACCATGCTGTATTGGGTGCTGTTGGGGACCTTATGTTGGAATATGGTGCAACAACTCCATTCCTGTCTATGAGTGTTTAGTTGCTAGATCTGTATGCTGTGTATAAAGTTAGAACAAAAAACCTCCCAGAGGCTCACACAGGAAGAGCATGTAACTGTATTTCCTGTTTTCAGTGTCTGTGTATGAGAGAAGCAGCCTGCTGTAGATGATGCACAGATAGAGACACACAGATGATTTATTCCTTTTCTATTAGGCTTATCATATATTGTTCATGTTTGTTCCTGAATAAAGAAGCTCTGTTGTCACACGCTTGGAGAGTATCCTGAATAATCCACTGCCAACAGGTTATGGGCCCAGAGTGACACAGAACCCCAGAGTAACACAGCAACAGAAGCCCAAAGCAAAAGCAGCACAGAGCAACTGAGAAGATGTCCACTAGCAGCAAACCTGTCAAGTTCTCAGTGCCAAGCCTCACTAACCCGAACTAACAGTCTTGGAAATTCAAGGTGAAGATGTTGGTACATGGAAATATACTGAGGACCAAGTGCCTCATCCATTACCAGATGATTGGCTAGAGAATGATCAGAAAGTGCAAAGCATGATCTCCCTCAGTGTAGATGATAATCAGATTGTACATATATGCAAGTGTGCAACTGCAAAGGAGATGTGGGATGAGGAGTTACAGAAAGTGCATGAAAGATCAAATCTCAGCAATCAGCTTTATCTCATGAGAAAGCTGTATCAGTCTAAGCTAAGTGATGGACAGAATATGCAGGACTATATAAGAAGCACCCTAGAGATTGTGGAGCATCTCAGGGGTATTGGAGAAGAAATTAAAGATTTTCATGTTGCTGCACTTCTATTAAGTGGTCTTCCAGAGAGTTATAACACACTCATGACTGCACTAGATGCACGGCCAGATGATGAGCTGACACCAGATTATGTTAAAAGCAAACTTGTGGATGAATTCAAGAGAAAAATGCAGCATGTAAGCGGCAGTAATGAATCCAGAGCAGAAACAGCATTAAAGACGCAGGATTTCCCTAAATGCAAGAGCAATCTAAGAGAAACTCGCAAATGTTTTGTCTGTAAAAAGCCCAGCCACCTTAAAACAGACTGCAGAATTTGGAAAGCAAGAATGAGTCAGCTTAAAAAGCAGAACAGTCATCAAAGGGTTAAAACAGCTATAAAGGAAGATTCTGCATGTCCTGAAGCTGCATTTAATGCCAGTACAAGCCCATCTGCAAAGCATATAAGGTGTATAGATTCTGGTGCAAGCAGCCATATGACAAATAACAAGGATTTCTTCACTGACCTTAATGAAAGCAAGTCAGAAAAAGTCATCTTAGCTAATGGTCACTATATGACTTCAGAAGGAGTAGGCAACGGCTACCTCCACTGTTCAGTTTCCTCAGCACAAAGCAAAAAGATCCCAATAAAGAATGTTCTCTATGTTCCCAGCCTTGAAAGCAATCTTCTGTCAGGGTATGTTTCCACGTTAAGGAAACGCTGCGGAGAAGACTCAGCTCCGCCCAAAGCACTGCCCCTTTTTTACACGCGGTGATTCTGCATGTGTTCATTGAACACATGCGGAATCACTGCATTCTATATATAGACTGTGTTATTTATCTTGCGGAGACTGTCTTTCTAGACAGCAGCATGTCTATTTGTCTCCGCAAGATAAATAGACATGCTGCTGTCTAGAAAGACGCGCCGCATGTCCGGCTACGCAGGGCCGCCGGATGCGACCGTGCACACATAGTGGAGATGGGATTTCATAAAATCCCCTCCACTATGCTGTAACATCTGGACGCTGCGAATTGGACGTTTCGGCTGTACGCAGCGTCCAATCCGCAGAAAATACTGAAGGAATACGCCCTGTGGAAACATACCCTAAAGAAGCTCACACAAAAGGGGAATGTAGTTACTTTTAGAGATAACAGCTGCATCATCTCAAAGAAGGGTCACACTCTTGCAGATGGAAAAATCCAAGATGAACTTTATCAGCTAAAATGCAAAGAAAGAGTGTACAGTGCTGGACAAGATCTGCATAAGAACAGTATCCATGGATGGCACAGACATCCTGGGCACAGAGACCCAGAAGCAGTAAGGAAGCTAGCTCAACTTGCAAATGGTATTGAAATTAACGAGTGTAATCAAATGATGAAGTGCACTAGCTGTCTTAAATGGAAAATGTCCAGAAAATTCTTTCCTAATTCTTTCCTCTGGATCTGATACATACAGTTGTACGTGGTCCAATTGTCTCGACCACGCACCACAATTGTGGGTTTCCAGGGATATGGGATACTCGGAGCCGAGCCTGTAGATTTCTATGGGGAATGTCACTGGTAGCGTGGCTCGTTCCGTGTCCCTGGCGGTCAGGCGTTAAAGGGGGGGTTTATTTACAGGGGATTTAGTAGATAACAGTTCGTGACGCCACCTGTAGTTGTCTGATCACTAAGACCAGCGCTGCAGTAGATCTCTGAGGGGATGTTGTGGCAGCTAGATGACGGGTCCCCCACAGGTGGGACTGGTCCCTCAAAGTCTATGGTATTAATGATGTAGGGTGCAGATAAATGAATCAGTCTAACACCATCCAGCGTCTTTCCATACCTTTTACTTGTCAGATGTTTAGGCAGGTCCCGGGGAGCTGTTGGGGTGATGGAGGATGCGTTTCGAGGTAACGGCTGAGCAGGTTAGAGGCCTCCTTTACTTCCAATATGATGAGTCCAACTAGCATAGAGCTAAGTTAACTCCAAATACTCCAGCTAACTCCATAGCTGTACTGCCCGGTCAGCATAGTGATCGGAGCCTTCCATATCATGTGAGAGAGCTGAGTTCCTACTGTTGTCCTGCATCGACTCAAGGTTCCCACTCTCCCAGACTCCAGTTACGTACCGACAATAGGCTTGTTCCTGTGACCTGAAGTCCAGCGAACCTCTGGTTTTTCTTATCACTACGCCTGAAGCTGTAGCGACACCTCGGTCCCCAGTGACCGGTAAACAGTGCAGGATAGTTCAATCCTTAAGGCACTTCTAGAATTCTTTTCACTGCGCCCTTCGCCCTGCTCACACTCTTAATGTCAGCACTGACTAGACTAGGATAATATTCGGTTATCCGTACTAGCCTCCACTTTTGTACCGTCTCTCTGTATTGACAGGAATCTCGGCTCTCCAACAGGCACCAGTCCTGACTCCCTCCACACTCAGGAGAAACTTTCAGACTCTACTGTGCTACAGGACACTCCCCTATACACCCCTGCTGGGTGTGTCTGAAGTGTATGTGAGTGATGTCAAGCCCTTAACCGTTACCTCTCCACTAATCCTCCTGGTATTGTGTGCCTTACATACCAGGGCTACACATTCCCCCTTGGTAAAATACAGCACTCCCGGGCTGTGAAATATAAAAAGAAAGACATTTTGTTCTGCATTAACAATAAACATTAAACTCTTCCCATCAGGGAGGTAAGAAATTCTTAAAACGTTGCATTATGTACAATGAACATAGAAAAATACAAAAACATACTTTCAATAAATATGTCATATCAAACAGTATTCTTGTGAAGGACCCGCACCAAACCTTCAACGTGGGTCCTGGGTGGGCTGCAGGACATCTGGCTGCAGACCTCGCTCAGTGCCACACCACACGGGTTTTATGTTCAGAGGTAATTGTTACAGTTTGATATAGAACCACGAAAATGCATAAAGTGCAACTATATACATTATCAGTTCTGGGGCTGACATAGTCCACAGCCTCGAAGTCCATTATTCCTCCTAATTAGTAATGCACAATACCATAACAATACTTTTTACAATATTCCATAAGGTAAACTTTTTCTGGGTTAAATTACATTATTTTGCTAGAATTACTGTTGATATCGAATAGGTATCTTCCCTTTCGTGGTTCGCTCTGATCTACGTGGAGTAGTTTCAGGTATATTGGTCTGTGATCTACCTGCTCTGCGTAACGGCAAACTATAGAACTGTCTCAATCTTTCTATGGATCTGGCAAGCGTACTGATGGCTGGGCGGTGTGAGTCAGCTTCACCAGGGGATCCCATAGTATGGGGCGCTGCTTCTGATGGTCCTTCTTGAGATTCTGTAGGCTGAGGTGTTACTGGAATAGGTAACTCCTGAACTGGCTCAACTGGCACCATGGGCACGACTGGAGGTAGAACTTCCTCTTGTGGCTGATAAAACTGCAACACCGGAATGATTACAGCATCTCCCAGTCTGGGCCAATCCGCAGGGAAATCTCCCAGATCCGTGTGTATGACCTCTTCTTTTCTTTCTTCTCGATTGACGACAGGGTTCTCTTCACGAAGCTTTAAGGGTTCTGGGCACAATTTCAACTGGTCTCTAGACACAGTGGATATTGTTCTTCCTCCGTCCTTACTGATGATACAAACTTTTCTGTTGTCATATTTGGAATCTTGTACGACGTAGGGTTCTTGTTCCCACTGGTTGTCCAATTTGTGCATCTTCCTTTTTCTTTTCAATACCACTTCTCCAGGCATCAAAGGTTTGGCAGGAGCATTCCTGTTGTAAATATCTTCCTGTTTTTCCCGTGCCTTGTTGAGACTTTCTTCTACACAGACTTGCACTCGTCTGTATTGCTCTTGCCGATTGATGTCCCAGTTTTCAACGGCGTCATCTGCCTCCGGTTCTACCACTCCAAGTTCTAAATCCATTGGTAGTCTTCCGGGCCTTGCTCTCATAAGATAGGCTGGAGTGCAGTTAGTGGAACTTACAGGTATATGGTTATACAAGTCAACCAAATCAGGTAGTAAGTCCGGCCACCGATTTCTGTCTTCCAACGGTATAGACTTCAACAAACTCAAGGACAATGTGGTTCATTTTCTCGCAAAGGCCGTTGGTTTGAGGATGGTATGGTGTTGTTCTAATTTTCTTACACCCATACATGTGACAGAATTCCTTGAATAGGTCAGCCTCGAAAGCAGGTCCTTGATCAGTTAATACTTGCTCCGGATACCCATGCGGTCTGCAGAAGCTTGCTTGAAAGGTTCTTGCTGCCGTCACTGCTGTCTGATCCTTAACTGGAACAACCACCAGAAATCTAGAGTAATGGTCCACCATGGTCAAGGCGTAGGAGTATCCAGATCTACTTGGCGCCAATTTGACGTGGTCCAAGGCCACAATCTCCAAGGGACGAGTCGTCCGGATAGGCTGCAGGGGTGCCTTCTGACTACCGTAGTCCTTTCTTCTGAGACCACAGGGTCCACAGTTCCGACACCACCTCTCGATGGAGCTGCGCATCCCTACCCAGTAGAATCGGCACCTCAACAGGGTCTCCAGCTTTCTCCAGCCAAAGTGTCCTGCTTGATCGTGGTATGCCTCCAACACCATTTGGACGTCTGCCTTGGGAACCACTATCTGCCAGACCATCTCATGGGTCCTGGGGTTGACGTATCTCCTGCACAACTTCTCACGGTATAGGAACAATCGGCTTCTCTCGTTCCACAGGAGCTTTGCTGACATAGGTGCATCTTTTTCCAAGGAGGAACCTTCCTGTCGTAACAACTCCTTGATACGGCTGACCACTGGATCGCTGTCCTGAGTCTCTTTCCAGCTGTGATGGGGTAAGGGATTTAACGTTGCACCATGCTGCTTTCTGTAGACTCGCTGCTCGTGGACTATCCCATTTCGATGGAACGCAGGTAGCTCAATTTCTTCCAGGTCGTCCGATTCTTCTTCCGTGTCAGATTCATGCGGCATTCGGGACAATGCGTCAGCATTAGCATTCTTTCGGCCTGCCCGGTACTTGATGGTAAACTGGTAATTGGACAACCGAGCCATCCAACGCTGCTCCATGGCGCCCAGCTTGGCGGTTTCCAGATGCGTTAAGGGGTTGTTGTCTGTAAACGCAGTGAACTGGTTGGAGGCCAGATAGTGCTTAAATCTTTCAGTAATGGCCCAGACCAGCGCCAGAAACTCCAGCTTGAAGCTGCTATAATTTTCCGGATTCCTCTCAGTTGGCCTGAGTTTTCTGCTGGCATATGCGATGACTTTTTCTTGGCCATTCTGCTTCTGACTGAGAACTGCTCCTAAACCTTCATTACTTGCATCGGTGTACAGCAGGAACGGTTGACTGTAATCAGGGTAGGTCAAGATCTCATCACCTGTAAGAATCTCTTTCATCTTTTGGAATGCTTCAGCCTGTTCCTTACCCCAATTAAAGGGAGGGTTTCTGCTCTTTAGGGATTGTCCTACTAGGAGGTCCTGTAAAGGGGCTGCCTTCTTCGTGTAATCTTTCACGAACCTTCTGTAGTAACCCGTGAGTCCCAGGAACTGTCGCACTTCCTTGAGGTTCTTCGGCTCCGGCCACTTCTGGATAGCAGTGACTTTCTCTGGGTCCGGCGCTACTCCTTCCGAACTGACGATGTGCCCCAAGTACTGTACCTTCTGTTTGAGTAGATGGCATTTTGAGGGTTTCAACTTCATCCCGTACCTGGACAGGGACTCAAATACTTCTGCCAGGTGCTTCAGATGGTCCTCATATGTCTTGGAGTACACGATGACGTCGTCTAGGTATAGCAGCACGGTTTCAAAATTGAGATGTCCCAGGCAGTTCTCCATCACTCTCTGAAATGTTCCTGGGGCACTGCTGAGCCCAAACGGCATTCTGTCGAACTCACAGAGCCCCATTGGGGTGGTGAAAGCCGTTTTCTCACGATCCTCCTCAGCCACAGCCACTTGCCAGTACCCACTAGTCAGATCGAGGGTAGAAAAGTAGTTAGCCGTTTTCAGAGCAGCTAATGATTCCTCTATACGTGGTAACGGGTATGCATCTTTATGTGTTATGCGGTTCACCTGCCTGTAATCCACACACATTCTCAAGCTACCATCTTTTTTTCTAACCAGGACTAGAGGTGCTGCCCAGGGACTACAACTATCCCTGATTACTCCGGCTTCTTTCATATCTCGCAACATTTCTTTAGCCTTCTGATAATGGGCTGGGGGTATAGGCCTGTACCGCTCCTTTGATGGGAGGATGACTGCCTGTAGGGATATGATGTTGTACTCCCTTAATTATCCCAAAATCAAGTGGTGCTTGCTAAACACTTGAGCGTACTCTTGTACCACCCGTAATACCCCTTGCTTCTGATGAGCGGGAGTGGTGTCCGTCCCAACATGGAGTTGCTGACACCATTCCGCCACCTGGGTTGCCGGGTCATTGTCCTCCGCTATTTGGCGGGAGTCTAAGGACTCAGCCGGGAGAATAGAATTATTGTCGACAGCATGTAGTTTAGCAATGGTTGCATACCGGGGTAAGTTTACCTCATCATCTCCCCAGTTGAGGAGCCGTACCGGTACTCTTCCATTCACCACTTCCACTACTCCCCTAGCAGTCATAAGTGTAGGTCTATGTTCTGAATGGTGGGGTTCTACTACCGCTTGGTAGTTCTGTCCTCTCAGACCTATGGCTGCCCTGCACCAGATTATCATTTCACTCATTGGGGGTACCACAATGGGATTCGAGTCAGTGACCCGTACATTACCAATTTCGCCGTCTGTAAGCTTCGCTTGCTGCTGACACACCAGGGCCCGGATCTCTCTTTGGATTACTCCCTTTTGTCTTGGTCTGGCAATTTCAGCGAGCTGTTGGAGTAAGAACACAACTTCTCCCAGACAGTTACTGATAATGTTAGTACCCAAAATTATATTTAAACCGTTCTCTTCATTTACAGTCTTTACTACTAGAAGCCCCTGGTCTTTCAACTCCTCTCTGCCCACTTTCACATCCACACATTTTGTCCCGAGTACTTCTACAGGAAGACCATTAGAAGCATACACGGTAAAGTCAGGGCTCGGGGGTTTAAGACTGTCCATTGACCAGAACTTAGTATATAGGGCATCAGGTATTAGGGTCACCTGAGATCCAGTGTCTAACAATGCCGGAACTGCAATACCATCTAGAATGATAGACAGGTAGGGTCGCCCACCCACATACCTGCGGTTCCAGTCTAAGGGGCCTGACGGATCTCCTCCTGGGTGTTGGCCCTCGGACCCAGGTTCTGCCCGTTTAAAGGACACTGTGGAGACATATGACCTTTCCGGTTGCAACGGTAACAGGTGATCTCCCGACGAGGAGGGTGTTGATCAGTGGTCGCTCCTGGGGGTGGCGTTGTCCTCTTCCGGGGGGGCGACGTCTTCCTTCTTCTCCGGTTCATCCACGGGACGTCTTCTGGGCAGTCAGCTAATAAGATCTTTCCTTCTTCCTCTTTCCGCAGCTGCAGGGCACTCATCACAGCAGCCAGATTTTAGTCAGCTGGCGCACCTCGGAGCGCAGACAGTCCAATTCACTAGGGGGTGTCACCTGCGTTTTGGCTTCTGCCACTAGCGGGGAAAAGGGGGTTACTGCCGGTTCCAGAGTGACTTCACCCTGGTGATGTTGGGTGGCCACCTCAGGTTTGCCCAGGGGCCGCAGCCCTTTTATTGCCATGTCCTTTAGGGCATCAAAGGTAGCATCAGGATGATCTAAGGACCACCAGTTTACAGTTCTGCGCTCCTCTTGGGATCTCAATCCCTGTACAAATTGCTCTTTCAGCATCTTATTTTCGTCGATAGCATTTATATTATTAATCTGCTTAAGGGCTCTCAGGGCTCCTTGTAGTCGGCAAGCGTAGTCCCTGATGCTGTCACCTGGCTGCTGCAAACAGTGGTAGAAGGCCATCCAGAGATCCGTTTCTGTGCGGTCTTCAAACATGGCATGTAGCTTAAAGAGGATCGCAGGTACCGACTCCTGATCAACGGTATCCCAAGTCTCCACTTCCCTCTCAGCAGCGCCAGTTAGCTGCCCTATCAGCACAGCAGCTTTTTGTCTCTCAGGCATGGAGTACATTTCTAGGATGCTGCATAACTTTCGCTTGAAGCCTGCTAAAGTGCCTGGCTCACCGCTGTACTGGGGAAGCCATTTCGCCCCAGGCATATATGGGAGCGTTAGTGGCATGAGCGGGACTACCGGACTGGGTGCTGGGCCTGCGCCCCCATCTGGCGCTACAACGCCACGCGGTGCGGGGTCGGGGCCTCCGGCTGGGGCCGCACTGTCGGCCGGTTGTTGTGACATATTAGCGCCCCCTTGGTTAAACGGAGCCTACCGGTTTCAGAAGCTGCTATTTCACAGGCACAGCAGTGGGGACAGGACCTTCGTCGCAGGCGCTCTGATGTCAGAGTGTCCACTTCCTGTCGCAGGACCTGCCGCTGAGTCAGAGCCGGAGGCGTGTCCAAGACTTTGCGCGCTCTTTCAGGTACGCCCACCTTCTTCTCCAGCGCCTTAGGGCGCGAATATGGCGGCAAATATGGCGGTATTTGGCGCCAAACAACAGCAACAGTCTTTTTTCACCAAAACACTCCACAGGCACACAGGGCTCACAATTCTGCAAGTTTCGGATCCTGTTCGTGACGCCAAGTTTTTGTCTCGACCACGCACCACAATTGTGGGTTTCCAGGGATATGGGATACTCGGAGCCGAGCCTGTAGATTTCTATGGGGAATGTCACTGGTAGCGTGGCTCGTTCCGTGTCCCTGGCGGTCAGGCGTTAAAGGGGGGGTTTATTTACAGGGGATTTAGTAGATAACAGTTCGTGACGCCACCTGTAGTTGTCTGATCACTAAGACCAGCGCTGCAGTAGATCTCTGAGGGGATGTTGTGGCAGCTAGATGACGGGTCCCCCACAGGTGGGACTGGTCCCTCAAAGTCTATGGTATTAATGATGTAGGGTGCAGATAAATGAATCAGTCTCACACCATCCAGCGTCTTTCCATACCTTTTACTTGTCAGATGTTTAGGCAGGTCCCGGGGAGCTGTTGGGGTGATGGAGGATGCGTTTCGAGGTAACGGCTGAGCAGGTTAGAGGCCTCCTTTACTTCCAATATGATGAGTCCAACTAGCATAGAGCTAAGTTAACTCCAAATACTCCAGCTAACTCCATAGCTGTACTGCCCGGTCAGCATAGTGATCGGAGCCTTCCATATCATGTGAGAGAGCTGAGTTCCTACTGTTGTCCTGCATCGACTCAAGGTTCCCACTCTCCCAGACTCAAGTTACGTACCGACAATAGGCTTGTTCCTGTGACCTGAAGTCCAGCGAACCTCTGGTTTTTCTTATCACTACGCCTGAAGCTGTAGCGACACCTCGGTCCCCAGTGACCGGTAAACAGTGCAGGATAGTTCAATCCTTAAGGCACTTCTAGAATTCTTTTCACTGCGCCCTTCGCCCTGCTCACACTCTTAATGTCAGCACTGACTAGACTAGGATAATATTCGGTTATCCGTACTAGCCTCCACTTTTGTACCGTCTCTCTGTATTGACAGGAATCTCGGCTCTCCAACAGGCACCAGTCCTGACTCCCTCCACACTCAGGAGAAACTTTCAGACTCTACTGTGCTACAGGACACTCCCCTATACACCCCTGCTGGGTGTGTCTGAAGTGTATGTGAGTGATGTCAAGCCCTTAACCGTTACCTCTCCACTCATCCTCCTGGTATTGTGTGCCTTACATACCAGGGCTACACACAATGAGTGTTCAAACTCCTAGCAAGAAGATTTATTCCTGATCTATTATGCTTATTATATATTGTTCCTGTTTGTTCCTGAATAAAGAAGCTCTGTTGTCACATGCTTGGAGAGTATCCTGAATAATCCACTGCCAACACCTTATATTGGGGACTGTAGTGACCAGGTACGGACTGGGGCTGAAATTCAGTCCTGGCATTTGAAATCACACAGGCCCGTGAACAGATGGGATTTATTACTAATATTTCCCTGGATGGAGGAAATGAAGATTTTCTACAAGACCAATGATACCCTTGGCCTGCCAGGGTAAGTGACGGAGTCAGCAACTTTGTGCTTCATCACAACTCTTAACAGTATGGGTATCTTGAGAACACCAATTCTGTTAACAATGTATCAGACAAGGCAGCCCATGACCAGACAGGACCTTCTGGCATTTGCCAGAATTGCCAGATGGCCAGTCCGGCGCTGGTAGTGACCATACTGTATAGGGGCTCTCAGGACATTATACGGTATATTGGGGGCTGTGGTGAATTTCATACTGTTGGGGGCCTTATATTGGGGGCTGTGGTGATCATAATGTATGGGGGTCTGTGTGGAACATTATACTGTCAATAAGGGGCTGTGGGACATTATACTGTATCGGTGACTGTGCGGGCCATAATACTGTATGGGGTGCTGTGGAGGCCATCGTACTATATAATGGGGGCTGTGGTGGACATCATACTGCATGGAGGGCTGTGACGGACATTATAGTGTATATTGGGTGCTGTTGTGGATATTATACTGTATATTGGGACTGTGGTGGATATCATACTGTGTGAGGTGCTTTTGGGGCCATTTTACTGTGTAGGTGACTAGGGTGCCATGCCCATACCGTACGGGGTCCTGTATGGACCATCATACTTTATAGTGGGGGGCTGTGGTGGACATCATACTGCATGGGAGGCTGTGATGGGCATCATAGTGTATATTGGGGGCTGTTGTGCATTTTATACTGTATGTGCGGCTGTGGTAATCATCATATTAAGTAGGAGTACAATGTGAGGAGGGGTACAGTTTGGAAAAGACAATGGGGTGGGAAGGAAAAGACAGTGTGAAAAAGGGTCACAGTATGAATATGGAGAGAGGCAGCGTGAAATGGGGGCCCAGTACGGAGAGAAGTTAGCATGGCGGGGGGACAGTGTGAAGCTATAGAGAGTGTAAGGGAAAACAGTGGAGAGGGAATAGGCCGTGGTTCATGGGGCAGACAGTATGGCAGTTATAGCTGATAATGACAGACAGTGAGGCAGTTATAGCTAATAATGGCAGACTGGGGGTTTATAGCTCATTAAGAAGGACAGTGTATCAGGTGTAGCTCATAAGGATGGACAGTGTGGAGGCCATATACCATAGGAGCCTTATTTAGGTCATCATATGGACAGATATTTTTAGGCAGAAAGTATTTGAATAACAGTCTTATTTCTAAGGGCACCATGTCGGGATGTGCTGCAGAACACCGAAGAAGGCGGAAGTCTGCTGAGAAGTGCTGTGGATGTGAAAAGTCACCATGTCATTTGGACAACATTGAGATGAAAACAAATAAACTTTTCAATCAGAGAAAATGTCACCTGTAAGGCACCTGAATATAAATGTTTTCTTGTTGCTGACTATGTCTTATCAGTACTGTGGTTCCTGTATGGTGTACAGTCTGATAATAATTGACAACAACTTACTATTGTTAAAGACATACTGGGAGTTGCAGGTTCATGAGATACAAATGTATATGTGCTTGACTTGACATTACAATTAACTGCTGTACTAAGCTTGGTGAGAAAAATATTTAGATTGAGAGTCCTCAGTGGTTGATACCTTTTAATGGCTAACTGAAAAGATGGTAACAAATTGCAAGCTTTCGAGACTACTCAGGTCTCTTCATCAGACAAAGACTAAAACAATAACTGAAGAATCACATATTTATACACCACACAGCACAGAAACAATGCAATAGGTAAGACAAGTGACGTGAAGCAGAATAGTCATTATGGCAGAGGGATGAACATAAATATTGGAACAGTTTATAGATAAGGAGTGTGAAAGTTTTATTGCCCTCTGATTGGGGTCTGGTAATGTTTTGTGATGCTCTCACAGGGTCTTTGGAGTAAATTCCTTAATTGATGTAAAACGTCATAAATCCATGTGACAGGTTCATTCCAGCATTAAGCTAAGCTTGGTGATGCATTCATATATTGATTGTGATTCTAGTGATGCATGTATGTACCGATGGTTGCATGCTGCACAGGTGTTGTATGTATTTACTGACAGTGGTTCTTGTGATATATTCATGTACTGATGGAGGTTCTGGTGATGCATTTATCTACTGATCGTAGTTCTAGTGACCTATTACTTTACTGATGATGGTTCTGGTGCCGTTCCCCTGGCAGCTCCTGTGCCTGCATGATCACCATGAAGTAACTGTCATATTGCTGGAACACCTTTCCCATTGTGACGACCATCGACATCAAATATCGGAAGGGTTTAAATACTATTTTAAAATTCTGCAAATTTTTTTTTTAACTGAAACTCACATTGGATTTAACACAGAGAAAAAGTATTAGTCCTCAATTCATCCTTTTCTTTTGTTTAGGAAAACGACACTGCGAGCCCAACTCAATGGCAATGTATTATAAGCAGCACCAGCCCTTCCAGCCCACTCTCCAGACTGTTGGAATAAGGCCTGAATCAATCATACAGTTTTTATGCAGTTTACAAACACCAAACTAAATTATTATTTTCTTTTATGGCAAAGTGCTATCATTTTGTAATTTTCCAAACCAAAAAACCACATTCGGAAACGAAAGCAAATTGGACGATATAAATGAATCCGTCGCTTCAGAGGCTTGTGTTCTGCATGGACATCAGATGAGTTGCATATACAGGAAAGAAAAGAATGACATATTCTCCAAAAAGCTGAAACTGAGCCCCTATTTATACAGCTTAGTTGAAGAAGGGACAAAGTAAATTCCAAATGCATTGTGCCGAAATAAACAGAGCACTGGCCGGCTTTCAGCAGTAACTAAAAACATTTTAAAGGAAAAAAAATTGGACTAGGGTAAAAGAAATTACAATGTTCCTCGAAGTGCTGACAGGAAATATTGTTTATATCTGCAGAATTCTCCTTTAAATAGTCACATGAACTTGCTACACTGAAATAACTCTGTCGTGAGAGCTTTTATATTTATAAGATCATAACCGCCTATTCCTTCTAACCTCAAACCTAAAATAATCTGATTTACAAACATTGTTAATTATTTTCCTTGCCCTGGAAAAGCCAAAATTAAAAGAATTATCCTATAAGTCTCTAGTTCCCATTCATTAAAGTGAAGTTAACGTGAACATTGCACAAAAGCTAATTCTTTTCCAGTGGTTTATTAATGTATGTACATTTCATTGATTGAAGTTGTGGGTGTTAAAAGTAAAATCGGGGGCGCAACTTTCGCAATCTCAGGGACGCTGCAGGTCTATCAGTACCTGCAACGTGACATCGGCATGACATCCTTACACCACCTGCGATATGACTTACTCCATAGTCGCTTGTCTACCAGAGGCCCCCAGCTGTAGGATAAGTGCGGGCGAAGGAGCCAGCTGGGAGAAGGTGACCAAGCTGCTCCGCATGGAGTGTCGACAATTAAAAAATTGGGTTGGTTTTTCTTTAACTAGTAGTAGAGCACTGTGGGGGCAGGCCACGAATGTACAATGGGGGTCAATAATATTACTATGTGGGTGCCACATAATTGAGCAATATTAATTTATGGGGACAGAATTGGGAGCAATATTACTATATATGGTACACATAATGAGGCACTATTAATTTATGGGGGACAAATTTGTTGTACTTTATTACTATATTGGGACAATAATGAGGGAAATTAGTGCTATAAGGGGGGCCACATGGAGGTCATTGTTAAAGTGTTGAGTACATCATGGAATATAACTGCTATAGCGTGGCAACAAATAGCTGGACAATGCTACTTTATGAGTGCATGGTGGGGGCAATGGTATTCTATTTGGGTAAAGGAGGGAAATAAGTATTACTATAGTATGGGAAACACATAGGGGGACATTACTACTGCATTATATTTTAAGGTATATTGTTACTGTGTGACAAAAGGGAAGTACTCTAGAAGTGTACTCTAGGGTGCTCTAGAAGTGGTCAGTGATATACGGTATGTATGTTACAGTTTGCAGAGAGTAATCGTGGCTGGAAAATCTATAGCTGTTTGCACAGGGGAAGAAGAAAAGAGATAATTAATTGCTTTTATCTTAAGTCATATTGCAAGGCTCGTTAAAGGGTCGATAGTGATTTGTAGGATTGCTGCTTCCAACAGGTGGCACTATTGAGTTCTAGCCCTCTTCCTCTATGAAGAGGCAATTTGCATATTCAATTGGCGATGTCACTAATAAGTATCTAGTGACTTGCACTGTATATAACGATACATTTTACTGCATGGTGTATGTGTCTATGTGCCCAGGTCCAAATTTTGCCACGGGGTCCATGTGACTCTTGTTATGCCACTGAATAAAATAATTATTGTATGGATAGAATACTTGATATAGAGATCACATCTAATGTGGTGTACTTAATTATTTGCACTAAATGTCCAACTGGGGGTCTGTATGTGGGGGAGACCGGGCAAAAACTGAGAACAAGGATGAATTCTCATCGTCAGACAATAAGAGAAAAAAGAATGGATCTACCTGTGGCCAAACATTTTTGTATGCCTGATCACAGCACCATGGACATGAAATTACTGGTATTGAAAGGTAACTTCACATGTCAGAGAGACAGAAAAGTTTGGGAACATAAACTCATGATGACCTTTGACACTCTCAGTGCAGGAATGAATGTGTCACATGGATCTATGTCTTTTTACATCAATTAAAAAAATATTTAGACTTGAGAGTCCTCAGTGGTTGATACCTTTTTAATGGCTAACTGAAAAGATGGTAACAAATTGCAAGCTTTCGAGACTACTCAGGTCTCTTCATTAGGCGAAGACTGATGAAGAGACCTGAGTAGTCTCGAAAGCTTGCAATTTGTTACCATCTTTTCAGTTAGCCATTAAAAGGTATCAACCACTGAGGACTCTCAAGTCTAAATATTTTTCTATCTACTGGCTAATACGGTACGAAGATACACATCTTTCCTACATCAATTAAGGAATTTGCTCCTAAGACCTTTGTGGGGGCATCTCAAAACATTGCCAGACCCCAATCAGAGGACAATAAAACTTTCACTCCTTATCTATGAACTGGTCCAATATTTATTGCCACAACTGTTTATCCCTCTCTCATATTGATAGTTCTGCTTTACGTCACTTGTCTTATCTATTGCTTTATTCCTGTGTCCTGTTGTGTATAAATATGTGATTCTTCAGATTTTGTATTAGTCTTGGCCTGATGAAGAGACCTGAGTAGTCTCGAAAGCTTGCAATTTGTTACCATCTTTTCAGTTAGCCATTAAAAGGTATCAACCACTGAGGACTCAACTCTAAATATTTTTCTATCTACTGGCTAACACGGTACAAAGATACACATCTTTCCTGTATTGATATAGAGATTGTAATTCAGCAATAAACCCATAAGGGACTAAAGATATTCATATATAGCCCTTCTAAACAATTTTAGACAGAACAAAGGCTGCACAAAATAATGACTACATTCTGAATAGCAGCAGTGGAGAGTTCAGTACTCTTTTACAGATTATTATAGGTTTGGTCCAGTCTCAGTATTAGCATAGACCATCAGTAGTTAAACCATTTCCTAACATTCCCCCCAATAGCATGACATTCCAACCTAGTCATCAGTGTCAGTGGGATTTCTTCAGCAGGATATGATATATACGTTACAAGCACATCTTTCCTTTTAATTGCATCATAAACGTTGCTGTTTTTCATGCTGATTGCACACACAGGACATTTAAAAAAAATAAGGTCTAAGAGGTTATTTGTAGCTGGTAAGAAACAGACCTTAGTGACTGGTTCCTTAGTCATCTGTGGGTGGTCTTCTGCTGAAACCTTTGAGGATTGTTGAATTA
>JARQOD010000006.1:245565540-245627597 GCA_033576555.1 Oophaga sylvatica | reverse complement strand
ACAGCACATGCTATTTCCCCCCCAAAAAAATAGACACCCGCTTTTAGAAAAACGCGCCGCTTTCCCCGGGGACGCGGGGCCCCCGGGGTTTCGCCGGGACAAAATGGAAAAAGGGATTTAAAAAAAATCCCCCCACTAGCTGTAACATCGGGCGCTGCAAATTTGGGGCCTTTCGGTTTTCCAGCGCCCAAAACCGCAAAAATCTAAAGGGGAAAAACCCCCGTGGAAAAAAACCCCCAAGAAGCTCACCCCAAAAAATAATGGATTTTCTTTTAGAGAAAAAACTGCATCATCTTAAAAAAGGGGGGCACACTTTTTCAGAGGGGAAAAAACCAAAATAAAAATTTATCACAAAATGCAAAAAAAGGGTAAAATGCTGGAAAAATCTCATAAGAAAAAATAACCTTTTAGGGGACAACATCCGGGGGCCCGAGCCCCCCAAAACAAAAGGGGAACTACTCAATTTCAAATGTATTGAAAAAACGATGTAATCAAATAAAGGGGGACTACGGGGCTTAAAAGGGAAAAATTTCCCCAAAAAAATTTTTTCCAAATTTCTTTCCCTGTCTGATACATACGTTGGGGGGGGTTTTCCCAAAAGTCTCCCCAAAAGCACCACAATTGGGGGTTTTCCGGGGGTATGGATTCTCGGGGCCGACCTGAAATTTTCCCCAGGGAAAAGTCACGGGAAAACGTGGCTCTTCCGTCCCTGGGGGAGGGGAAAAAGGGGGGTTTAAAATTTTCGGGGGGTTTTTTTGATAACTTTTTGTGACCCCCCCTTTTTTTCCCCGGGTCCAAAAACCCCGCGCTGCAGTAGATTTTTCTGAGGGGATGTTGTGGCCGCTAGATGAGGGGGCCCCCCCAGTGGACTGGCCCCCCCAAATCATGGTATTAATATGTGGGGGGCAAAAAAAAAAGAATCATCTAACACCATCCACCCCTTTTTTCCCTCCCTTTTTTCTTGCAGTTTTTAAAGGGGGGGCCCGGGGGCTGTTGGGGGGGAGGGGGGAGGCTTTTTTGAGGTAAGGGGTAAAGGGGGTTTGGGCCCCCTTTTAAAAATTCCAATATATGAGTCCAAAAAACAAAAAACTAATTTTAAACCCCTTTAAAACCCCAAAACTAACTCCAAAACTGAAAATGCCCTCAGCTTTTTTTAAAGGGGGGCCTTTTCCCCCCCCTTGAAGAGCATTCCTACTGTGCCCCCGCATCGACTAAAGGGGTTCCCCCTCTCCCAGACTCCTTTTTTCGTACCACAATAGGCTTTTTCCCCCTTACCCTGAAGCCCCGCAAAAACCCCGGGTTTTTTTTTATCACAACCCGAAGCGTAGCGACACCTCGGCCCCCCCTGACCTTTTAAAAAAGTGAAAAGGGTTTTAAAACCTTAAAGGACTTCTAAATTCTTTCACTGCGCCCCTTCGCCCTCCCCCACACTCAAAGGGGCAGCACTGACTAACAGGAAAAAAAGGGTTTTTTCCCAAAAAACCCCACTTTTTACCTCCCCCTGTATTGACGGGGAAACCGGCTCCCCAAAAGGCCCCCAGTCCGCCCCCCTCCACACCGGGGAAACTTTCAGACCAAAAGGCTCAACACCCCCCCAAAACACCCCGGGGGTTTTCCCCAAGTTATGGGGAAAAGGGGGGGGAAAAACCCCTTTAAAAAACCCTTACCTCTCCAAAAACCTCCGAAATTTTTGGTTTTCCTTTTCATCCCGGGGGCCTTTTTCACTTTCCCCCCTTGGGGAAAAAAAAAGCACCCCGGGGTGAAAAAAAAAAAAGGGGAAAAACATTTTGTTTTGTTTTTAAAAAAAACTTTTTAAAATTTTTTCCCCTCGGGGGGTAAGAAATTTTTAAAAAATTGGGGGTTTACAATGAACATAGAAAAAAAAAAAAAAACATATTTTTAATAAATTTTTTAAAAAATAAAAAAATAAAACTTTGAAGGAACCCCCCCCAAAACCCTTTTTAACGGGGGGCCCCGGGGGGCTGCGGGGCCCTCTGGCGGGGAACCTCGCCCCGTTCCACACCAAAAAGGGTTTTTTTTAAAAGGGAATTGTTACATTTTTTATATAAACCACGAAAAGCATAAAGTGCAACATATACTTATAAATTTTTTGGGGGGTGACATACCCCCAGCCCAAGTCCAAATTCCTCCTAATTAGAAAAAGCAAAATTTCCATAAAAAAATTTTTTTAAAAATATTCCCAAAAGGGGGGAAATTTTTCGGGGAAAATTTCTTATTTTGTAGAATTACTGTTGATATCGAATAGGTATTTTTCCCCTTTGGGGGCCTCTGAAAAAGGGAGTATTTTTTAGGAAAAAATTGGGGCTTGATCTACCTGCTCTGCGTAACGGGAAACTATGAACTTTCCCCCAAATTTTATGGACCTGGGGGGGGAAATGATGGCGGGCGGGGTATCCCTTCACCAGGGGGGCCCCTATAGGGGGGGTGGGGTTTTTTGGTCCTTCTTGATTCTGTAGGGGGGGGGTTTTCGGGGAAAAAGGGGGCCTTTTCCCCCAAATGGGGCCCCAAATGGCAAAACCCCCGGGGGACTGGGGGAGAACTTCCCCCCTTTTCTATAAAAAGCAACACCGGGGAAAAAAATTTCAGCATCTTCCCCCCCGGGGGCCCAAAAAGCAGGGGGAAAAACCCCAGATCCGTGGGGGGACCTCTTTCCCCTTTTTTTTTCTCGATTGACCAGGTTCTCCTTTTTGAAGCTTTAAAGGGGGTTTTTGGGACAATTTCAACTGGGGGTTTTTGACCAGTGGGGGTTTTTCCCTTTTCCCCCCTCCTTTTGTGATACAAACTTTTTTGGGTTTTTATATTTGGAATCTTGGGGGGACGTAGGTTTTTTTTCCCAAAGGTTTTCCCAAATTTTTCATCTTCCTTTTTTTTTTCAAAAACCCTTTTTCCCGGATCAAAGGGGGGGGAGCATTCCTGTTGGGAAAAATCTTTTCCCCTTTTTTTTCCCCTCCTTGGTTTTGGGGGTTTTTTACACGACTTGCACTCTCGTTTCTCTTCCCATTTTAAAAACCCGTTTTCCGGGGTCATCTGCCTCCGGGGTTTTTAAACCCCCCAAATTTAAATCCTTGGGAAACTTCCGGGGCCCCTTTTCTCATAAAATAGGGGGGGGGTGCGTTTGGGAAAATTAAAAGTATAGGGTTTTTAACCCGTCAACCAAATCAAGGGGGTAAGTCCGGGGCCCCCATTTTGCTTTAACCGGGGTAGCTTCAACAAATCAAGGGCAAATGGGGTTTTTTTTTTGGCAAAGGCCGTTTTGGGTTTTAGATGGATTGGGGGTTTTTTTAATTTTCCCTTTAAACCCCCCCTGTGAAGAATCCTTAATTGGGCCCGCCCCGAAACAGGTCCTTGATCATTAATACTTGCTCCGGAACCCCCTTTCGGTCTGCAGAAGCTTTTTTTTAAAGGTTTTTTCTGGGCCCTCACGCGTCGACCCCTTTAAATGGAAAAACCCCCCAAATTTAGATTTTGGGCCCCCCCATGGTAAAGGGGAGGAGTATCCCCAACTATTTTGGGGAAAAATTTTCGTGTAAAGGGGCCCCAATTCCAAGGGACAGCCCCCAAAGGGGCCCTTTCCTTTGCTCCCCTAAACCCCTTTCCCTTTTGGACCCGGGGGTCCCCCGTTCCGACCCCCCCTCCGATGGAGCTGCGAAAACCCTCCCCCCCAAAATCCCCCCAAAAAAGGGGGTCCAGCCCTTTTTCCACCAAAGTGTCCCCCTTGAAAGGGGGATGCCCCCAAAAACCTTTTTTGGAAATCTCCCTTTTGGGAAACCCTAAATCCCGACCACCGGGGGCCCGGGGGTTGACGAATCTCTGCACAACTTCTCACGGTATAGGAACAATCGGCTTCTCTCGTTCCACAGGAGCTTTGCTGACATAGGTGCATCTTTTTCCAAGGAGGAACCTTCCTGTCGTAACAACTCCTTGATACGGCTGACCACTGGATCGCTGTCCTGAGTCTCTTTCCAGCTGTGATGGGGTAAGGGATTTAACGTTGCACCATGCTGCTTTCTGTAGACTCGCTGCTCGTGGACTATCCCATTTCGATGGAACGCAGGTAGCTCAATTTCTTCCAGTCGTCCGATTCTTCTTCCGTGTCAGATTCATGCGGCATTCGGGACAATGCGTCAGCATTAGCATTCTTTCGGCCTGCCCGGTACTTGATGGTAAACTGGTAATTGGACAACCGAGCCATCCAACGCTGCTCCATGGCGCCCAGCTTGGCGGTTTCCAGATGCGTTAAGGGGTTGTTGTCTGTAAACGCAGTGAACTGGTTGGAGGCCAGATAGTGCTTAAATCTTTCAGTAATGGCCCAGACCAGCGCCAGAAACTCCAGCTTGAAGCTGCTATAATTTTCCGGATTCCTCTCAGTTGGCCTGAGTTTTCTGCTGGCATATGCGATGACTTTTTCTTGGCCATTCTGCTTCTGACTGAGAACTGCTCCTAAACCTTCATTACTTGCATCGGTGTACAGCAAAAACGGTTGACTGTAATCAGGGTAGGTCAAGATCTCATCACCTGTAAGAATCTCTTTCATCTTTTGGAATGCTTCAGCCTGTTCCTTACCCCAATTAAAGGGAGGGTTTCTGCTCTTTAGGGATTGTCCTACTAGGAGGTCCTGTAAAGGGGCTGCCTTCTTCGTGTAATCTTTCACGAACCTTCTGTAGTAACCCGTGAGTCCCAGGAACTGTCGCACTTCCTTGAGGTTCTTCGGCTCCGGCCACTTCTGGATAGCAGTGACTTTCTCTGGGTCCGGCGCTACTCCTTCCGAACTGACGATGTGCCCAAGTACTGTACCTTCTGTTTGAGTAGATGGCATTTTGAGGGTTTCAACTTCATCCCGTACCTGGACAGGGACTCAAATACTTCTGCCAGGTGCTTCAGATGGTCCTCATATGTCTTGGAGTACACAATGACGTCGTCTAGGTATAGCAGCAGGGTTTCAAATTGAGATGTCCCAGGCAGTTCTCCATCACTCTCTGAAATGTTCCTGGGGCACTGCTGAGCCCAAACGGCATTCTGTCGAACTCACAGAGCCCCATTGGGGTGGTGAAAGCCGTTTTCTCACGATCCTCCTCAGCCACAGCCACTTGCCAGTACCCACTAGTCAGATCGAGGGTAGAAAAGTAGTTAGCGTTTTCAGAGCAGCTAATGATTCCTCTATACGTGGTAACGGGTATGCATCTTTATGTGTTATGCGGTTCACCTGCCTGTAATCCACACACATTCTCAAGCTAACCATTTTTTTTTCTAACCAGGACTAGAGGTGCTGCCCAGGGACTACAACTATCCCTGATTACTCCGGCTTCTTTCATATCTCGCAACATTTCTTTAGCCTTCTGATAATGGGCTGGGGGTATAGGCCTGTACCGCTCCTTGATGGGAGGATGACTGCCTGTAGGGATATGATGTTGTACTCCCTTAATTATCCCAAAATCAAGTGGGTGCTTGCTAAACACTTGAGCGTACTCTTGTACCACCCGTAATACCCCTTGCTTCTGATGAGCGGGAGTGGTGTCCGTCCCAACATGGAGTTGCTGACACCATTCCGCCACCTGGGTTGCCGGGTCATTGTCCTCCGCTATTTGGCGGGAGTCTAAGGACTCAGCCGGGAGAATAGAATTATTGTCGACAGCATGTAGTTTAGCAATGGTTGCATACCGGGGTAAGTTTACCTCATCATCTCCCCAGTTGAGGAGCCGTACCGGTACTCTTCCATTCACCACTTCCACTACTCCCCTAGCAGTCATAAGTGTAGGTCTATGTTCTGAATGGTGGGGTTCTACTACCGCTTGGTAGTTCTGTCCTCTCAGACCTATGGCTGCCCTGCACCAGATTATCATTTCACTCATTGGGGGTACCACAATGGGATTCGAGTCAGTGACCCTACATTACCAATTTCGCCGTCTGTAAGCTTCCTTGCTGCTGACACACCAGGGCCCGGATCTCTCTTTGGATTACTCCCTTTTGTCTTGGTCTGGCAATTTCAGCGAGCTGTTGGAGTAAGAACACAACTTCTCCAGACAGTTACTGATAATGTTAGTACCCAAAATTAATTTAAACCGTTCTCTTCATTTACAGTCTTTACTACTAGAAGCCCCTGGTCTTTCAACTCCTCTCTGCCCACTTTCACATCCACACATTTTGTCCCGAGTACTTCTACAGGAAGACCATTAGAAGCATACACGGTAAAGTCAGGGCTCGGGGTTTAAGACTGTCCATTGACCAGAACTTAGTATATAGGGCATCAGGTATTAGGGTCACCTGAGATCCAGTGTCTAACAATGCCGGAACTGCAATACCATCTAGAATGATAACAGGTAGGGTCGCCCACCCACATACCTGCGGTTCCAGTCTAAGGGGCCTGACGGATCTCCTCCTGGGTGTTGGCCCTCGGACCCAGGTTCTGCCCGTTTAAAGGACACTGTGGAGACATATGACCTTTCCGGTTGCAACGGTAACAGGTGATCTCCCGACGAGGAGGGTGTTGATCAGTGGTCGCTCCTGGGGGTGGCGTTGTCCTCTTCCGGGGGGGCGACGTCTTCCTTCTTCTCCGGTTCATCCACGGGACGTCTTCTGGGCAGTCAGCTAATAAGATCTTTCCTTCTTCCTCTTTCCGCAGCTGCAGGGCACTCATCACAGCAGCCAGATTTTTAGTCAGCTGGCGCACCTCGGAGCGCAGACAGTCCAATTCACTAGGGGGTGTCACCTGCGTTTTGGCTTCTGCCACTAGCGGGGAAAAGGGGGTTACTGCCGTTCCAGAGTGACTTCACCCTGGTGATGTTGGGTGGCCACCTCAGGTTTGCCCAGGGGCCGCAGCCCTTTTATTGCCATGTCCTTTAGGGCATCAAAGGTAGCATCAGGATGATCTAAGGACCACCAGTTTACAGTTCTGCGCTCCTCTTGGGATCTCAATCCCTGTACAAATTGCTCTTTCAGCATCTTATTTTCGTCGATAGCATTTATATTATTAATCTGCTTAAGGGCTCTCAGGGCTCCTTGTAGTCGGCAAGCGTAGTCCCTGATGCTGTCACCTGGCTGCTGCAAACAGTGGTAGAAGGCCATCCAGAGATCCGTTTCTGTGCGGTCTTCAAACATGGCATGTAGCTTAAAGAGGATCGCAGGTACCGACTCCTGATCAACGTATCCCAAGTCTCCACTTCCCTCTCAGCAGCGCCAGTTAGCTGCCCTATCAGCACAGCAGCTTTTTGTCTCTCAGGCATGGAGTACATTTCTAGGATGCTGCATAACTTTCGCTTGAAGCCTGCTAAAGTGCCTGGCTCACCGCTGTACTGGGGAAGCCATTTCGCCCCAGGCATATATGGGAGCGTTAGTGGCATGAGCGGGACTACCGGACTGGGTGCTGGGCCTGCGCCCCCATCTGGCGCTACAACGCCACGCGGTGCGGGGTCGGGGCCTCCGGCTGGGGCCGCACTGTCGGCCGGTTGTTGTGACATATTAGCGCCCCCTTGGTTAAACGGAGCCTACCGGTTTCAGAAGCTGCTATTTCACAGGCACAGCAGTGGGGACAGGACCTTCGTCGCAGGCGCTCTGATGTCAGAGTGTCCACTTCCTGTCGCAGGACCTGCCGCTGAGTCAGAGCCGGAGGCGTGTCCAAGACTTTGGCGCTCTTTCAGGTACGCCCACCTTCTTCTCCAGCGCCTTAGGGCGCGAATATGGCGGCAAATATGGCGGTATTTGGCGCCAAACAACAGCAACAGTCTTTTTTCACCAAAACACTCCACAGGCACACAGGGCTCACAATTCTGCAAGTTTCGGATCCTGTTCGTGACGCCAAGTTTTTGTCTCGACCACGCACCACAATTGTGGGTTTCCAGGGATATGGGATACTCGGAGCCGAGCCTGTAGATTTCTATGGGGAATGTCACTGGTAGCGTGGCTCGTTCCGTGTCCCTGGCGGTCAGGCGTTAAAGGGGGGGTTTATTTACAGGGGATTTAGTAGATAACAGTTCGTGACGCCACCTGTAGTTGTCTGATCACTAAGACCAGCGCTGCAGTAGATCTCTGAGGGATGTTGTGGCAGCTAGATGACGGGTCCCCCACAGGTGGGACTGGTCCCTCAAAGTCTATGGTATTAATGATGTAGGGTGCAGATAAATGAATCAGTCTCACACCATCCAGCGTCTTTCCATACCTTTTACTTGTCAGATGTTTAGGCAGGTCCCGGGAGCTGTTGGGGTGATGGAGGATGCGTTTCGAGGTAACGGCTGAGCAGGTTAGAGGCCTCCTTTACTTCCAATATGATGAGTCCAACTAGCATAGAGCTAAGTTAACTCCAAATACTCCAGCTAACTCCATAGCTGTACTGCCCGGTCAGCATAGTGATCGGAGCCTTCCATATCATGTGAGAGAGCTGAGTTCCTACTGTTGTCCTGCATCGACTCAAGGTTCCCACTCTCCCAGACTCAAGTTACGTACCGACAATAGGCTTGTTCCTGTGACCTGAAGTCCAGCGAACCTCTGGTTTTTCTTATCACTACGCCTGAAGCTGTAGCGACACCTCGGTCCCCAGTGACCGGTAAACAGTGCAGGATAGTTCAATCCTTAAGGCACTTCTAGAATTCTTTTCACTGCGCCCTTCGCCCTGCTCACACTCTTAATGTCAGCACTGACTAGACTAGGATAATATTCGGTTATCCGTACTAGCCTCCACTTTTGTACCGTCTCTCTGTATTGACAGGAATCTCGGCTCTCCAACAGGCACCAGTCCTGACTCCCTCCACACTCAGGAGAAACTTTCAGACTCTACTGTGCTACAGGACACTCCCCTATACACCCCTGCGGTGTGTCTGAAGTGTATGTGAGTGATGTCAAGCCCTTAACCGTTACCTCTCCACTCATCCTCCTGGTATTGTGTGCCTTACATACCAGGGCTACACACAATGAGTGTTCAAACTCCTAGCAAGAAGATTTATTCCTGATCTATTATGCTTATTATATATTGTTCCTGTTTGTTCCTGAATAAAGAAGCTCTGTTGTCACATGCTTGGAGAGTATCCTGAATAATCCACTGCCAACACCTTATATTGGGGACTGTAGTGACCAGGTACGGACTGGGGCTGAAATTCAGTCCTGGCATTTGAAATCACACAGGCCCGTGAACAGATGGGATTTATTACTAATATTTCCCTGGATGGAGGAAATGAAGATTTTCTACAAGACCAATGATACCCTTGGCCTGCCAGGGTAAGTGACGGAGTCACAACTTTGTGCTTCATCACAACTCTTAACAGTATGGGTATCTTGAGAACACCAATTCTGTTAACAATGTATCAGACAAGGCAGCCCATGACCAGACAGGACCTTCTGGCATTTGCCAGAATTGCCAGATGGCCAGTCCGGCGCTGGTAGTGACCATACTGTATAGGGGGCTCTCAGGACATTATACGGTATATTGGGGGCTGTGGTGAATTTCATACTGTTGGGGGCCTTATATTGGGGCTGTGGTGATCATAATGTATGGGGGTCTGTGTGGAACATTATACTGTCAATAAGGGCTGTGGGACATTATACTGTATCGGTGACTGTGCGGGCCATAATACTGTATGGGTGCTGTGGAGGCCATCGTACTATATAATGGGGGCTGTGGTGACATCATACTGCATGGAGGGCTGTGACGGACATTATAGTGTATATTGGGTGCTGTTGTGGATATTATACTGTATATTGGGACTGTGGTGGATATCATACTGTGTGAGGTGCTTTTGGGGCCATTTTACTGTGTAGGTGACTAGGGTGCCATGCCCATACCGTACGGGGTCCTGTATGGACCATCATACTTTATAGGGGGGGGCTGTGGTGGACATCATACTGCATGGGAGGCTGTGATGGGCATCATAGTGTATATTGGGGGCTGTTGTGCATTTTATACTGTATGTGCGGCTGTGGTAATCATCATATTAAGTAGGAGTACAATGTGAGGAGGGGTACAGTTTGGAAAAGACAATGGGGTGGGAAGGAAAAGACAGTGTGAAAAAGGGTCACAGTATGAATATGAGAGAGGCAGCGTGAAATGGGGGCCCAGTACGGAGAGAAGTTAGCATGGCGGGGGACAGTGTGAAGCTATAGAGAGTGTAAGGGAAAACAGTGGAGAGGGAATAGGCCGTGGTTCATGGGGCAGACAGTATGGCAGTTATAGCTGATAATGACAGACAGTGAGGCAGTTATAGCTAATAATGGCAGACTGGGGGTTTATAGCTCATTAAGAAGGACAGTGTATCAGGTGTAGCTCATAAGGATGGACAGTGTGGAGGCCATATACCATAGGAGCCTTATTTAGGTCATCATATGGACAGATATTTTTAGGCAGAAAGTATTTGAATAACAGTCTTATTTCTAAGGGCACCATGTCGGGATGTGCTGCAGAACACCGAAGAAGGCGGAAGTCTGCTGAGAAGTGCTGTGGATGTGAAAAGTCACCATGTCATTTGGACAACATTGAGATGAAAACAAATAAACTTTTCAATCAGAGAAAATGTCACCTGTAAGGCACCTGAATATAAATGTTTTCTTGTTGCTGACTATGTCTTATCAGTACTGTGGTTCCTGTATGGTGTACAGTCTGATAATAATTGACAACAACTTACTATTGTTAAAGACATACTGGGAGTTGCAGGTTCATGAGATACAAATGTATATGTGCTTGACTTGACATTACAATTAACTGCTGTACTAAGCTTGGTGAGAAAAATATTTAGATTGAGAGTCCTCAGTGGTTGATACCTTTTAATGGCTAACTGAAAAGATGGTAACAAATTGCAAGCTTTCGAGACTACTCAGGTCTCTTCATCAGACAAAGACTAAAACAATAACTGAAGAATCACATATTTATACACCACACAGCACAGAAACAATGCAATAGGTAAGACAAGTGACGTGAAGCAGAATAGTCATTATGGCAGAGGGATGAACATAAATATTGGAACAGTTTATAGATAAGGAGTGTGAAAGTTTTATTGCCCTCTGATTGGGGTCTGGTAATGTTTTGTGATGCTCTCACAGGGTCTTTGGAGTAAATTCCTTAATTGATGTAAAACGTCATAAATCCATGTGACAGGTTCATTCCAGCATTAAGCTAAGCTTGGTGATGCATTCATATATTGATTGTGATTCTAGTGATGCATGTATGTACCGATGGTTGCATGCTGCACAGGTGTTGTATGTATTTACTGACAGTGGTTCTTGTGATATATTCATGTACTGATGGAGGTTCTGGTGATGCATTTATCTACTGATCGTAGTTCTAGTGACCTATTACTTTACTGATGATGGTTCTGGTGCCGTTCCCCTGGCAGCTCCTGTGCCTGCATGATCACCATGAAGTAACTGTCATATTGCTGGAACACCTTTCCCATTGTGACGACCATCGACATCAAATATCGGAAGGGTTTAAATACTATTTTAAAATTCTGCAAATTTTTTTTTAACTGAAACTCACATTGGATTTAACACAGAGAAAAAGTATTAGTCCTCAATTCATCCTTTTCTTTTGTTTAGGAAAACGACACTGCGAGCCCAACTCAATGGCAATGTATTATAAGCAGCACCAGCCCTTCCAGCCCACTCTCCAGACTGTTGGAATAAGGCCTGAATCAATCATACAGTTTTTATGCAGTTTACAAACACCAAACTAAATTATTATTTTCTTTTATGGCAAAGTGCTATCATTTTGTAATTTTCCAAACCAAAAAACCACATTCGGAAACGAAAGCAAATTGGACAGATATAAATGAATCCGTCGCTTCAGAGGCTTGTGTTCTGCATGGACATCAGATGAGTTGCATATACAGGAAAGAAAAGAATGACATATTCTCCAAAAAGCTGAAACTGAGCCCCTATTTATACAGCTTAGTTGAAGAAGGGACAAAGTAAATTCCAAATGCATTGTGCCGAAATAAACAGAGCACTGGCCGGCTTTCAGCAGTAACTAAAAACATTTTAAAGGAAAAAAAATTGGACTAGGGTAAAAGAAATTACAATGTTCCTCGAAGTGCTGACAGGAAATATTGTTTATATCTGCAGAATTCTCCTTTAAATAGTCACATGAACTTGCTACACTGAAATAACTCTGTCGTGAGAGCTTTTATATTTATAAGATCATAACCGCCTATTCCTTCTAACCTCAAACCTAAAATAATCTGATTTACAAACATTGTTAATTATTTTCCTTGCCCTGGAAAAGCCAAAATTAAAAGAATTATCCTATAAGTCTCTAGTTCCCATTCATTAAAGTGAAGTTAACGTGAACATTGCACAAAAGCTAATTCTTTTCCAGTGGTTTATTAATGTATGTACATTTCATTGATTGAAGTTGTGGGTGTTAAAAGTAAAATCGGGGGCGCAACTTTCGCAATCTCAGGGACGCTGCAGGTCTATCAGTACCTGCAACGTGACATCGGCATGACATCCTTACACCACCTGCGATATGACTTACTCCATAGTCGCTTGTCTACCAGAGGCCCCCAGCTGTAGGATAAGTGCGGGCGAAGGAGCCAGCTGGGAGAAGGTGACCAAGCTGCTCCGCATGGGAGTGTCGACAATTAAAAAATTGGGTTGGTTTTTCTTTAACTAGTAGTAGAGCACTGTGGGGGCAGGCCACGAATGTACAATGGGGGTCAATAATATTACTATGTGGGTGCCACATAATTGAGCAATATTAATTTATGGGGACAGAATTGGGAGCAATATTACTATATATGGTACACATAATGAGGCACTATTAATTTATGGGGGACAAATTTGTTGTACTTTATTACTATATTGGGACAATAATGAGGGAAATTAGTGCTATAAGGGGGGCCACATGGAGGTCATTGTTAAAGTGTTGAGTACATCATGGAATATAACTGCTATAGCGTGGCAACAAATAGCTGGACAATGCTACTTTATGAGTGCCATGGTGGGGGCAATGGTATTCTATTTGGGTAAAGGAGGGAAATAAGTATTACTATAGTATGGGAAACACATAGGGGGACATTACTACTGCATTATATTTTAAGGTATATTGTTACTGTGTGACAAAAGGGAAGTACTCTAGAAGTGTACTCTAGGGTGCTCTAGAAGTGGTCAGTGATATACGGTATGTATGTTACAGTTTGCAGAGAGTAATCGTGGCTGGAAAATCTATAGCTGTTTGCACAGGGGAAGAAGAAAAGAGATAATTAATTGCTTTTATCTTAAGTCATATTGCAAGGCTCGTTAAAGGGTCGATAGTGATTTGTAGGATTGCTGCTTCCAACAGGTGGCACTATTGAGTTCTAGCCCTCTTCCTCTATGAAGAGGCAATTTGCATATTCAATTGGCGATGTCACTAATAAGTATCTAGTGACTTGCACTGTATATAACGATACATTTTACTGCATGGTGTATGTGTCTATGTGCCCAGGTCCAAATTTTGCCACGGGGTCCATGTGACTCTTGTTATGCCACTGAATAAAATAATATATGTATGGATAGAATACTTGATATAGAGATCACATCTAATGTGGTGTACTTAATTATTTGCACTAAATGTCCAACTGGGGGTCTGTATGTGGGGAGACCGGGCAAAAACTGAGAACAAGGATGAATTCTCATCGTCAGACAATAAGAGAAAAAAGAATGGATCTACCTGTGGCCAAACATTTTTGTATGCCTGATCACAGCACCATGGACATGAAATTACTGGTATTGAAAGGTAACTTCACATGTCAGAGAGACAGAAAAGTTTGGGAACATAAACTCATGATGACCTTTGACACTCTCAGTGCAGGAATGAATGTGTCACATGGATCTATGTCTTTTTACATCAATTAAAAAAATATTTAGACTTGAGAGTCCTCAGTGGTTGATACCTTTTTAATGGCTAACTGAAAAGATGGTAACAAATTGCAAGCTTTCGAGACTACTCAGGTCTCTTCATTAGGCGAAGACTGATGAAGAGACCTGAGTAGTCTCGAAAGCTTGCAATTTGTTACCATCTTTTCAGTTAGCCATTAAAAGGTATCAACCACTGAGGACTCTCAAGTCTAAATATTTTTCTATCTACTGGCTAATACGGTACGAAGATACACATCTTTCCTACATCAATTAAGGAATTTGCTCCTAAGACTTTGTGGGGGCATCTCAAAACATTGCCAGACCCCAATCAGAGGACAATAAAACTTTCACTCCTTATCTATGAACTGGTCCAATATTTATTGCCACAACTGTTTATTCCCTCTCTCATATTGATAGTTCTGCTTTACGTCACTTGTCTTATCTATTGCTTTATTCCTGTGTCCTGTTGTGTATAAATATGTGATTCTTCAGATTTTGTATTAGTCTTGGCCTGATGAAGAGACCTGAGTAGTCTCGAAAGCTTGCAATTTGTTACCATCTTTTCAGTTAGCCATTAAAAGGTATCAACCACTGAGGACTCTCAACTCTAAATATTTTTCTATCTACTGGCTAACACGGTACAAAGATACACATCTTTCCTGTATTGATATAGAGATTGTAATTCAGCAATAAACCCATAAGGGACTAAAGATATTCATATATAGCCCTTCTAAACAATTTTAGACAGAACAAAGGCTGCACAAAATAATGACTACATTCTGAATAGCAGCAGTGGAGAGTTCAGTACTCTTTTACAGATTATTATAGGTTTGGTCCAGTCTCAGTATTAGCATAGACCATCAGTAGTTAAACCATTTCCTAACATTCCCCCCAATAGCATGACATTCCAACCTAGTCATCAGTGTCAGTGGGATTTCTTCAGCAGGATATGATATATACGTTACAAGCACATCTTTCCTTTTAATTGCATCATAAACGTTGCTGTTTTTCATGCTGATTGCACACACAGGACATTTAAAAAAAATAAGGTCTAAGAGGTTATTTGTAGCTGGTAAGAAACAGACCTTAGTGACTGGTTCCTTAGTCATCTGTGGGTGGTCTTCTGCTGAAACCTTTGAGGATTGTTGAATTAGGGAGTCATTATTGTGTTAGAACCTGGGCCTGACAATAGTTCTTCTGTTAAGCCTGGGTCTCACATAGCGATACACCAGCGATCCCGACAACGATATGCACTTGTCAGGATCGCTGGTGTATCGCTACATGATCGCTGCTGAGCTGCCAAACAGGCAGCTCAGGGCAGCGATCAGCACAAGGACACTGCGGGTAACATCGCTTAGTTACCCGCAGTGTACCTTGGATACCAGCGCCCTGATGCAGGGAGCTGGTATCCAAGGTACACAGCGGGTTTCCAAGCGCTGTGCGGTGCCTGGAAACCCGCTGTGTACCCTGGATACCAGCTCCCTGCATCGGGGCGCTGGTATCCAAGGTACACAGCGGGTTTCTAGGCACAGCCCCACGCCTGGAAACCCGCTGTGTACCTTGGTTACCTGCGGATCGCTGGTCTCCCCCCATGTCACACGCAGCGATGCGTGCCTGTCAGCGGGAGACCAGCGATCAAAAAAATGTCCTGACATTTCAGCGACGATCAGCGATACCCGGCAGGGGGGCTGATCGTCGCTGAATGTCACACACAGCGATATCGCTGGTGAGCTCGCTGCTGCGTCACAAAACTAGTGACTCAGCACCGATCTCGTAGCGATATCGCTATGTGAGACGGGCTTTACTCTGGTGGGTCTGTCCAAATATGGATCATAACTATAAAATTGGACCTTCCCTTTAAACAAATGAATAAGGTTGACAACCAAACTATTCTTCACTATTTACAGTATTTTGCACTTTTACAAATATTAATGTATAAAACCTGTAAATCATTGTACCTTGAACCTGCAAAATTATGTCATTATCATTAGAAGACAGGTGAATCCCACTGGAGACCTAGATAAGGTAAGATGAGGTAAGAGAAGTATCTCCTCTCCTCTCCCTGTTCTTTGAGGAATAGGGCTGTTCTCCATCTATACTTGGAAACTGTAATAGCATATGTAGAAGGGTACAGGCACTATCAGCAGACCATGTGAGATCTGTGGGGGGGTATTATACTGTGTTGGGTGTGTTGAGGACACTGTGGCAGTATTATAAAGTATGTGGAGCAACTGTGATGGCAACATACTGTATTGGGGCACTGTGGTGGTATCATACTTTGCGTGGGGGTATTGTGGGGAAAAATTATGTTGGCGTATTCAATGTGCGAAAAGCATACTGTGTGTGGAGAAAAAGGGATATTGTAGTGGGTGAGAACACTAAGGGACTTCAGTAGGAGCATACTTACTATGTACTGTGCAATACATGTCCTGCTCTCTGTCTTTAAAAGTTGGGAGCTGTGGGTCCATCTATAGTTTTGCGTGTGGGGTGATAGAGGCCCAGTTACGACTTTTGATATGAGTATGATTTCTATGTACGACCCTCAGTATATGTATAATATTTTTCTATCACTGCACCCCCAATCATTTCGCACACAAATCCTGCTTCTCTGTCAATTCAGACAAGGCAATAAGTCGTTGTATATCTCCAATAAGGCTAATGCTAGGGACATTAAAAAATACAGTGCTATAACATTAAAAAATAAACACATTATTTTTGTTGAATATAAAGCTAAGCAATGTAATAAAACTAAAAACATAACAAATGCTCTTAAAGAGCAATTTCCATCTCATCTATGGTGGGTATTATGCTAACGAATGTAAATGTAAGCTATTTGTTAGATATATTATTTTTCAAAAGAGCATTGGTATTGTAAAACAGAAGAAAAAAATACTATTGTGGAAAGAGACATCACAGTAAGATTTAGATCCGGTAAACAACAGATCCTTACTGGACTGATTCAGGACAATTTAGTTTGCATTCCATAAAAAATATTTAATATTTTCTTTTTTTTACAAAATATGTGATGAAGAATCCAAGTGTGAACGCGGCCTTTGCTGTGTTATCATCCCCATTCTATTATTAACCTAAGATAGTCCATTAATACAGCATGGACAAATCAAGTTCTCTTCATCTGCATCTACTCTTCCTGTCATATTTCAACAATTACATCTTATAAACAAAATTTGTTTATATATGCAAACAGTTTGGAATTTTGGTCATAAAAACTCCTTTGAGACTATGTATAATCTCTTTCATTGTGAATGACACAGAGCTGGGTGGTCTTTATCATACTCCATGATCGAGCCCGTGGGAAAAATATGCATGGTAGCGCCGCTTTATATTTACCTGCTAATAGTCTGGGGTTTGACTCGAAAGACATTTACTTATCATAAACTGAGTTTAGGTCACATTTATCTGTCAGATCAATATTTACATATATATATTTTAAGGTGGCAGCTGGACAGGTCTTGGACAATAGGTATGTGTCCCCAAGGTGCCAAGCCTCGGTGATGTAGAACCCGGAGAAGCAGACTCCAGCAAATATAGTGTTGAGAGGTGTTTTAAAGGGCCTGGATTATGGGTCTGAAAGAGCTGGTGTGATCAGCAGCTCACTTACCTCTAGTCCAGGTCTTCGGATGGCCAATTTAAGACAGTTGTTGCGGTCTCACTGTGTCTGAGCGTGTGCAAGGTGAGCAGGCCTTGTATTTGCTGTTCAGACCCTGCTGAAGTCTGAGAGTTAAGATTTACCATTTAAACGGGTGAGCGTGCTTTGTATGGACTGGTTATTTTCCATTTTTGTTCAGTTATATCTTTTTGTAACCAGAAGAGGCTGACTTATTTTGTTAACAAGAAGGTTTATGGAATTTAATTAACTGACAAACTGAGTCCCTGTGTGTGAACCAGCGTTTACAACAGAGCTGATTCCTCACTACTACAAAATATTTCTCTACTCTTCCAGAGTGATATACAGTACAGACCAAAAGTTTGGACACACCTTCTCATTCAATGATTTTTCTGTATTTTCATGACTATGAAAATTGTAGAATCACACTGAAGGCATCAAAACTATGAATTAACACATGTGGAATTATACATTACACTTTACAAAAAAGTGTGAAACAACTGAAAATATGTCTTATATTCTAGGTTCTTCAAAGTAGCCACCTTTTGCTTTGATTACTGCTTTGCACGCAGAAAAGGTGAACTGATGGACTCTACATGCCTAGTTCCCACCGTGAAGCATGGAGGAGGGGATGTGATGGTGTGGGGGTGCTTTGCTGGTGACACTGTTGGGGATTTATTAAAACTTGAAGGCATACTGAACCAGAATGGCTACCACAGCATCTTGCAGCAGCATGCTATTCCATCCGGTTTGCGTTTAGTTGGACCATCATTTATTTTTCAACAGGACAATGACCCCAAACACACCTCCAGGCTGTGTAAGGGCTATTTGACCAAGAAGGAGAGTGTTGGGGTGCTACGCCAGATGACTTGGCCTCCACAGTCACCAGACATGAACCCAATTGAGATGGTATGGGGTGAGCTGGACCGCTCACCGCTTCAATTTTGAATAAATCCCCAACAGTGTCACCAGCAAAGCACCCCCAACCATCATACCACCTCCTCCATGCTTCACGTTGGAAACTAGGCATGCAGAGTCCATCCTTTCACCTTTTCTGCGTGCAAAGCAGTAATCAAAGCAAAAGGTGGCTACTTTGAAGAACCTAGAATATAAGACATATTTTCAGTTGTTTCATACTTTTTTGTAAAGTGTAATGTATAATTCCACATGTGTTAATTCATAGTTTTGATGCCTTCAGTGTGATTCTCCAATTTTCATAGTCATGAAAATACAGAAAAATCTTTGAATGAGAAGTTGTGTCCAAACTTTTGGTTTGTACTGTATATATATATATTAGACCCGTCTCAGCTGATATGTTCTCTCTGGAAGAGTAGAGAAATATTTTGTAATATGATTCTTGTTTTTTGTTTTCTGCTGCAGAGAGCAATACATGATATTAAAGCTATTGATACATTAGAAGTCCACATATGGTTAAAAAAGAAAAGAGAAACAAATTAAATTTCTTCACTTTCAAGTTTGTTTTCACCTTCCTGACCAGGCCAAATTTTACAATTCTGACCAGTTTCATTTTATATGGTAACAATTCTGGAAGGCTTCAGCGTTATGTATCCCAGTGATTCTGAGAATGTTTTTTCGTGACAAATTGTACTTTATGTTAGCGGTAAATTTAGGCCAATTATCCTTGAATTCATTTGTGAAAATATCAGATTTTTTGGATGTGATTTGGATTTTTTATATGTGCATTCTTTTTGAAACATATTTTTTTCCTTAGGAAGTTTGAAGGGTTAAAAGTTGATCAGCAATTTCAAATTTTTCCAGCAAAATTTACAAAACCATTTTTTTTAGGGACCACAACACATTTGAAGTGACTTTGGGGGCCTATATGACAGAAAATACCCAAAAGTTACACTATTCTAAAAACTGCAATCCTCAATGATCTAAAACTACATTCAATAAGTTTATTAACCCTTCAGTTGCTTCACAGGAATTAATGCAATGTGGAAGGAAAAAATTTACATTTTACTTTTTTTTACAAAAATATTACTTTAGCCCCATTTTTTTATTTTCACAAGTGTAAGAGAAGAAAATGGACCCCAAAATTGTTTTGCAATTTCTCTTGAGTATGCCGATACCCTGTGGTTAGGGACACAAAATTTTGATGACGGCACACTGGGTGAACATGGTGGAAGCCTGGACCCAGTCGGACCCTGAGACGGAATACGTGCTACAGACACCAAGAATTGAGGGCCCTGGTTCAATCAGGGATTCCCCCACCTTTTACAGCAGCTCCTGCACCTCCTCTTCACCCTCTATCTCAGAAACATCAACATCAGTAGCGAGCTAGAAGCACTGCAGCACTGCCTCAGCCAAGTGGCAATAGGCTCTGCTGAAGCTATTCTTATTAGGTGACAAACTGCACACCGTTGCAGAGTTGTTGAAAGATCTAACAGACCAGACTGATCTGTGGATGTTGCCCCTGAACCTACAAATGGGCATGGTCATTTGTGTCAATGGCCGTAACCTGGCTTCGGCTCTGAAGCTTGGCATTCTCGCACACGTATCATGCCTGGCCCACGTGCTCAACTCGGTGGTTCTTTGGTTTCTCAAAACCTAACCAAATATGCCTGTGCTACTTGTGAAAGTATGTCGCATGTGTGCCCATTTCCACTAGTCAGCTACATCTGCCACCATCCTGGCAGTGCTGCAGCAGCGTTTGCAGACTCCAGCTCACTGACTGGTGTGCGGTGTCACCACAAGTTGGAACTCAACATAATATATGTTTGCAAGGCTTTGTGAGCAGCAGAGGGCAGTAGTTGAATACCAGCTGGAAAATGCCCGTCGGTATTCCGGTCAGCCGCCACACATAATAGCTGATGAGTGGCCATGGATGTCTGAATCTGTGCGGTTCGCAAAAACTTTGAGGACTCGACCAAAATGGTGAGTGGCGATGACGCCATAATCAGCGTAGCCATCTGCTTCTCTGTCTACTGAAATGCTTGCAGCTCATAATTAAAAAGGAGGCTTTGCAGGTGGAACAAGTTGAGATGGAGCAAGAAACTATACTGGGTGATGCTACACCGCCCAGCCTCATCTCATCTTCTCAATGCAGATTGGATGATAATGAGGAGGAGGAGGAACAGGAGCTGTTTGCCTGCGCTTAGACAGTACTACCCACACCACCTTCAACCCGTCTTATTAGCATGGATGGCCTGAAGACGAGTAGGAGAGGAAGGACGAGGAGGTCAACATGGACAGTCGTCCTCTTGATGGGGAGAGGGAAGTCTTAGCTGTTGGCAGTCTGGCACACATGGCTGAGTTTATGATCCGCTGTTTTTCCCATAACCCTTACGTTGTACACATTTTGCCCAACACTAATTACTGGTTGGTCACACTTCAGGACCCATGCTACGAGGAAAACTTTACATCTCTCCTTCCCGTGACGAATAGATCTAATAATATGTTGCAGTACCAGAAGGCCTTAGTTGAAGAATTATTTAAAAATTTCCCACCTGACAACGCTGGCGGCAGAGGACACAGTTCCTTGGACAACCAAGGAGTATAGAAGATGTAGTCACAATAGATGCAGCAGAGGCAGGGAACACTATCAAATGTATGGGACAATTTTCTCAGACCCTCCGATCGCCCAGGTCCTGATGCGCGGAGTACTCTGACAAGGAAGGAAAAGTTTTGGAAGATGCTAAAGGAGTACCAGCGTCCTTCATGATTCCTCTGTGCCTTACAAGTAATGGGTATCCAAGCAAGACATGTCGCATGAACAGTCTCTCTATACTTTGGAAGTCCTTTTTTAATGCTAATTACCATATGGTAAAAGTGATAAGGCAGCTTTATTCTTTAGTAAGTACAATTACAGCAATACCACATTTTGTATAATTTTTTATGTTTTGATGCTTTTACACAATTAAAAATATTTTATAGAAAAGAATTGTTTTTGCATCACTCGCCCAGCATTTTAAATGCTACGATTGCTATTAATCACAGTATTTAGGGGTTTAAATAGTCTGGAGTGGTGCGAGAACAGCTCCTGACTGGGGTTCAGCTATCTCTTAAGCAAGCACCTGGATAGCAATTGCGCGGGCACTGTTCCTGTGCCCCCATGATTGCCATGATGTAGATTTTCGTCATTTTGTGGGATCCCCTTCCCAACCATGACATAAACTTAAGTCATATTTTGTGAAGAGGTTAAAGGAATTACTTTATTGTTCGGATTATAAGATGCTCCGGATTATAAGACGCACCCCAAATTTTGAGGAGAAAAATCGGATTTTTTTTTTTTAATAAAATGGTGGTGCTTCTTATAAACCATGCGTCTTATTGCTTACCGAGGGTGGTGGCTGTGGTGAAGCGGGGTCCCTGCTGGAGGAGGCAGGAGTGGGGTGATGCTGCAGGTCGCAGACTGGGATGAGTTGGTGTTCCGATGTGCGGCGTGCCGCTGCAGGTGTCTGGTGCTGCTGTGAGTGTCTGATGCTGCTGTGGATATCCGGCGCTGCTGCCCAGTGCTGCTGCGGGTGTTTCCAGTGCTGCGGGTGCCCGGACGTGCTACGGGGTGTCCGGCGATGCTGCACGGTGCTGATGCAGGTGTCTCCAGTGCTGCTGGTGCCCGGTTGTGTGATGGGGTGTCTGGTGCTGCTGCCCACTGCACAGGAAACCATGGAACTGCCGGGGCTCTGGCCTTTGTTGGAGACACCCGCAGCAGCATCGGGCAACACCGCCGGGCACCCGAGGCACAGCTGGGCACCCCCTCATCCCAGCCTGCGGCCTGCAACAACAGTACCGGTAAGGTATATAAGCATTATAAGATGCACCCCCATTTTCCCCCAAATTTGGGGGAAAAAAGTGCTCCTTATAATCAGAAAAATACGGTATCTTTTTTTCACAAGAGTGTACTTGCATACATGTTGTTTATATTGAAGGGAACATGTCAGCTTAAAGGGGTTTTCAGGGACTTTGACATTGATGGCCTTTCCTTAGGATAGTTCATCAATGTCTGATCGGTGGTGATCAGCTGTTCTCAGCTCTGTAGCTGAGCAGTTCCGGCCGCTGTCAACATAGGGAACAGCTCATCACTGGGGGTGCTGGTAATCGCACCCCACCAATCAGATATTGATGACCTATACTAAGGATAGCCCTTCAAGGTTACTGTCCCGGACAACAATTTAAACAAGAAGATTTCCTGAAGAACATGAAGAGCTGAGCAGATTGATATACAAGTTTGTGGGCAAAGTATATTTCTGATTCTGAATTTAGGAGTACAGTGGGTGGTCATTATCTTATTGACATCTATGTTTGCATTCTCATACAAAGAAATCTGTCAATCATTGAATAAAGCCACTCACTGGACTTCTAAGCCTAGAATGAGCAGAGTAAATAAAATGCACATTATGCTGAATTTTATATCAATCTGTGACTTTTTTTTTACAATTATGTTGGCAGATTATGTATTTTAAGAATGTAATAATCTATCTACCTATTGTGTCACTTTATGTAATTTTTTTTCCTTGATCTCTTCTTGCTGTGATCACAAACTAGATATACAAAAGCTCATTCTTGAGGAAATTTCACAAATTAAGTCAGCAGCAGCATTTACATTTCAGGATTTAACGAAAATCAGGCTGCACTGTATAAACAATGGCACAAGAGAGCTTCGACTCCATCCCTTTGTACAGGAAACTCAACTTAGCCTCTTAACACCCATTTACTTCTGGATTTTTATAAAAGGAATCAAGTAGCATTAAAATTGTCACAATTCAAATTCTTATCTATTTCTAATTTAATATTAATGAAAAGCTCCATATTTAAAATATTTTGACAAACTTTACCCCTCAATATAATGATAATGATATAATATATAGCATGATGATTGGGTTTACATCTGATGAATTCTGAATTTCTAGAAACTGGAGTCCAGAAAAGATCTAAAAGAAGATTTGAAGTCAGAATAATTTTCTAAGCCCATATGATTGAAAATTTGTCTTGTTCTTAACCCCTTCACAATTGAGCAAATTTCCGTTTTTGCATTTTCATTTTTTCCTCTTCTTCTACGAGCCATAACGTTTTAACTTTTCCTTTGAAATAGACATCTGAGGGCTTGTTTTTTTGCGGGACGAGTTGTACTTTGAATAACACCATTTATTTTACGTGATGTCCTAGAAAGTAGGAAACAAAAATTAAAATACAGCGAAATTCCAAAAAAACTGCACAATTGTCTTTTTTTTTATTTACCATGTTCAATATATGGTAAAACTTACCTGGCAATATGTTTCCCGGGTCAGTACAATTACAGGAGTACCAAATATGTATTTTTTTTAACTCAGGTGGCAAAAAAAAATTTTGAAATTTGAAAAAAAAAAAAAAAAAAAATTGGGTGTAAACCATTTTCTGAGACCCGTACTGTTTTCAATTTATAGTTCATAGAGCTGTGTGATGACTTCTTTTTTGCGCCCCAAGCTGATGTTTGTATTGATACAATTTTAGAGTAGATACAATGTTTTGTCTGTTTTTATTGCATATTTTTGGAGTATTGTGCATCCGAAAACTGAAATTCTAGCGTTTAGATTTTTTTCTGATTACGCCCTTTATTGATCTGATTAGTTAATTTGATATTTTTATAGATCTGACTTTTACAGTCGTGGCGATACCAAATATGTGTATTTTTTTAATTTCTATATTTTTAATAGTGGAGAAGGTGGGTGATTTGAACTTTTATTTATTTTATTTTTTTCAGATTTTTAAAACTTTTTTTCACTTCCTACTGTATTTATTAGCCCCTTAGAAGACTTGAACTGCAATCATCCGATCGGTTGTACTATACACAGCAATACTACAGTACTGCTGTGTATAATGAAAATCATGGTCTCCTATGAAAACCAGCCATGAGCTGGATTTTCCAGGAGAACCGCCATGGGACTCTTTAGAAGACCTGTGACATGGCAACCCATCAAAGCATTGCGATAGCATTATAAGCGCTCCGATGGACACATAGAATGAAACGGAGAGCAGTAAATGCTGCTGTCAGATATTGACAGCGGCATTTAGAAGGTTTGCATCCACCTCTATTAAAGACAGATGATGGCTGAATAACAGAGCCATCATCTGCCAAGAGAGATGCGAGCTCGACCTGCGAGCCTGCATCAGAGTCAGGGGGCCGGCTTATGACGCAAGTGTACGTCCTATGTCAGTAAGGGGTTAAATAGCATATTTCGCATATCGAGCGCAGCATTTCCAACTGTTTATGTAGTTGTTTTGGAGTCAGATAGCTGATTAGCGATTTAAGGTCAAATCAATTTAGTTTAATTAAAAGTATTTTATTAACTAATATTCACTTATACTGGAAGATTTAGGAGGTTCCCATTTTCTATACAAAAGGTCTGATGAGATGATTTTTACCTGGTTGAAATAAATATATACCTTAAAATAATATATATATATATATAATAGTAAAGTATTTGTTTCTCCAGTGATCGGTCCAATGGTAGGGTAAAATACAGCTTTCATTTATACCCTACCCTTATTTTACCCTACCATTGGACTGATCGCTGGAGAAACAAATACTATTTCCTTTACATGTAAGGATTTATCCCAATCCGTTTTCCGTGCGAACTGCAACCACAAGCTAGACTTATTCCTGGTTTTCTTCAAAGAGGTGTGCTGGCTATGCCAAAAAACTCTTTTTTTCTTATATATATATATATATACATATAAAAACTATTCGCCCTCTTGTGATCTAGATATGGAGTGCAGGACAATAAATTGTCAGTCTATGATCACATTATTTTTCTTGACTGATGTTTTTTATAATTATTCTACTTCAAATTAAAGTGGTTTTCTATGAGCATATAAAATCTTTACAGTGGATATAGAACTTTATAGACACATGGACTAGACTTGACCAACAAAAAATTAATTACGTCTACCTCTCCTCTGCTCTATCACATTTCATTGTTCTGGTTCTGTTGTCCTAGTACTAGTACAGTGAGCAAGCTTTGACTGTCATCCAGTATCATAGACATGTTAGTCCTGTTACTCTGTGCAGTACCTCTGCCAATGTCTGCATACCATTGCTATCACCAATTCTATATATAAGGCTCTGTTCACATTCAACAATATTCCATGACTTACCCTTCCATGGAAAACTGATACATGTGATATAGGATTGGTGATAAACTCAATGTGGTTTTCAAGAGAAACAGACTCTAGAAATCCATGATTTAAGTGGTGTTTTCTGGTGTGATGTGAGCTAAAGGAAAAAAAAATTTTTTTCAAGTGTTTTTTGCAGACTTTTGATATTAATATAAAAATTGGTATAGTTTCCACAAGGAGTCACATTTTAATTGTGGAGCATTGCTGAAGAAACTCCTTAATAAAAACAATGTAGTTTCTCAATTGAAATAAATTCAAAAGTCTTTAAATCAGTTTTTGATGTGAATTCAGAGCACTCCAAAATCCAAATAAAAAAATGTAGAGTGAACATACAATATTCCAATACAGGTCTTGTAATGAGCCTCGCACCTCAGCGATCATCAAATGATCAGGACACATTTCCATTCTTTGAAGCTAAACAATGAAGCTTCCCTGTGTATAACTGCAGAGAATGTGGAAGTGGTGGGAAAATTAAAGTCTAGGTGTATTAGAACATTTCAGAACTTCATGGCCTTTTCTTTTTGCCAGCACAAAACACCTTGAACTGTTGAGAATTGAACAAAAAATTTTCAATTTTTGGAATTTTGAAGTCATTCTCGGTTAGCTCCACCAAAGAGGTTAGAGCTGTGGCAGGATGGGGCATGGCAAGCTTGTCATATTATATGTAAATGATGCTGGAGATTTATGTCAGCCTTTGGCTAAAGTAACATTTCTGGTAGAGGAACACTCAGTTGTATGATGTGCCTAATTCATTAAGTGGCTATGTCTCCTAATGAATTTGTTCCATCTTACTCCAGTGCTGCTTTCATTAGGACTGGCAGACAAAATGACAGCCTTAGCAAATTGGGGCCTAAGTATGCAACACTTGAGACTTAAAGGCGTTTTACCATGAACAAAGTTCTATTTAATCAATAGATCTTGGAATAATAAGTTCCACAATTGGATGTGTTTAATAGAAAATGTTCCTGTGCTGAGATAATCTTATAAATGTGCCCTGCTGTGTACTGTGTAATGTCTGTGTCTGACCGTACAGGAACATGGTCTGATCATACCACAGCTCCTGGGCAGGGGAGGAAGCAAAAAAAGTACACAGACATTATAGCATGGGATCGTAAATAATTCTTTCTTTGAGGTAAAACATTTTTTGAAAACAGGCAGGGAAATGTTTTCCCTCACAAAAATAAGCAACAATGATCCTGTGCTGTCCTGTCTGTATCCTCTTTTGCTTCCCACCTGGCTAGAAGCTGTGGTATGATCAAACCATGTTCCTGCATGGTCAGATGGTCAGACACAGCCATTACACAGCATACAGATTATCTCAGCACAGGAACATTATTTAACACATCCAATGGTGGAACTTATTATTATTCCAAGATCTATTGATTAAAATAAAATTTACAATTAACTTTGTTCATGGGAAAAAACCCTTTAAGTATTGAGTACCACATTTTTACCCCATGTGCTCTTCCCATTTAAAAATGACAAACAGAGCTTTCCTGACCAACCTCTGCTCCTTGTCTATGTTGACAGGCTGCAGCGGTGACATTACAAATACAGCACACGTGATTGCTTCGGACAATGACTGGGTCGGTGATGCCGTGTTAGTTTAGAAAAGACCACTGTGTCCAGTAATTGGCTGCTGTGGTCACGTGTGCTGTACTTGTAAAGTTACTCCTGCACCCTATGATCAAAGACGGCCGGAGAAAGTCGGTGCTGGATGGGTGGTGAGTAATGTTGATCGAGCCCTGAAATGCGCGAGTGCTCAGTATTTGAATCGAGCAAGTTGGACGCTCGGACGAGCTCAACTCGAGTATAATGGAAGTGAATGGCAAACTCAAGCATTTTTACGGAGGTCTCTCTCTTTCGCCTTCAGTGCGTCACCCGGCTCAGATGATTCAAAGAGCTTCTTACCAGGACCAAAATGCTCGAGCACCACGTGATACTCGGCAATGTCCACACTCGAGTATTGAGCAATACCGAGCACGCTCGCCCACCGCTAGTGGTGAGTAAAGCTCTGTCATCTTCGTACAATTCGTGAATGGATTTCTGCATGTTTACATATATAATTTTGTGAATTTGTATTGGGATTGGTTTTGGCATCATAGCAGAAAAGAACTGAACATTACGGAAATGAAAACTAACTAACACATAGAAAGCACTATGGAACCAAGAGGTAGGTATTTATAGTCGAAAACATCTTGCCCTATTTTTCAAGGCCTGCTATAAATTAAAATCGAGTTTTAAAAGTTTGCTCTGACCACAGTGCAGTGTTTACATTCTTCCCGGGCAGGCCTGCGTACTAGTCATTTATATCCTAAACACTTGGACGTCATCTGTTTATGTAAAAGAAAGAATGACAGGCTCACTGAGCTCAAAGATCTGACTTGGCAAAATGAGCACCTAAAATGTGATTCCACACTGCCCCCTAGTGTACATTTAAGAGCATAACAAATGCCATATAATACTTATTTACAATATATAGCACCACCGTCTTCTGTGGTACCATACTTTGTAAAACATTTACAAGAAATACAATTAGTGTAACAAGAAAATTGCAGATACTGTATTTGCAGAATATAAAGGGGTCATCAAACTAAAATCTCTATATTCTCAACATTGGGGAGTATCTTACCCCATCCATGCCTGTGAGCAAAAGAACAGAAAATGTTTACAAACAAGTCATGCTTGCTTCAAATTTGAAGTTTCGCCCTATCATTAATTTCTGCCTGTTCTTCTTGATACATTACAAAAAATGTGGACTAGGTTATCACTCTATTAGTAGATGTAGGAAAGATGTGTATCTTCGTAAATATTTTTCTATCAGTAGATGGGAAGATAACATTCTGTCTAAATGTAATATTTTTCAATTCACTCCATAAACTTGTCAGAATCACACTGGCAAAACTCACAAATCCCAATTCTCACCCACAAGGTATTTTCTCTAGATCAGTTCGCTCTAAATATAATATTTTTTAATTTTAAATTTTTCTGCTATTTTGAAATTAGAGAAAAATGTTGGATCGCACTCGGACCAATGTTATTCCATGGGGTCGCGCACATGTCCAATTTTTGGACTGAGCTGGTCCGAGGAAAAAAAATCACTTTATGCCTGAGTTTGTTCAGACATTTGGATCGTACTCGGCCATGCAAGTCAAAAAGTCCGTGAGAAACATCATACTCCACTTGGATGACATATGAGTACAGTCCAATTTCTGCTCACTGACACAATGGAGAAGATGGAGACATTTTGTTCTCCATCTTCTCACAGTGTGCTCTGATTCTCTCATCCAAGAGAATCAGATCGCACTGTGCTGACCCTCTGATCAAAGTCAGTCAGAGTACCATTAGCATAATCGTCCCAATTATGTTGCTGCCCTAACAAAGTGGTGTGAAGGGAGCTGTAGATAATGTCTGGGAGAGGGGATGTATAGGAACTCTAGTCAGGGGCGGATATATCATTGGTGCAACCTGTGCAGCTGCACAGGGGCCCAAGAGGTGAGGGGGCCCATTTATACCTCCAAAGCAGGTGCAATTTTGCATTTTTAGGTGATCTTGGGCTGCAAAGGGCCCATGTAGTGTTCTTGCACAGGGGCCCTTTTCTGACTTTTTCCACCAGTGACTCTAGTCCTTTAGACTATATTTCCTCGATGAGTATTTGGTGAGTTTTTGATGCTGTAGATTTTCTGCAGAATTTCTACACCTATTAGATAAATTAGGTTACTTGCGTTTTATCATTATGTTTTTGAGAGCTTTTTTCTACATGCGCTTTGATCTTGATTTTTACACTAAAATTTTTGTCTCGTTTTGGTGTGAAATGTTTTAAATAAAGCTGCTTTGTCTTTGATACGTCCTGGTTTTTGGCTTTGACAAAACTTTATTGATAGTCATTTGCAGATTTTCTGTATCTAATTAAATTCTATTGGTAAAACCAGCATGTAAAACTCAGTGTACCCGCAAGAGAGATTGAAACATTGCGGATTTCTAATTTGCACCGCAGATCAGTTTACGCTGCAGGAAAAAAAAGCGCACTGGGCATAAGATTTCTATAAATTCCAATCACTTTGCCGGTACTGTAAGATAAGGCTTTTTTTGAACAGCTAAAATACGCAGTGTTAAAAACTCCCCAAAAACCTAACCTTACACTGCTAAATCCCATCCGCAGAAAGTTGAGCAAGAGAACTAAAAGATAAAAATAACTTCCACTGAGCCATGGTTGAATTATCTGGGGATTATTGTGACACATTCATTTTATGTATTTTTTTTCTTCTTTTTGTGTGAAATACACAAGGACATATAGCAAGAAAGAAGAAATAGAGGGTAAGTGTGTGGTAAGACTCAACATGCTTACTGTAGTAAATGCAAAACTGTTACCAACTGTTACAGCATTTTAGACATTTAAACCAGCCAAGGTAAGGTTCAGTACATCGTATAACAAAGCGGTGCTTTATGGATCTTTTTTTATTGGAGATTTATTTACTTATTTGGAGAATAATCAAAATAATAATAAATACAAATCAAACATTTAAATTGAAATACTTAGCAATTACCTAAACAAATATGCATATTATTGAAAAATAGACTAAACAAATATAAACATGTACAGTTTATAACTACGGTATTTTGTTCTGCTTACAATTCAGAAATAGCCCTTTTCCTTTCAGGGACGTTACAATCTTTTTTTTTTATAAACTTCTTTATTAGATGATTTGACATATTAATATGCAATCAAATATATATCAAAACCATACATTATATGCATATATCTTGAAAATACAATGTTGCTCTCATCCAATTTCAATTTAACCTTTTGAATGTTACAACAATACTTCATTCGAACCATATACAGAACTAGCAATGAAACAATAAACAAATATTATGACCTCAATATCCCCAAGTTACCAGCTACATCCTCAAGATTGGGACGTTACAATCTTAAAGATAAAAATGCTTCTCCAATGCAAAAATCATTTAGGCACTTTTTTTATAAACTCGGAAAACCCCTTTTAAATTTATTTTGATTTGTAATTTGTGCCTCATTTATATATATACTAGCAAAAGCAGTGGATGCTTGAAGAGACCAATAGCTATTAAATAATGCAGTAGCTTAAATAAATAATTTTCACAAATTTTAGAAGCATCACTTACATGCAAAGATATAGACCAATTAAGAGTTAGGTTACACCACAAGTTTCTGATAATTTGCACAGACCTAACTATTTATGTAGTTGTTTAAACTCAATGGACGGAAAGCCAAGCAAGAACTTCTTCAAAATTCTTGTAACCATAATTATTAGAAATCTTGAAACAGAATGAATTACCTAATTCGACCATCGATTTTTTGTTAAAACAAACATTTAGTATAACGCTTAACGAATGGATTCAAGTTTTGCCAGGAATAATTCTGCTTGTCCATGCTTGAACCAGTGATGGCGTGTTTTCGCTAGCAAAAAAAGAAATATTGGCACATAAACCTCTGTGTGTGCTTGCCCTGATCCAACAATCAATCTAAGCCAATTTCAAAGGTTGTCTGAGGTTCCTTCACAGGCTGATCTACAAATGATGTGGATCAATGCTCAACATGGGTAAATTTCATTATATACTGTATGTTAGGCATCAGGCGACGGTGGGATCCGAACCTGGATCTGAGGAGTCTGTGGTCTCCCATCCAGAATCACCCGAGGCAGATGCTGCTCAGATTTGCCGTCGATCCCAACGTCTAGCTAATAACCGAGAGGCACAAGCTGTTATGAGAGTCTTTGTTCATAGTAGCCTTAAACCTAGGTTACAGAACAGGAAAAGGCTGTTGTAAGCCTAAGTCCAGAAATGCCTGCACTGAGCATGTCCGTGACATGGCGAGCCATAATTGGTGGTTAATGTCAGCTGATCCTCTGACCTGGCATCGCCTGATTGGTAGCGGATGACGTCATCGGTGATGCGATTGACGAGATGGCTGGGTGCGGAGCTTAGCCCTTAAATAGCTTGTCTGTCCGATGCGCGGCGCGGTCAGATCATACTAAATAGGTAGTGCTCATGTGTGATGTACCAGAATCTGGGCTCCACATGCTCTCTAGCTTTCGCTCTCCGGGACCTGCTGATGCCAGAGTTAGCTCGGCTAATTAGCCCAGGTCCTTCAGGCAGGTTAATGAATGCTATGCAGGTAGCGATCGTAGTGCAGTCTGTATCTGTCAAAGGGGTAGCTATACATCCCGAGCAGACTGTGGGGCGCGTATCCTGTGCATCACCTGATTTTTGTCCCACCATGTCACACTTTTTCTCTTCCCCTGATGAGTTATGACAACGAAACGCGTCGGGAGGTTTATTATGGGGCAGATCTAGAGTTTACACTGCTTCTTTTGGTGGGGTAATTATAAATGAAGGTAAGTGAAGGTAAAAACCTTCCCCCAATCTGAATAGGAAACAATGGCTCTATAAGGCTGGACGAAAATACAACAGATGAGGTGAGATCGTTCCAATACATACAGAAAGTTTTGGTGATTGGTATTTCAAAGCGATTTACTTCTTTAACTATACTGTATTAAGACCCCCAAAAAAAGGGGTTGTTAGTGATACATTTATACCGGAGCTTTAATGAATCTATGCCCACCTTTTATTGCTGATTTAAAGGAATTGGCACAGAACCAATTGTGTTTTTGTGTATTATATGTCGCTTTTGGGTATCTTTATTTGATTTTAATAGAAACATTAATAAAGGTTGTTATTTTAAGAATAGATCCTACCCTGCTTTTTTCACTATAGTGCTTACCTCAATAAACATATGAGTGTCACGAACAAAGCGAATCATGCCAACTCGGACGTCTCCCGGATTAACAAGATTCGCATCAGATGTTGAGGAACCAGGACAATCTGATGATAAATGGGCTACTGGAACAAACCATAAATGGACAAGGCAAGAGAATCTGGATCTGTTGAAATGCTACTATAACAACAGACGAGATGAGAGAGGATATATGAAGTATATGAGGAAACTTTGGCAGAATACAAGACCTGCATGTCCACTGACTGAGAAACAACTAGTCACCCAACGTTTCAATGTCATAAAGAGAAAGCTATTATCACAACTTGAGATGGATCAACTGCATTGCAGATCCACCCTACATGAATACCTGGAAGAACAACATGTGCAGTCCCCTGAAAATCCTGATACAATCCTGCAACTACAGAGCACTGTGAGCATCCTGATCTGAAAGAAGATCTTAGATAAACTAAATACCATCAATACCAGAGATTGACTGCCAAGGCTAAGCAAAGAAACACCACCAGACAGTATGCTAGAAGATGCCAATAGAGCACTTGCATCAATACCTACCACCACCATAACTCAAACTAATAAACTGATCTATGCTACTGCCTCAACAATCATGAAAATACCTGGCAATACAACCAGCAAGAACAACAGAAGAATGTGCCCTGTAATGAATGTGCTAGAGGTGTTTTTGCAATCAGAAGAGTTGGTATCTTTTAGGGTTTTTTTTGGATTGCAGTGAGTATCCTTTCCTGTACTTTTCTGTCTAGACAGATTGGGCCCCAGCGTTTTCTCATTCTATTTTCTGTCTGTGTACGTGCTTCTTCTTGTCTAACCGCCATTACATGTTTGGGGGCTTCCTATTTTCTTTGGGGATCTGCTCCGGGGCAGATAGCTTTCATCTTTCTTCCTTTAGGTGTAGTTATGTCTCAGGCTGTGACGAGGCATCTAGGATCAACGTAGGAACGCTCCACGGCAACCTCGAGTTGTGTGGTTAGTTCAGGTTACTGCAATTCAATAGGTTCCAGCCTCTCTGGTGTATTGCCGTTTTTGCTTATTCTCCTCAGCTACCAAAACACAACAGTATCACCGGCCCAAACTGAAAATTATATGGTACTCACAGAAAAGAAAAATAGTGTGGAAAGAAAAAAAAAAGTTGTCAGAGTTGTCAGAGATTTTTTTTTTTCCATGTTTGTTGCATTTTTTCCCTATTTTTCTCTGGGTGCTGAGGAGGATTTTTTTTTCTCTCAATGGAGCTTGCACAGTTGTCTGGCCGTGTGGATCAGCTTGCCACTGAGGTTCGGAGTATTGCTACCTATCTTGCTGGGTTGCCGGTTGTGGAACCTAGGATTCCCATGCCAGATTTGTTTTTGGGGGATCGGGCTAAATTTCTGAATTTCAAAAATAACTGTAAGTTGTTTTTTGCCTTAAAGCCTAAGTCCTCAGGGAACGCAGGTTCAAATTGTCATCTCTCTCCTGCTCGGCGACCCTCAGGATTGGGCTTTTTACCTGACACCTGGGGATCCTGTTTTGAATGATATTGATGCATTTTTTCTGGCTCTGGGGTTATTGTACGATGAACCTAATGTCACTGATCAAGCTGAAAAAAACCTTGTTGGCATTAAATCAGGGTCTTGAAGACGCTGAGTTGTACTGTCAGAAATTCTGAAAGTGGGCAGTCCTCACCAAATGGAATGATGATGCTTTGGCAGCCCTTTTTCGGAAGGGGCTGTCAGAGAATGTAAAGGATGCTATGGTGGGATTCCCTGCTCCCTCTGGTCTCAATGATTCTATGTCATTGGCTATTCAAATTGACAGACGTTTGCGTGAGCGCAGAGGTATGCGTGAGATAGTGTTGTCTTGTGAGCCAGCTTCTGAGCCCATGCAGTGTGATAGAGTGACTTCTGGGGCACAGCGTCATGAGTTTCGAAAGCACAATGGGTTATGTTTCTACTGTGGTGACACCTCTCATGCTATTTCAGTCTGCCCTAAGCGGGGAAGACGTTTTGCACGCTCAGTTGTCTTGGGTAGTGTTCAGACTAAATTTCTGTTGACTGTTACCCTGATTTGCTCCCTGTCCACATTTTCTTCTCAGGCTTTTGTTGATTCAGGAGCAGCTATTAACCTGATGGATTTTGACTTTGCCAAACGTTGTGGGTTTCCCATGATACCCCTGCGGAAGTCTATTCCCCTACTGGGCATTGATTCTACCCCTTTGGCGGAGAATAAACCCCAGTTTTCTACTCAGGTGATAATGAGGGTTGAACCAGATCATCAGGAGAGTTGCAAATTTCTGGTACTGTATAATCTGCATTACATTATTGTACTAGGTTTCCCTTGGTTACAGTCTCATAATCCTGTTTTGGATTGGAAATCTGTGTCTGTGACCAGTTGGGGCTGCCAATGTGTTAATGCCGACACTCCTGTTTTTTCTGCCTCTCCCCAGTCTCAGGATGTTCCTGACTTTTTGACTGATTTTTCGGATGTGTTTAGTGAAAGTAAATCTGCATCCTTGCCCCCTCACAGGAGCTATGATTGCGCTATTGAATTAGTGCCTGGTGGTAAATTTCCTAAAGGTCGCCTTTTTAACTTTTCTGTACCTGAACACGATGCTATGCGATCTTATATCAAGGAGTAATTGGAGAAGGGTCATATCAGACCATCCTCTTCACCCTTGGGTGCCGGTTTTTTCTTTGTGGCCAAAAAGGATGGTTCATTGAGGCTGTGTATTGATTATCGTCTCTTGAATAAGATCACTGTGAAGTATCAATATCCGTTACCCTTGATTTGTGACCTGTTTTCCAGGGTGAAAAGTGCTAGTTGGTTTACCAAGCTTGACCTCAGTGGGGCGTATAACCTTATTCGCATTAACACGGGGATGAATGGAAGACGGCGTTTAATACCCCAGAAGGGCATTTTGAGTACCTAGTGATGCCCTTTGGGCTCACTAATGCTCCTTCCGTCTTCCAATCCTTCATGAATGATATTTTCAGGGATTTTGTGGATAAATTTCTGATTGTTTATTTGAATGATATCTTGATTTTTTCCAATGACTGGGACTCTCATGTGAAACATGTTCGGACTGTGCTCCAGATTTTGAGAGAGAATGCACTGTATGTGAAGGGATCAAAGTGTCTTTTTGGCGTACAGAAGGTCTCATTTCTGGGATTCATTTTGTCTCCGTCTGTTATTGAAATGGACCCGGTCAAGGTTCAGGCCATCTGTGATTGGGTCCAACCTACTTCATTAAAGGCTCTTCAGAGATTTTTGGGTTTTGCCAATTTTTATCGTAAATTTATTGGTAATTTCTCCGGTATTGTTAAACCATTGACTGATTTGACCAAAAAGGGTTCTGATGTGGTGAATTGGCCTCCTGAGGCAGTCTCTGCGTTTCAGGAACTTAAGCAGAGATTCACTTCTGCTCTTGTTCTACGGCAGCCTGATGTTTCTCTACCGTTTCAGGTGGAGGTTGATGCCTCTGAAATTGGGGCAGGTGCCATTTTGTCCCAAAGAGATCCAGAGACCTCTAAGAGTAACCCTTGTGCCTTTTTCTCTCGAAAATTTTCTCCAACTGAACGTAATTATGACGTGGGTAATCGGGAGTTATTTGCCATGAAGTGGGCCTTTGAAGAGTGGAGACATTGGCTGGAAGGAGCCAAACATCAGGTGGTGGTCCTCACGGACCATAAGAATCTGGTTTATCTCGAATCAGCCAAGCGACTTAATCCTAGACATGCCAGGTGGGCCTTGTTTTTCACACGTTTTAATTTTGTGGTTTCTTTTCTTCCTGGCGCTAAAAATGTTAAGGCGGATGCCCTCTCGAGGAGTTTCTTTGTGGACTCTCCTGAGTTATCTGATCCTACTGTTATTTTGAAAGAGGGTGTAGTTCTTTCCGCCATCTCGCCCAATTTGAGACTGGCTCTGGAAGGGTGTCAGGAGGATAAACCTGAGCGCTGCCCTATTGGGAAATTGTTTGTCCCAGACCAGTGTAAGAAGAGTGTGATGTCTGAGATTCATTGTTCCGCATTGGCTGGTCATCCCGGGATTTTTAGTACCAGAGACTTGGTGAGTCGGTCCTTTTGGTGGCCTACTTTGTCTCGTGACGTCAGGGAATTTGTGCAGTCCTGTGGGACTTGCTCTCGCTCCAAGCCTTGCTCTCGCTCTAGTGGTTTGTTAATGCCATTACCTGTGCCCAAGAGGCCATGGACCCATATCTCTATGGATTTTATTTCCGACCTCCCTGTTTCTCAGAGAATGACTGTTATCTGGGTAATCTGTGATAGGTCTTCCAAGATGATACATCTTTTGCCATTACATAAGTTACCTTCCTCCTCCAAATTGGTGCCTTTGTTCCTTCAGCACGTGGTTCGGTTACATGGCATTCCGGAGAACATTGTGTCTGACAGAGGAGTCCAGTTTGTTTCCAGATTTTGGAGGACATTTTGTTCTAAACTTGGTGTTCAATTATCTTTCTCCTCTGCTTTTCATCCTCAGACCAATGGACAAACCGAGAGAACAAACCAGACCTTGGAGACTTATTTGAGATGTTTTGTGTCTGCTGATCAAGATGACTGGGTCTCTTTTTTGCCTTTGGCTGAGTTTGCTCTTAATAATAGTGCTAGCTCTGCCACCTTGATGTCTCCATTTTTCTGCAATTTTGGGTTTCACCCTCGATTTTCGTCAGGACAGGCGGAGGCTTCTGTCTGTCCGGGTGTTGACTCTGTTGTGGAGCGAATGCAGCAGATTTGGGACCAGGTAGTGGAGAGGTTGTCTCTCTCTCAGGAGAAGGCCCAACGGTTTGCCAACCGGCATAGGACTGATGGTCCTCGGTTTAAAGTGAGGGACTTGGTTTGGTTGTCCTCAAGAAATATCCCTATGAGGGTTGCATCTCCAAAGTTTAAGCCTAGGTTCATTGGACCTTATAAGATCATGTAGATTCTTAATCCTGTTTCCTTCCGTTTACTTCTTCCAGGGACATTTAAGATCCATAACGTTTTCCACAAGTCCTTATTGAAGAGGTTTGTCAAGCCAGTGGTTCCTATGGCTGCGCCTCCTGACCCTGTTTTGGTTGAGGGCAGTCTGGAGTATGTGGTTGAGAAAATATTGGATTCTCGTTTTTCTAGACAGAAACTCCAGTATTTGGTTAAGTGGAGAGGTTATGGTCAGGAGGACAATTCTTGGGTGTTTGCTTCGGACATCCATGCTAGGAGACTGATTCGTGCCTATCACCGAGCTCATCCTGATCGGCCTGGTTGCACAAGTGAGGGTTCGGTGACCACTCCTCAAGGGGGGTACTGTTATGAATGTGCTAGAGATGGTTTCTGAGCAGAGGCTCCCTCTGGTGGTTACAGACAGTACTGAACCTTTCAGCGAGGAATGGCAATCTGGGATCGCTGACTGAACTGATATAAGGGAGGTTCCCTCCCATGATGGTTGCCGGTGATCAATTGTTCTTGTCTCAATTGTGGTTCCTGGTTCATTTGGAAGTTTGCTGAGTCTTGCCTGCATCTTCTGCTATCAGATAAGATATTTTATGCTTTTGTTTTTGTGCTTGCTTTTTGCATTGTTCCCTGCACTTCTGTGGAGGTCAGCCAGGTCCCCTCCAGGGGCTTGTGCTCCTCTCAGTTTATCTGAAGCCACTGTTATTTGTTCATTTGCTTTTTCCTGTTTTTTCAGTGGCTGCGGCTTGTTTTGTTACACCAGAGATCTGATTTAGGTGGTAGAGATCGTGTGATCTCAGGTGTTTTTGCAATCAGAAGAGTTGGTATTTTTTAGGTTTTTTTTGGATTGCAGTATCCTTTCCTGTACTTTTCTGTCTAGACAGATTGGGCCCCAGTGTTTTCTCATTCTATTTTCTGTCTGTGTACGTGCTTTTTCTTGTCTAACCGCCATTACATGTTTGGGGGCTTCCTATTTTCTTTGGGGATCTGCTCCGGGGCAGATAGCTTTCATCTTTCTGCCTTTAGGTGTAGTTATCTCTCACGCTGTGACGAGGCGTCTAGGATCAATGTAGGAACGCTCCACGGCTACCTCTAGTTGTGTAGTTAGTTCAGGTTACTGCAATCCAATAAGTTCCAGCCTCTCTGGTGTATTGCTGTTTTTGCTTATTCTCCTCAGCTGCCAAAACACAACAGTGCCCCCCTTGGAAAAGAAGGTGACACAAAAGATCAAGGTGACACGAAGGGAAGTCAACCAACTAACAGAAATACAGAAGGGTGTAAAGATCAAGAATAAGACCAAGCTGGACAAGTACAAAGGCCTGACCCCATCTGAAGCCCTAGAGACTGCAAAACAAAGGCTTACAGCACCCGCTGCAGGACTAGAGAGATACACTAGAGAAGCTGAGACCAAGAATGTAAATGCCATGTTCTCCAAAGAACCATCCAAGGTGTATTCCCAACTTCAGAGTAACAGCACGAAGGCAGCAACTCCACCAATAGCAGAGACTGAACAATACTGGAGGAACTTATGGGAGAAGAAAAAAACGCACAAAACCAGTGCAATGTGGCTGCAAAATCTGAGCAACCACCTAGATCAAGAACCAGTCACTATTACAGAAGCAGACATCCAACAGTGGGTCAAGAACATGAAGAGCTGGACAGCACCTGGCCCAGACATGATCTACACCTACTGGCTAAAGAAATTAACAGTGGTACATGAACGCATGGCAAAGCAGATGAACCAACTGCTAGAAGCAGGCCACCACCCAGCTTGGATAATACAAGGAAGAACAGTGCTGATCATGAAGTACCCTCACAAATGAACAATTCCATCCAACTACTGCCCAATAACCTGCCTTTTAACAACATGGAAACTCCTGTCAGGCATCATAGCCACCAAGCTACAGAACCATATGAACCAGTACATGAATCCAGCTCAGAAAGGCATTGGGACCAATGTAAGGGGTGACATAGGATTACTGCCTTGCTCTGCTCCCCAATAGTTCTTAATGTGTAACTGTTTACATTTGTTGATTACTGTAATGTTGTTGTTAACACTCAGTGGTATTGCCACATGTAAAATATATATTACCCCCATAGTCAATGGTACTGCCACACTCTTTTCTGTGTTACCATTTTATGTACAATGTGATATATGTGTTTTGTTCCTTTATTGTACAATTGTATTTATGCCTGGTAGATAGGGACAGTCCTTTCAGACACTAGAGGGGGGGTACTTTAGTGTTTATAGTTCTGGGTAAGTGTAGTTTCCTTTGGGGCCATTAGATGGGGGGCATACTAGTGAGCCTTATTAGTGTAAGTCTAAGTGAGTTAACAAGGGGTTAACATAGGAGGGGCTGTCGGGTGATAAGCTGCAGGTCTTAGGGAAGTTTAGTCAGACGGGGTCAGGGTGCTTGAGGTGTCCACACAGGCTCTAAGTCCAGGACGGCTTGACAGCCCCATAATGTTTTGCAAGTGATAGTCCTGGGTATCCGCAGTTGTAGGACAGAAGAACAGTGGGACAACAGAATGAAGAAGTTATGGCAACTGATTGCCTGGGCAGATGCCAGGGGGTCCGAAGACAGATGGACCATGGAGCTAATGGGACCAGTGCGTGAGAAAGTAAGGAATGATGAAGCTTCACAGGGAACAGTACGGACGGGTCGGATGCTTTGTCAGAGGTAGCCTAGCTTAGTGACTGATGATCTCTATTCTGGGGCAAAGCAGGCAGAGGGAATTATCATTGTGGCGAGGTTGAGCCGGGAGGAAGCTGAGAAGCATTCTAATACGGTCCGATCTGGGCGCGTACTGCAAGGAAATGTCAGCAGTGCAGGGAAAGTTGAGGAATACCGTTTGGAAGAATATGTAACCCGAAATGTATCAACTGTGGATAAGCTGTGCAAAGTTTATAGTAAAAAAAACCCATTCCAGTTGCAATGGACTGTGTCTCATTTGATGGGGGTCGCCGTGGAAAGGAATCTTCCTTGTCTGAGAAGTGCATAGAGGGACCTGAACCTAGAGATACAGGTACGCACAGCAATGGACTTGTCATGTATAGTGTACAGTTCCTATAGCGTCTTGTGCTTGGGTGCGAGGAAAACACAGGAGACACAGGTTGATATGAAATGACTTGTATTGCTTCATACAAGCATGCTGAAAAGTTCACACAGTTTGCAGGAACAGCGACAGGAGACACAGCAGGCCAGAGTAACTTCAAGCACTACAATAAATCTCCAAAGCAGGTTCAGGATCTCTTCTCTGTACCGTACTTCCTCTGCAAACATGGATTCACCAAACAGCAGGTTTCCAGAGTCCAAAAGTGTTCCAAGGTTCCTCAGTAGGGAATAGCTGGAGTACAAGTCCAAGGTTTCCAGAAGTCAGGTCACAGACTGACTGAGGCTTGATTCAGGAGCACTGATTGTTCAGCTGAGGCTGCTTAAGAAGCAAGAGGGAAGAATCAGGGCGGGAACATGAAAACTGGAAACTCCATATTAACTGAGGGCAAGAGCTGCAGAAAGACAGAAAGCAAAATGGCCGACGGAAAACTGAGTTTCAAGGAACATGTCAACAGAGACAAAGAACCTTACATTACTCCCCCCTTAGGGACAACCTCCGGATGACCTCAGACCAGGCTTGTCAGGGTACCTCTGATGAAACTGGTGGAGCAGGCGAGGAGCATTTACATTATTGACTGGTTCCCATGAGTTGTCCTCCACTGGGTAGCCCTGCCATTTAATCAAATATTGCAACTGATTTCTGTACAACCTGGAATCTAGAATCCTTTCCACCATAAATTCTTCCTGACCATCGACCAGCACTGGGTCAGGGCAAGGAGAAGAACGTCCAGGAAACGTATTGGGTGTTGCAGCCTTTAGTAGGGATACATGAAAGACAGGGTGGATTCTCATAGTTCTGGGCAGTTGAAGACGACAAGCAACAGCACTTATAATCTTATTGATCTTATAAGGTCCAATGTACTTATGTCCCAATTTAGACGATGGAATCTTTAATTTAAGATTTTGGTTGACAGCCAGACCAAATCTCCTACCTTGAAAGCTGGTGCAGGTTTACAAAATTTATCTGCTGCTTTCTTGTACCTTTCCTGAGCCAATTCTAGATTTTCCTTTAGAAGATCCATATTCTTTTGTAAAGAAGTGATTCTTTCAGCCACTGCCGGCAAGGGCGTATCTATGGGAAATCGAGGAAGAATGTTAGGATGATAACCTAGATTGGAGTAAAAAGGAGACTGCTTAGTGGAGGCGCTCTGAGAGTTGTTATAAGAGAACTCAGCCAGTGGAAGTAGATCCACCCAATCATCCTGTAGGTGGCAGATAAAACAGCGGAGATACTGCTCCAGGGTCTGATTGGTTCGTTCTGTCTGTCCATTAGTCTGGGGATGAAAAGCAGAAGAAAGGTTTACTTTAATGTCCAATGCTGCACAGAAATTTTGCCAAAACCTTGAAGTGAATTGCAACCCTCGATCCGAAATGACCTCATCCGGTACTCCATGTAAGCGAAACACATTCTTAATCATCAAGTCTGATGTCTGTTTTGCAGTGGGTAAGCCGACACAAGGGATAAAATGAGCTGCCTTTGTTAGACGGTCAACCACCACTAGAATGGTGTTCTTCCCTTGAGAGGTTGGTAACTCCACAATGAAGTCCATAGAAATGGATCCCCACGGGCGGGACGGGTGGGAAGAGGTTGCAACAGACCAGTTGGTGAGGAGCGAGGTGTTTTGCATCTTGCACAGACTTCACATGAAGTGACATAGTTTAAGACATCTTTCCTGTAAGTGGGCCACCAAAAGAAACGAGAAAGAAATTCTTGTGTCTTTAGAATTCCCCTAAAGCCCGGCTATCTTGGAATCGTGGATGAGTTGCAATACTCTCAATCTGACTGTTTCAGGTATATACAGACGTTGTCCCTGAATCCACACACCATTCTTAAAGACAAGACTTAAGTCCCTTGGGGGTTGAGCCAACAAAGAATCCGCATGGTATGCTTCCTTGATGTCCTTAAGTAGGTCTTCATTATGAATCACTCCCAGGAATCTAGAGTCAGGAAGAATAGTCTTAAGAGGAGTAAGTGGACGTGTCTCTGCTGAATGAATCCTAGAGAGTGCATCAGCCTTTCCATTGCGCGATCCTGGTCTATAAGAAATGACAAAATTAAATTGGTTTAGGAAAAGATTCCAGCGAGCCAGGCACTTAGCCGACCTGATAAATTCAAGGTTACGATGGTCTGTCAGGACGACTATTTGCTGTGCAGCCCCCTGAAGAAGGTGTCTCCATTCCTTGAAGGCGGCAATAATGGCCAACAATTCTCTATTGCCCACATCGTAGTTCCTCTCAGCCGAAGACAACTGCTGGGAAAAGAAGGCACAGGGATGCAAGACATTCTTCTCACCTGTTCTCTGAGAGAGTATAGCTCCAACGGCACAGTCTGAAGCATCCACCTCTATTATGAAGGCAAGCTCGGGGTTGGGATGTACTAAGATAGGTGCGGTGGTAAATTTATCCTTTAAACAGGAAAATGCTTCCTGAGCTTGCGGGGTCCAGGAGAACCTAGACTGTTTCCGGGTAAGTTGGGTGATAGGTGACACTACCTCAGAAAAATTCTTAATGAAACGTCTATAGAAGTTGGCAAACCCGATGAAACGCTGCACCTCCTTCACATTTTTAGGAATTGGCCAATCCTTGATGGCTTGGGTCTTGCTTCCATCCATACTAATCCCTTGCGTAGATAGTACATACCCCAGAAATTGAATTTCGGTCCTATGGAATTCACATTTTTCAAGTTTGATGTAGAGATGGTTTTGTCTTAGGCGTTCTAAGACCATTCTCACATGTCCATGATGTTCCTCTGTGGAGTTAGAAAAAATTAGAATATCATCCAGATAAATCATCACAAATGTATCTAGGAGATCCCTGAAGATATCATTCACGAAGTGTTGGAAAGTGGCTGGGGCGGTACTCAGACCAAAAGGCATAACTAGATATTCAAAGTGTCCATAGCGTGACCTGAAAGCAGTCTTCCATTCATCCCCAGGTCTAATACGGACCAAGTTATAGGCCCCACGGAGATCCAGTTTAGAGAAAATTTTGGCATGCCGCACTCTCTCCAACAACTCAGGGATTAAAGGCAATGGATAACGGTTTCTAATAGTAACCTTATTGAGTTCCCTATAGTCTATGCAGGGTCTCAGAGATCCATCTTTCTTCTTCACAAAGAAGATGGGTGCACCTGCGGGAGATGAAGAGGGGCGTATGAAGCCCTTGGCTAAATTTTCGTCTATATAATCCTTCAAAGCTTTTAGCTCGGGCCCCGCTAGGGGGTAGATCTTACCAAAAGGTATCTCGGCTCCAGGCAATAATTCAATTGGACAATCATATGGACGGTGAGGAGGAAGCTGATCAGCGTTCTTCTTGTCACATAAATCCACATAGTCCTGGTATACAGCTGGTAGTTCAGGGACTGACATGGTTCCTTTAGGAACAGAGCAAGCTGAAACTCCTTGACTCATCTGTTTCTCCGGAAAGTGTAATTCCTTGGTCTCCCAGTTAATCGTAGGATTCTGCGCCTGCAGCCATGGTAGCCCTAGAATAATGGGAAAGTGGGGAGAAGAGATAAGCAAAAAAGACATTTTCTCCTGATGATCTTTACCCATAAGGACCCTCAAAGGCTCTGTTTCTTGATCCACTGGTCCAGAAGTCAGTAGAGAGCCATCCACAGTCTCCATCTGTACTGGAGTAGCCTTCTTCACTGAACGTATCCCCTGTTTCAGAGCAAAGGAGATATCCATAAAATTTCCACTTGCTCCTGAGTCGATCATAGCAGAGCTAGACACCCAGACTGAGTCAACCCAGAGTTTGATGGAAAGGAAGCAATGAGAACTGTTTCTTTTACAACTCAGCTGGGACACCGCTGAGGAAACTTGAAAAATTGCAGCGTTTATACCGTCATCGTCCCCAGAACTAACAGAGTTTAAGTCAGAGAAATCAAGATCTCTTGCAGCAGATCTCTCTGGAGCCTGAGGCTCGGACATGACAGAGCTCCTCTCGCAACACTCACAGTGAATGACTGCTGCAGTAGTCTTACGAGAACGGCTGGGGCAGTTTATAATGAAGTGCCCTGACTTACCACAGTAGAAACATAGATTTTCCTTCATACTATGTTCTTTGCGTGCATCACTAACCCGTCTTTGTAAAAAGTCCACCTGCATGGGTTCAGGTTCTGGTTCCCTTGTGATCCTACTCAAAGGTTCCTTAGCTGAGGAGGGAGGTCGTAAAAGGTTAGTCCGATTATTTTCGAACCATCTCTCTTGTCTGCGTTCAGTCAGACGAGCATCAATACGGATACAATAGTTAATAAAGTCACCTAACGCAGTGGGAGGGTCGGCACGAGCAAGTTCATCCTTAATCAGTGGAGACAACCCTTTCCGAAAAATAGAGTTTTTAGCGGAAGTGTCCCAAGTGGTATCAAGAGCCCATCTCCTGAAATCCAGGGCATATTCGGCTACTGAACGCTTACCTTGGCGCAAAGTTAACATGGCTGCTTCAGCTGTTGCACCTCGATTGGGGTCATCAAACACCTGCCCCATGGCTGAAATAAAAGCATCAAGGTGATTCAAACAATCATCCTCAGTCTCAATCAGAGGGTTTGCCCACATCAAAGCCTTATTGGTAAGCAACATGATTATAGTAAGCACTTTGGATCGTTCAGTGGGAAATTGTGAAGCATGTGCAGAGAAAAATAAATTGCATTGATTAATAAATCCCCTGAATTTCTCACGTTCACCACCAAAACAAAAAGGAGGTAATTTGGGGATCCCAGAACTCGGGGTTATGGCAGGAGCCTGGGCTCGTTCCTCTAGAGCCTCAATCCTGGCTCGCAATTCCTGGGTAGTCTGTCCAAACACTTGCAAATTATGATTAGTGAGGTCCTGTAGGCTTGCAAAACGGGTTTTTAAAGTCTGTACATCTGAAAGGATTGTATCAGTCACTCCGCAAAGTTCCTTTATGCGGGCATCCATCTTCCAGATCTTTTAAGGCAGAAGTGCTGGAAGGAGAAGGAAAAAAAAAACAAAAAAACAATAGTGTTTACCTGTGGTAACACTCCAGAGTAAAATTTTAAGGGAATGCGCTCACCTGGAATGGTTGTGAGAAGTCACAACCACTGTCATCACATAAGGTATTAAACGGACATCTGATATCCACAGTCACAGCAGACACGGCTTTCCCAGACCCAGCAGACACTAAACATTGGCTCCTGAATCTTGTCATGTATAGTGTACAGTTCCTATAGCGTCTTGTGCTTGGGTGCGAGGAAAACACAGGAGACACAGGTTGATATGAAATGACTTGTATTGCTTCATACAAGCATGCTGAAAAGTTCACACAGTTTGCAGGAACAGCGACAGGAGACACAGCAGGCCAGAGTAACTTCAAGCACTACAATAAATCTCCAAAGCAGGTTCAGGATCTCTTCTCTGTACCGTACTTCCTCTGCAAACATGGATTCACCAAACAGCAGGTTTCCAGAGTCCAAAAGTGTTCCAAGGTTCCTCAGTAGGGAATAGCTGGAGTACAAGTCCAAGGTTTCCAGAAGTCAGGTCACAGACTGACTGAGGCTTGATTCAGGAGCACTGATTGTTCAGCTGTGGCTGCTTAAGAAGCAAGAGGGAAGAATCAGGGCGGGAACATGAAAACTGGAAACTCCATATTAACTGAGGGCAAGAGCTGCAGAAAGACAGAAAGCAAAATGGCCGACGGAAAACTGAGTTTCAAGGAACATGTCAACAGAGACAAAGAACCTTACAGGACTTTATGTTTCTGTAGGGGACGGCCAGGACACTGATGCTGAAACAACTGTGGTCATGAATATAGTCCTTGCCAACCCTTACACCAACACCAGAGGCTCTAAGCACCAGCTCCTAGTAGATAGAGCAGTCACTCAAAACTCAAGATCCAGACAGACCAATCTCAGCACAGAAAACCACCACGAGAAAAACAGCCTCACGGTCAGGATAAATTATATAATCTTTATTGACAAAATTTGTTAAAATATTACAGGGACAAATGGCAGGGGAAAGGGAATTGTAGCAGAAATAGCAAATATGCACATAAATCAAAGATCAAATGTATACCTGCTGATAGATCTCACATAACAAAGGACAACTGTCCATATGATGAAAATCAAGGGTAAACCCATATATACTCATGTAGCCAATACACATCAGAATGTATACACAGAATCCCCATATAATTTATCAGGTAAGTACCAGGGAATAACGCAGAAATATATATATATATTATTGTAATACATAATGATGTGGAAGGCTGCTAAATATCAGATGGAATAATACAATACTAGGTAGAATCACCGAAAAAAGAACCATCTTGGCAGCCACATAGAGCGATTTACCTAAGACAGCAGGAGCATAAGATCAACAGGAACCCCGAACCCGACGCGCGTTTCGGAGCCGCTCACAGGCTCCTTCCTCAGGGGGCGTCAGGGGAGACAGAGACCCTCATCGGTATAAATGTGCTGGCTACCGGATATGACGTATCCGCATGCTAACCGAAGCAGCAAGCGACAGGCACCGCCCCCGGACGTCATCGCTCACAACACATGGGAACCACATGATGCGGCAGAAGACGCCGGGGAGAGGGGCCGGCCACAGCAGCCAAGGCCGCACGCGCAATAGCGCCAAAGTGACACAATCCACCATATTGTGTAAGGGCAAAAAAGGCCAAAAAGGGCTAAATAAAACCATGTGCCAAATCGCAGTAAACAGATCGCACCACATCCCAATGAATGCATGGTGAGAAACATGTGGGGCCCCACATATCTACACAGCAATCAAAGGGAAGTGTAAGCCGACTGAAAACAGTGTATGGCATGTACTAAAAGTACTATAACAACAAAACAATATATAATAATAACAATATGTGTATATAAAACAAAATGAAGGAAAAATAAAAAAATAAAAAATAAAAAACAAAATAACACCCAAACAATATGTGTAACACATAGAGCATAAAGATATATACATCCAACCAAACACAATATAACAAAGTGCATACCAAATATTGCACTAACCACCATATGAAAACACAATTGAAATAATATGAATTACATATGTGTAAAAATAAAGATAAAAATGAAAAATACAAAATACAAAAAACATAAATATAATATAAACAAAAATGATCTGTCTCCTCATGGACGAAGGACACTGTAGAAGAAGATGATGAAGATCATTCATATCCAGAACTGAAAAATAAAAATAAATGTAAGTATAAAATGTAAAATTCATAAAATATGTGCAAAGATGCACCACTACACTAGGGAAAATCACAAAAACGGGACAAAAGATACATTTTCATTCAATCCTTCTGGATGAATGGTACGCAAGGTCCAAATCCATCTACTTTCAAGTTGGCCTAATCTTTTAGTCAGATTGCCACCTCTAATGTTAATGTTCAAAGAGTCAATTCCACGCACTCTCAGTAGCGCCGCATCACACTGATGACGCTCTCTGAAATGGCGCGGTAAAGTTTTAAGAGTAGAGGTGTCCATACAGGAAGAAGCCGCCTGAATGCCAAGGACGTGCTCCCTAATACGTACCTTCAGTTGTCTAGTTGTGAGTCCCACATAAATGAGACCACAAGGGCAGGTGGCGTAATATATGATAAACCTTGATGTACAGGTAATCCGTTGTTTAATATTATACACCACACTGCCATCGGAATTCGTAAAGGAGGCACATCGTTCGACATTTGGACAGGCTATGCACTTGCCACATGGTACACATCCACCCGTAAATGACACATTGTCAAGAAAGGTAGTCCTTATAGAAGGAACATAGTGACTCTGCGTTAGGCGATCCCGTAGATTTTTGGCCCTCCTATAGGTGATGGATGGACGATCTGGGAGAAATTTTTTAATTACATTGTCAGCCTTCAAAATGGGCCAAGCTCTATCCAGAGCAGATTTCATGAGTTGAAATTGCGAGTGAAAGGTCGTAATAAATCTTGGCATATCAGCATTGCTAGTATTACGGGGAGTCCTATTATACAATATGTTATTACGACATGAGTGCTTAGCCCTATGATAGGCTTTTTTAATAGCTCGTCCACTATAACCCCGTGATAAAAATCTTGAACGAAGTTCACTCGCACGAATCTCAAAATCACTATCTGTGGAGCAGATGCGGCGCAGCCGTAAAAACTGCCCCACAGGAATGGCCCTAATAATGTGACGTGGGTGACACGATGACGCGTGCAACAAAGTGTTAGTCGAAGTCTTCTTACGATAAATATCAGTTTGAATATTACCACCAATACCTTTTTTAATGGTAACATCAAGAAAGTCAATGGACTGACTATCCCACACCAGGGAAAGATAGATATTAAGATCATTGTTGTTTAATGAGGTGACGAACTGCACAAGGTCAACAGATGTGCCCTGCCAGACAAAGAAGATATCGTCGATATAGCGTGCCCAAAATAGGACACGATCAATCGACCCCTGTTTGTCCGACAGGAAGAGATCCCTCTCCCACAACCCCAGGAAGAGGCAGGCATAGGCGGGCGCAAAGGCCGCACCCATCGCGGTCCCCTGGAGCTGTAGGTAAAAGGATCCCTTAAACACAAAAAAGTTGTGTGTGAGAGTGAACTCTAGTAACTCCAGGATGAGATCCCTCAATCCCTCTGGGATGTTAGAAGTTGTCAAAAAGAAACGAGTGGCTCTAAGGCCATCAACATGCCTGATGTTGGTATATAAGGATTCAACATCAACTGAAGCCAATAGAGTATCACTCTCAAGACACATCCCGTCAACCCTGCGCAGTAAGTCCCCTGTATCTTGGAGGAAGGAAGGGAGGCTTGTTACCAATGGCTGTAAGTAGTAATCTACCCATTGGTTGACTTTCTCCAAGAAATTCCCTCTCCCAGATATGATTGGTCTGCCGGTGGTGCTACCTCGTTCTTATGTATTTTGGGCAGGAGGTACAGTGTAGAGATTGTAGGTTCCTTCACAGTGAGTGCTGAAACCAGCTCCTTGGTGACAATGCCAGTGTCTATGGCCTTCTTAAGGATGGAATCAAGCTGCATAATATATGCAGAGAGGGGATTGTATGTCAACTTTCTATAGCACTTAGAGTTATTTAACTGTCTAAAAGCCTCCCTCTCATACATATCTTTAGGCCACACTACGACATTGCCACCTTTATCCGCCGGCTTCAGCACTACATCCGGAAGCTCCTGTAGAGCTTTAAGACGAACTCTTTCCACTTTCGTCAAATTATCACCCCTGCCAAATTTGGGTATTTTTAAGAAGTCATCGGTCACCACCCGGACAAACGTATCCACACTGGCACAAGAAGACAAGGGAGGGAATTTCTGAGAGCGTATACGAATAGATGGAGGAATCTTACCTCCAAGGCCATTATGTTCATTAGCCAATTCCTCTAAGGTTCTTACAGCCTCCTGTTCCTCCTCTGTGGGGAAAAGATGGTGAAATTCACTATTATAAAAGTATCTTTTAAACAACAATGATCTGGCAAACAGATGTAAGTCCTTCACCGCCGTGAATGTATCAAACCCCGGTGTGGGAGAGAAAGAGAGACCTCTACCCAAAAGAGAAAGATCCACCTCAGTGAGAACATGATTACTTAGGTTGATCACCTTATTATCTCTCCTATGCGCCTCAGTAGAATTATTGAATTGTCTCTTGTACGGATGGTATGAATGGTCACGCAATCTGTGCCCTTCAACCGCTGCCTCAGAGGCAACAGAAGTAAGTGAAACATCCGACCGACCGCTCATAGAGGACAAAGACACACTGGAAGGTGCTTTGTGTATATTAGAATTATTATTTTTCCTCCAGAGATAGACCTTCCCCGTCCGGTAGTCTCTCAAATCTCTATTGTATTTCACCAATTGATTCGCCTGGATTTTCTTAACCATAGTGTCCATTGTTTTATCCAGGTCAACTTCAAATTGTTGAACTCTATCAGTAGAACATCCCTTACGTATGTCTTCCTGAGCTGTATCAATGGAAGAATCCAGCTCAGTTATTTTAGTAGAGTTCAAATCAATCAATAATTGGAGAAAAATCAAAGAACACTGGTTGCACGCATCCTCCCATTTAGAAACAAATTGTGTATCGTCAACAGGGAAAGTGGGAACAACCCTGACCCTTAGACCTCTTGGAATCATTTTGTGGGAAACATATTTCTCCAAGAATGTCCTGTTCCACCATAGTCTGGACCTTTTTTCCAACAACAGTTTCATATTATGAAATTTATCATCCCAGCTGCGATCTCCCACTGATGGAATATCACTCGCCCCAGTGCCAAAAACCTGATCAAGTTGATTGAGCCAAGTTTTTTCCTTTGCTCGATAGTCCATTATGTCCACAATATAGAAACCTGTGCATAACACAGCAAATATTAGATAGTAGAAAGAAAATGCGAACATCATAATGCATGTAAGAGATGTTAATTATACCCAACATGGAAATTAGAAGCATGCATATTGAAAACGGACATGTGAAGACCAGCTGTACATAATACAGAAAACCACCACGAGAAAAACAGCCTCACGGTCAGGATAAATTATATAATCTTTATTGACAAAATTTGTTAAAATATTACAGGGACAAATGGCAGGGGAAAGGGAATTGTAGCAGAAATAGCAAATATGCACATAAATCAAAGATCAAATGTATACCTGCTGATAGATCTCACATAACAAAGGACAACTGTCCATATGATGAAAATCAAGGGTAAACCCATATATACTCATGTAGCCAATACACATCAGAATGTATACACAGAATCCCCATATAATTTATCAGGTAAGTACCAGGGAATAACGCAGAAATATATATATATATTATTGTAATACATAATGATGTGGAAGGCTGCTAAATATCAGATGGAATAATACAATACTAGGTAGAATCACCGAAAAAAGAACCATCTTGGCAGCCACATAGAGCGATTTACCTAAGACAGCAGGAGCATAAGATCAACAGGAACCCCGAACCCGACGCGCGTTTCGGAGCCGCTCACAGGCTCCTTCCTCAGGGGGCGTCAGGGGAGACAGAGACCCTCATCGGTATAAATGTGCTGGCTACCGGATATGACGTATCCGCATGCTAACCGAAGCAGCAAGCGACAGGCACCGCCCCCGGACGTCATCGCTCACAACACATGGGAACCACATGATGCGGCAGAAGACGCCGGGGAGAGGGGCCGGCCACAGCAGCCAAGGCCGCACGCGCAATAGCGCCAAAGTGACACAATCCACCATATTGTGTAAGGGCAAAAAAGGCCAAAAGGGCTAAATAAAACCATGTGCCAAATCGCAGTAAACAGATCGCACCACATCCCAATGAATGCATGGTGAGAAACATGTGGGGCCCCACATATCTACACAGCAATCAAAGGGAAGTGTAAGCCGACTGAAAACAGTGTATGGCATGTACTAAAAGTACTATAACAACAAAACAATATATAATAATAACAATATGTGTATATAAAACAAAATGAAGGAAAAATAAAAAAATAAAAATAAAAAAACAAAATAACACCCAAACAATATGTGTAACACATAGAGCATAAAGATATATACATCCAACCAAACACAATATAACAAAGTGCATACCAAATATTGCACTAACCACCATATGAAAACACAATTGAAATAATATGAATTACATATGTGTAAAAATAAAGATAAAAATGAAAAATACAAAATACAAAAAACATAAATATAATATAAACAAAAATGATCTGTCTCCTCATGGACGAAGGACACTGTAGAAGAAGATGATGAAGATCATTCATATCCAGAAATGAAAAATAAAAATAAATGTAAGTATAAAATGTAAAATTCATAAAATATGTGCAAAGATGCACCACTACACTAGGGAAAATCACAAAAACGGGACAAAAGATACATTTTCATTCAATCCTTCTGGATGAATGGTACGCAAGGTCCAAATCCATCTACTTTCAAGTTGGCCTAATCTTTTAGTCAGATTGCCACCTCTAATGTTAATGTTCAAAGAGTCAATTCCACGCACTCTCAGTAGCGCCGCATCACACTGATGACGCTCTCTGAAATGGCGCGGTAAAGTTTTAAGAGTAGAGGTGTCCATACAGGAAGAAGCCGCCTGAATGCCAAGGACGTGCTCCCTAATACGTACCTTCAGTTGTCTAGTTGTGAGTCCCACATAAATGAGACCACAAGGGCAGGTGGCGTAATATATGATAAACCTTGATGTACAGGTAATCCATTGTTTAATATTATACACCACACTGCCATCGGAATTCGTAAAGGAGGCACATCGTTCGACATTTGGACAGGCTATGCACTTGCCACATGGTACACATCCACCCGTAAATGACACATTGTCAAGAAAGGTAGTCCTTATAGAAGGAACATAGTGACTCTGCGTTAGGCGATCCCGTAGATTTTTGGCCCTCCTATAGGTGATGGATGGACGATCTGGGAGAAATTTTTTAATTACATTGTCAGCCTTCAAAATGGGCCAAGCTCTATCCAGAGCAGATTTCATGAGTTGAAATTGCGAGTGAAAGGTCGTAATAAATCTTGGCATATCAGCATTGCTAGTATTACGGGGAGTCCTATTATACAATATGTTATTACGACATGAGTGCTTAGCCCTATGATAGGCTTTTTTAATAGCTCGTCCACTATAACCCCGTGATAAAAATCTTGAACGAAGTTCACTCGCACGAATCTCAAAATCACTATCTGTGGAGCAGATGCGGCGCAGCCGTAAAAACTGCCCACAGGAATGGCCTAATAATGTGACGTGGGTGACACGATGACGCTGCAACAAAGTGTTAGTCGAAGTCTTCTTACAGATAATATCAGTTTGAATATTACCACCAATACCTTTTTTAATGGTAACATCAAGAAAGTCAATGGACTGACTATCCACACCAGGGAAAGATAGATATTAAGATCATTGTTGTTTAATGAGGTGACGAATGCACAAGGTCAACAGATGTGCCCTGCCAGACAAAGAAGATATCGTCGATATAGCGTGCCCAAATAGGACACGATCAATCGACCCTGTTTGTCCGACAGGAAGAGATCCCTCTCCCACAACCCCAGGAGAGGCAGGCATAGGCGGGCGCAAAGGCCGCACCCATCCGGTCCCCTGGAGCTGTAGGTAAAAGGATCCCTTAAACACAAAAAAGTTGTGTTGAGAGTGAACTCTAGTACTCCAGGATGAGATCCCTCAATCCCTCTGGATGTTAGAAGTTGTCAAAAAGAAACGAGTGGCTCTAAGGCCATCAACATGCTGATGTTGGTATATAAGGATTCAACATCAACTGAAGCCAATAGAGTATCACTCTCAAGACACATCCCGTCAACCCTGCGCAGTAAGTCCCTGTATCTTGGGAAGGAAGGGAGGCTTGTTACCAATGGCTGTAAGTAGTAATCTACCATTGGTTGACTTTCTCCAAAAATTCCCTCTCCCAGATATGATTGGTCTGCCGGTGGTGCTACCTCGTTCTTATGTATTTTGGGCAGGAGGTACAGTGTAGAGATTGTAGGTTCCTTCACAGTGAGTGCTGAAACCAGCTCCTTGGTGACAATGCCAGTGTCTATGGCCTTCTTAAGGATGGAATCAAGCTGCATAATATATGCAGAGAGGGGATTGTATGTCAACTTTCTATAGCACTTAGAGTTATTTAACTGTCTAAAAGCCTCCTCTCATACATATCTTTTAGGCCACACTACGACATTGCCACCTTTATCCGCCGGCTTCAGCACTACATCCGAAGCTCCTGTAGAGCTTTAAGACGAACTCTTTCCACTTTCGTCAAATTATCACCCCTGCCAAATTTGGGTATTTTTGGCCTTGGAGGTAAGATTCCTCCATCTATTCGTATACGCTCTCAGAAATTCCCTCCCTTGTCTTCTTGTGCCAGTGTGGATACGTTTGTCCGGGTGGTGACCGATGACTTCTTAAAAATACCCAAATTTGGCAGGGGTGATAATTTGACGAAAGTGGAAAGAGTTCGTCTTAAAGCTCTACAGGAGCTTCCGGATGTAGTGCTGAAGCCGGCGGATAAAGGTGGCAATGTCGTAGTGTGGCCTAAAGATATGTATGAGAGGGAGGCTTTTAGACAGTTAAATAACTCTAAGTGCTATAGAAAGTTGACATACAATCCCCTCTCTGCATATATTATGCAGCTTGATTCATCCTTAAGAAGGCCATAGACACTGGCATTGTCACCAAGGAGCTGGTTTCAGCACTCACTGTGAAGGAACCTACAATCTCTACACTGTACCTCCTGCCCAAAATACATAAGAACGAGGTAGCACCACCCGGCAGACCAATCATATCTGGGAGAGGGAATTTCTTGGAGAAAGTCAACCAATGGGTAGATTACTACTTACAGCCATTGGTAACAAGCCTCCCTTCCTTCCTCCAAGATACAGGGGACTTACTGCGCAGGGTTGACGGGATGTGTCTTGAGAGTGATACTCTATTGGCTTCAGTTGATGTTGAATCCTTATATACCAACATCAGGCATGTTGATGGCCTTAGAGCCACTCGTTTCTTTTTGACAACTTCTAACATCCCAGAGGGATTGAGGGATCTCATCCTGGAGTTACTAGAGTTCACTCTCACACACAACTTTTTTGTGTTTAAGGGATCCTTTTACCTACAGCTCCAGGGGACCGCGATGGGTGCGGCCTTTGCGCCCGCCTATGCCTGCCTCTTCCTGGGGTTGTGGGAGAGGGATCTCTTCCTGTCGGACAAACAGGGGTCGATTGATCGTGTCCTATTTTGGGCACGCTATATCGACGATATCTTCTTTGTCTGGCAGGGCACATCTGTTGACCTTGTGCAGTTCGTCACCTCATTAAACAACAATGATCTTAATATCTATCTTTCCCTGGTGTGGGATAGTCAGTCCATTGACTTTCTTGATGTTACCATTAAAAAAGGTATTGGTGGTAATATTCAAACTGATATTTATCGTAAGAAGACTTCGACTAACACTTTGTTGCACGCGTCATCGTGTCACCCACGTCACATTATTAGGGCCATTCCTGTGGGGCAGTTTTTACGGCTGCGCCGCATCTGCTCCACAGATAGTGATTTTGAGATTCGTGCGAGTGAACTTCGTTCAAGATTTTTATCACGGGGTTATAGTGGACGAGCTATTAAAAAAGCCTATCATAGGGCTAAGCACTCATGTCGTAATAACATATTGTATAATAGGACTCCCCGTAATACTAGCAATGCTGATATGCCAAGATTTATTACGACCTTTCACTCGCAATTTCAACTCATGAAATCTGCTCTGGATAGAGCTTGGCCCATTTTGAAGGCTGACAATGTAATTAAAAAATTTCTCCCAGATCGTCCATCCATCACCTATAGGAGGGCCAAAAATCTACGGGATCGCCTAACGCAGAGTCACTATGTTCCTTCTATAAGGACTACCTTTCTTGACAATGTGTCATTTACGGGTGGATGTGTACCATGTGGCAAGTGCATAGCCTGTCCAAATGTCGAACGATGTGCCTCCTTTACGAATTCCGATGGCAGTGTGGTGTATAATATTAAACAACGGATTACCTGTACATCAAGGTTTATCATATATTACGCCACCTGCCCTTGTGGTCTCATTTATGTGGGACTCACAACTAGACAACTGAAGGTACGTATTAGGGAGCACGTCCTTGGCATTCAGGCGGCTTCTTCCTGTATGGACACCTCTACTCTTAAAACTTTACCGCGCCATTTCAGAGAGCGTCATCAGTGTGATGCGGCGCTACTGAGAGTGCGTGGAATTGACTCTTTGAACATTAACATTAGAGGTGGCAATCTGACTAAAAAATTAGGCCAACTTGAAAGTAGATGGATTTGGACCTTGCGTACCATTCATCCAGAAGGATTGAATGAAAATGTATCTTTTGTCCCGTTTTTGTGATTTTCCCTAGTGTAGTGGTGCATCTTTGCACATATTTTATGAATTTTACATTTTATACTTACATTTATTTTTATTTTTCAGTTCTGGATATGAATGATCTTCATCATCTTCTTCTACAGTGTCCTTCGTCCATGAGGAGACAGATCATTTTTGTTATATTATATTTATGTTTTTTGTATTTTGTATTTTTCATTTTTATCTTTATTTTTACACATATGTAATTCATATTATTTCAATTGTGTTTTCATATGGTGGTTAGTGCAATATTTGGTATGCACTTTGTTATATTGTGTTTGGTTGGATGTATATATCTTTATGCTCTATGTGTTACACATATTGTTTGGGTGTTATTTTGTTTTTTTATTTTTATTTTTTTTTTTCCTTCATTTTGTTTTATATACACATATTGTTATTATTATATATTGTTTTGTTGTTATAGTACTTTTAGTACATGCCATACACTGTTTTCAGTCGGCTTACACTTCCCTTTGATTGCTGTGTAGATATGTGGGCCCCACATGTTTCTCACCATGCATTCATTGGGATGTGGTGCGATCTGTTTACTGCGATTTGGCACATGGTTTTATTTAGCCCTTTTTGGCCTTTTTTGCCCTTACACAATATGGTGGATTGTGTCACTTTGGCGCTATTGCGCGTGCGGCCTTGGCTGCTGTGGCCGGCCCCTCTCCCCGGCGTCTTCTGCCGCATCATGTGGTTCCCATGTGTTGTGAGCGATGACGTCCGGGGGCGGTGCCTGTCGCTTGCTGCTTCGGTTAGCATGCGGATACGTCATATCCGGTAGCCAGCACATTTATACCGATGAGGGTCTCTGTCTCCCCTGACGCCCCCTGAGGAAGGAGCCTGTGAGCGGCTCCGAAACGCGCGTCGGGTTCGGGGTTCCTGTTGATCTTATGCTCCTGCTGTCTTAGGTAAATCGCTCTATGTGGCTGCCAAGATGGTTCTTTTTTCGGTGATTCTACCTAGTATTGTATTATTCCATCTGATATTTAGCAGCCTTCCACATCATTATGTATTACAATAATATATATATATATTTCTGCGTTATTCCCTGGTACTTACCTGATAAATTATATGGGGATTCTGTGTATACATTCTGATGTGTATTGGCTACATGAGTATATATGGGTTTACCCTTGATTTTCATCATATGGACAGTTGTCCTTTGTTATGTGAGATCTATCAGCAGGTATACATTTGATCTTTGATTTATGTGCATATTTGCTATTTCTGCTACAATTCCCTTTCCCCTGCCATTTGTCCCTGTAATATTTTAACAAATTTTGTCAATAAAGATTATATAATTTATCCTGACCGTGAGGCTGTTTTTCTCGTGGTGGTTTTCTGTATTATGTACAGCTGGTCTTCACATGTCCGTTTTCAATATGCATGCTTCTAATTTCCATGTTGGGTATAATTAACATCTCTTACTTGCATTATGATGTTCGCATTTTCTTTCTACTATCTAATATTTGCTGTGTTATGCACAGGTTTCTATATTGTGGACATAATGGACTATCGAGCAAAGGAAAAAACTTGGCTCAATCAACTTGATCAGGTTTTTGGCACTGGGGCGAGTGATATTCCATCAGTGGGAGATCGCAGCTGGGATGATAAATTTCATAATATGAAACTGTTGTTGGAAAAAAGGTCCAGACTATGGTGGAACAGGACATTCTTGGAGAAATATGTTTCCCACAAAATGATTCCAAGAGGTCTAAGGGTCAGGGTTGTTCCCACTTTCCCTGTTGACGATACACAATTTGTTTCTAAATGGGAGGATGCGTGCAACCAGTGTTCTTTGATTTTTCTCCAATTATTGATTGATTTGAACTCTACTAAAATAACTGAGCTGGATTCTTCCATTGATACAGCTCAGGAAGACATACGTAAGGGATGTTCTACTGATAGAGTTCAACAATTTGAAGTTGACCTGGATAAAACAATGGACACTATGGTTAAGAAAATCCAGGCGAATCAATTGGTGAAATACAATAGAGATTTGAGAGACTACCGGACGGGGAAGGTCTATCTCTGGAGGAAAAATAATAATTCTAATATACACAAAGCACCTTCCAGTGTGTCTTTGTCCTCTATGAGCGGTCGGTCGATGTTTCACTTACTTCTGTTGCCTCTGAGGCAGCGGTTGAAGGGCACAGATTGCGTGACCATTCATACCATCCGTACAAGAGACAATTCAATAATTCTACTGAGGCGCATAGGAGAGATAATAAGGTGATCAACCTAAGTAATCATGTTCTCACTGAGGTGGATCTTTCTCTTTTGGGTAGAGGTCTCTCTTTCTCTCCCACACCGGGGTTTGATACATTCACGGCGGTGAAGGACTTACATCTGTTTGCCAGATCATTGTTGTTTAAAAGATACTTTTATAATAGTGAATTTCACCATCTTTTCCCCACAGAGGAGGAACAGGAGGCTGTAAGAACCTTAGAGGAATTGGCTAATGAACATAATGGCCTTGGAGGTAAGATTCCTCCATCTATTCGTATACGCTCTCAGAAATTCCCTCCCTTGTCTTCTTGTGCCAGTGTGGATACGTTTGTCCGGGTGGTGACCGATGACTTCTTAAAAATACCCAAATTTGGCAGGGGTGATAATTTGACGAAAGTGGAAAGAGTTCGTCTTAAAGCTCTACAGGAGCTTCCGGATGTAGTGCTGAAGCCGGCGGATAAAGGTGGCAATGTCGTAGTGTGGCCTAAAGATATGTATGAGAGGGAGGCTTTTAGACAGTTAAATAACTCTAAGTGCTATAGAAAGTTGACATACAATCCCCTCTCTGCATATATTATGCAGCTTGATTCCATCCTTAAGAAGGCCATAGACACTGGCATTGTCACCAAGGAGCTGGTTTCAGCACTCACTGTGAAGGAACCTACAATCTCTACACTGTACCTCCTGCCCAAAATACATAAGAACGAGGTAGCACCACCCGGCAGACCAATCATATCTGGGAGAGGGAATTTCTTGGAGAAAGTCAACCAATGGGTAGATTACTACTTACAGCCATTGGTAACAAGCCTCCCTTCCTTCCTCCAAGATACAGGGGACTTACTGCGCAGGTTGACGGGATGTGTCTTGAGAGTGATACTCTATTGGCTTCAGTTGATGTTGAATCCTTATATACCAACATCAGGCATGTTGATGGCCTTAGAGCCACTCGTTTCTTTTTGACAACTTCTAACATCCCAGAGGGATTGAGGGATCTCATCCTGGAGTTACTAGAGTTCACTCTCACACACAACTTTTTTGTGTTTAAGGGATCCTTTTACCTACAGCTCCAGGGGACCGCGATGGGTGCGGCCTTTGCGCCCGCCTATGCCTGCCTCTTCCTGGGGTTGTGGGAGAGGGATCTCTTCCTGTCGGACAAACAGGGGTCGATTGATCGTGTCCTATTTTGGGCACGCTATATCGACGATATCTTCTTTGTCTGGCAGGGCACATCTGTTGACCTTGTGCAGTTCGTCACCTCATTAAACAACAATGATCTTAATATCTATCTTTCCCTGGTGTGGGATAGTCAGTCCATTGACTTTCTTGATGTTACCTTTAAAAAAGGTATTGGTGGTAATATTCAAACTGATATTTATCGTAAGAAGACTTCGACTAACACTTTGTTGCACGCGTCATCGTGTCACCCACGTCACATTATTAGGGCCATTCCTGAGGGGCAGTTTTTACGGCTGCGCCGCATCTGCTCCACAGATAGTGATTTTGAGATTCGTGCGAGTGAACTTCGTTCAAGATTTTTATCACGGGGTTATAGTGGACGAGCTATTAAAAAAGCCTATCATAGGGCTAAGCACTCATGTCGTAATAACATATTGTATAATAGGACTCCCCGTAATACTAGCAATGCTGATATGCCAAGATTTATTACGACCTTTCACTCGCAATTTCAACTCATGAAATCTGCTCTGGATAGAGCTTGGCCCATTTTGAAGGCTGACAATGTAATTAAAAAATTTCTCCCAGATCGTCCATCCATCACCTATAGGAGGGCCAAAAATCTACGGGATCGCCTAACGCAGAGTCACTATGTTCCTTCTATAAGGACTACCTTTCTTGACAATGTGTCATTTACGGGTGGATGTGTACCATGTGGCAAGTGCATAGCCTGTCCAAATGTCGAACGATGTGCCTCCTTTACGAATTCCGATGGCAGTGTGGTGTATAATATTAAACAACGGATTACCTGTACATCAAGGTTTATCATATATTACGCCACCTGCCCTTGTGGTCTCATTTATGTGGGACTCACAACTAGACAACTGAAGGTACGTATTAGGGAGCACGTCCTTGGCATTCAGGCGGCTTCTTCCTGTATGGACACCTCTACTCTTAAAACTTTACCGCGCCATTTCAGAGAGCGTCATCAGTGTGATGCGGCGCTACTGAGAGTGCGTGGAATTGACTCTTTGAACATTAACATTAGAGGTGGCAATCTGACTAAAAGATTAGGCCAACTTGAAAGTAGATGGATTTGGACCTTGCGTACCATTCATCCAGAAGGATTGAATGAAAATGTATCTTTTGTCCCGTTTTTGTGATTTTCCTAGTGTAGTGGTGCATCTTTGCACATATTTTATGAATTTTACATTTTATACTTACATTTATTTTTATTTTTCAGTTCTGGATATGAATGATCTTCATCATCTTCTTCTACAGTGTCCTTCGTCCATGAGGAGACAGATCATTTTTGTTTATATTATATTTATGTTTTTTGTATTTTGTATTTTTCATTTTTATCTTTATTTTTACACATATGTAATTCATATTATTTCAATTGTGTTTTCATATGGTGGTTAGTGCAATATTTGGTATGCACTTTGTTATATTGTGTTTGGTTGGATGTATATATCTTTATGCTCTATGTGTTACACATATTGTTTGGGTGTTATTTTGTTTTTTATTTTTTATTTTTTTATTTTTCCTTCATTTTGTTTTATATACACATATTGTTATTATTATATATTGTTTTGTTGTTATAGTACTTTTAGTACATGCCATACACTGTTTTCAGTCGGCTTACACTTCCCTTTGATTGCTGTGTAGATATGTGGGGCCCCACATGTTTCTCACCATGCATTCATTGGGATGTGGTGCGATCTGTTTACTGCGATTTGGCACATGGTTTTATTTAGCCCTTTTTGGCCTTTTTGCCCTTACACAATATGGTGGATTGTGTCACTTTGGCGCTATTGCGCGTGCGGCCTTGGCTGCTGTGGCCGGCCCCTCTCCCCGGCGTCTTCTGCCGCATCATGTGGTTCCCATGTGTTGTGAGCGATGACGTCCGGGGGCGGTGCCTGTCGCTTGCTGCTTCGGTTAGCATGCGGATACGTCATATCCGGTAGCCAGCACATTTATACCGATGAGGGTCTCTGTCTCCCCTGAGCCCCCTGAGGAAGGAGCCTGTGAGCGGCTCCGAAACGCGCGTCGGGTTCGGGGTTCCTGTTGATCTTATGCTCCTGCTGTCTTAGGTAAATCGCTCTATGTGGCTGCCAAGATGGTTCTTTTTTCGGTGATTCTACCTAGTATTGTATTATTCCATCTGATATTTAGCAGCCTTCCACATCATTATGTATTACAATAATATATATATATATTTCTGCGTTATTCCCTGGTACTTACCTGATAAATTATATGGGGATTCTGTGTATACATTCTGATGTGTATTGGCTACATGAGTATATATGGGTTTACCCTTGATTTTCATCATATGGACAGTTGTCCTTT
>JARQOD010000006.1:245527770-245565440 GCA_033576555.1 Oophaga sylvatica | reverse complement strand
GTACCTCCAGGTAGAGGGATTAGTTAGGACCCCAGTTTAGGGTCAGCATAGACCCCGGTCACCCTCTAGCCGGAGACAGCGTATAACGGATTCCGTATTGACCCACTGGACTTTCTGTCAGGTAATTCTATGTTATCATATATCTATGCGCATGTTATATTGTATGTTGCCCTTTTGATATAGATTACTGTCATCACATATATATATATCTGCTATACAGCGTGACAGCAGTAGATGTCAGCTTCTCCTGAGATAACTCCGAACAGAGATGTCGTGTCTGCTCTCCCTGAGGTAACACCAACGACTCCTAACTTTTAGCTAGATTGTCTTTATCTCACTGCTGTCTCAAGGGCTCCCTCTGGTGGAACCAGGAAAAATGTCAAATGTTATGTGCTTATCAGATATTTGTGATCACCTTTCTGTGCCTATCCCAGGGAACATGTGTACCAAGCACAGCTGGGCCACACATCCCCCCCTAGTTATCGTCAGCACTCCCGGGCTGAAATAGAAAAAAAAAACAATTTTTATAATAACATTAACAACATAACTCATCCCTTGCGGGAGGTAAGGCACTTTAACGTTACATTGTGTACAAATTGCTAAATAGAAAAATATCAAAATATTTTCACAGTGCAAATAAATACAATATTCTTGTGGAGGACCCGGACCAAAAACCTCCCACGTGGGTCCTGGGTGGGCTGCAGGACTTCTTTGCTGCAAACCTCACTCAAGGCCACACCATACGGGTTTTTCTTCTGAGGTAGAATGGTTTGCTTAAAACCAAGATGGGGCACTGAGTGCCAACTATTTACAACTAAAGTTCTGTGCTGCAAGAGTCCTCAGCACGCAGTCCTTGGCATAAGAACATTTCTAGAACAATCACATTTCTATCATAACCACTTTAGCATGTAAACATTATCATCATATAACATTCTCAATAAAATGCAATTTTCTTCATAACTTTGTACAATTAAGTAAACCCTATCTGGGTCATACTAGACTAGTTTGCTAGCACTACTCTTGGTACCTAACAGGTAACCTTCCTTTCGTTGTACGTACTGACCTACGTGGTGTGGTGTCAGGTATAGTAGCATCTAGCCTATCTGTGCTGCGTGCTGGCAAACTGTAAATCCGCCTCCACCTCTCTAGGGATCTGGCAAGCATACTAGCGACTGGGCGATGCGGTTCTGCTCCGCCAGGGGATTCTTCTACCTGAGACCCAACATCTGAAGGTTCAACATTTTGAGATTCCATTCTTTGAGATACTACTTCTGGAGATGCTACAGGAGCAGGTTCTTCTTGAACTATTTCTTCTGCTGCGGCAACTGGCTCGACTGGACGTTGAAGCGCTTCCTGTGGTTGGTAAAATTGAAGTACTGGAATAATCACAGCGTCCCCGATACAAGGCCAATCTGCAGGAAAATCTCCTAGGTCCGTGTGTATGACTTCACCTGATTTCTCTTTTTCCATAACAAGTTCTTCCTCGGGAAGTTTTAACATGTCTGGACACAGTTTTAGGTGGTCTCTGGATACCGTGGTGGTCGTTTTTCCTCCATCTTTGCTAATGGTACAGGTTTTCCTGTTGTCAAATTTGGAATTTTGCACGACATATGGCTCTTGTTCCCACTGATCATCCAATTTGTGCATTCTTCTTTTTCTTTTTAACACAATTTCTCCAGGCATAAAAGGTTTAGCTGGCGCACTTTTATTGTAGTTCTGCTCTTGCTTTTCCCTTACTTTATTGAGACTATCTTCCACGCAGGCTTGTACTCTCCTGTACTGTTCCTGTCTGTTTGTGTCCCAATCTTCAGTAGTAACATCAGCTTCTGGTTCTACAACACCAAGTTCCAAATCCATGGGCAGCTTTCCTGGTCTTGCTCGCATAAGGTAGGCTGGAGTGCAGTTGGTGGAACTCACCGGTATGTGATTGTACAGATCTACTAGGTCAGGTAGTAGGTCTGGCCACCGATTCCTCTCCTCAAGTGGTACCGTCTTCAGCAGGTCAATGACTATGTGATTCATCTTCTCACAGAGACCATTGGTTTGGGGGTGGTACGGTGTGGTTCTTATCTTCTTACACCCGTACAAGTGACAGAATTCCTTAAACAGTTCGGCTTCAAATGCAGGACCTTGATCAGTTAACACTTGCTCTGGATATCCATGGGGTCTGCAGAAACACGCCTGAAACGTCTTTGCTGCTGTTTCAGCTGTCAGATCTTTGACAGGGGCGACCACCAGGAACCTGGAGTAATGATCCACCATCGTCAGGGCATATTAGTATCCTGACCTTCCGGGTGACAACTTGACATGGTCCAAAGCCACGATCTCCAAGGGACAAGTCGTCTTGATGGGTTGCAGGGGTGCTTTCTGGCTACTGTAGTCTTTTCTTCGGAGGCTACAGGACGCACAGTTTTTACACCATTTCTCGATGGAACTTCGCATTCCCACCCAGTAGAAACGACACTTCAGCAGGGTTTCCAGCTTCTTCCAGCCAAAGTGCCCCGCTCGATCGTGGTAGGCTTCCAACACCATCTGGATGTCTGTTCTTGGCACTACTATCTGCCATACCATCTCATGGGTTCTGGGGTTGACGTACCTTCTGCACAGCTTCTCTCGGTAGATAAACAGCCGGCTTCTCTCGTTCCACAGCTGCTTCGCTTGTTGAGACGCATCCTTCTCCAAGGAGGAACCTTCCTGAGTTATCAGTTCCTTGATGTGGCTGACAACCGGGTCACTGTTCTGGGTCTCCTTCCAGCTGTGGTGAGGTAAAGGGTTTAACGTCTTACCACGCTGCCTCCTGTAGGCTCATTGCTCGTGGATCATCCCATTTCTGTGGAATGCAGGTAGCTCAATTTCTTCTAGGTCATCCAGTTCCTCTTCCGTGTCGGATTCATGCGGCATTCTGGACAAGGCATCAGCATTGGCGTTCTTACGGCCTGCCCTGTACTTGATTGTAAATTGATAATTCGACAGTCGAGCCATCCAACGTTGCTCCATGGCTCCCAGCTTGGCTGTTTCAAGATGTGTCAAGGGGTTATTGTCTGTGTACGCAGTGAACTTGCTAGAGGCTAGGTAATGCTTGAACCTTTCTGTAATGGCCCAGACCAGCGCCAGGAACTCCAACTTGAAGCTGCTATAGTTCTCTGGGTTTCTCTCGGTCGGCCGGAGCTTCCTGCTTGCATATGCGATGACTTTTTCTTGACCATTTTGCTTCTGACTGAGGACAGCTCCCAATCCTTCATTGCTGGCATCAGTATACAGCAGGAAAGGCTGGCTGTAGTCAGGATAGGCTAAGATCTCATCGCCTGTCAGGATCTCCTTCATCTCCTTGAACGCCTCAGCTTGTTCTTTACCTCAGTGGAATGGAGGATTTCTGCTCTTGAGGGGTTGTCCTACCAGGAGGTCCTGCAGAGGCGCTGCTTTCTTGGTGTAGTCCTTTACAAACCTCCGGTAGTAACCTGTCAGTCCCAGGAACTAACGCACCTCCTTGAGATTCCTTGGTTCTGGCCATTACTGGATGGCAGTGACCTTCTCGGGGTCCGGCGCTACTCCTTCTGAGCTGACAATATGTCCCTAGTACTGTACCTTTTGTTTGAGCAGATGGCACTTTGAAGGCTTCAGTTTCATCCCATACTTGGACAGTGACTCGAATACCTCTGCCAGGTGCTTCAATGATCCTCATACGTCTTGGAGTACACAATTACGTCGTCCAGGTACAGCAACACGGTTTCAAAGTTGAGATGTCCCAGGCAGCTCTCCATCACTCTCTGGAACGTTCCCGGGGCACTGCTGAGTCCAAACGGCATTCTGTCAAACTCGCAGAGTCCCATTGGGGTGGTGAAAGCCGTCTTCTCCCGATCCTCCTCAGCCACAGCTACTTGCCAGTACCCACTAGTGAGGTCGAGGGTGGAAAAGTAGTTAGCAGTTTTTAAGGCAGCTAAGGATTCCTCAATGCGTGGTAAAGGGTATGCATCTTTATGTGTTATGCGATTTACTTGTCTGTAATCTACACACATTCTCATGCTTCCATCCTTTTTCTTAACTAGGACTAGAGGTGCTGCCCAGGGACTACAACTATCCCTTATCACCCCTGCTTCCTTCATGTCACGCAACATTTCCTTAGCTTTCTGGTAGTGTGCTGGAGGTATAGGCCTGTATCGCTCTTTGATAGGAGGATGGCTGCCTGTAGGGATGTGATGTTGTACTCCCTTAATGGTCCCAAAGTCAAGTGGGTGTTTGCTAAATACCTGTGCGTACTCCTGTACCACCCGTAGTACTCCCTGTTTCTGGTGGGCTGGAGTGGTGTCTGTCCCGACGTGGAGCTGCTGACACCAATCCTCCACCTGAGTTGCTGGGTCATTATCCTCCGCTGGTTGGCGGGAGGCTAAGGACTCGGTCGTGAGAATGGAGTTGTTATCTACGGTATGTAATTTAGCAACAGTGGCATAACGTGGTAAATTTACTTCATCTTCTCCCCAGTTGAGAAGACGTACTGGTACTCTCCCATTTCTTACTTCCACTACCCCTCTAGCAGTCAAGAGTGTAGGTCTGTGCTCTGAACAATGGGGCTCTACTACTGCTTGGTAGTTCTGTCCTCTCAGACCTATTGCTGCTCTACACCATATAAGCATTTCACTCATTGGGGGTATCACAATGGGGTTCGGGTCTGTCACCCGTACATTACCAATTTCACCATCTGTCAGCTTCGCTTGCTGCTGGCACATCAGGGCCCGGATCTCCCTCTGGATCACTCCCTTTTTCTTCGGCTTGGCAACTTCAGCGAGCTGTTGGAGCAAAAACACAACTTCTCCCAGACAGTTACTAATAATGTTAGTACCTAAAACCACATTTAAGCCATTTTCCTCATTTACAGTCTTTACTACTAAGAGTCCTTGGTCCTTCAGCTCCACTCTGCCCACCTTTACGTCCACGTTTTTGGCTCCTAGTATTTCAACAGGGAGACCATTAGAGGCATACACAGCAAAGTCAGGGCTCGGGGGCTGGAGACTGTCCATGGACCAAAACTTATTATAAAGGACATCAGGTATGATGGTCACCTGAGATCCAGTGTCCAGCAGGGCAGGGATTGCGATCCCTTCAGGATGATGGAAAGGTAGGGTCTTCCTCCCACAAACCTGCGGTTCCAGTCTGAGGGGCCTGATGAGTCTATTCCTGGGTGTTGGCCCTCGGACCCAGGATCTGCTCGTTTAAAGGACACTGTTGGGCTAGATGACCCTTTCCGTTGCAGATGATCTCTCGGCGAGGATGGTGCTGATCAGGGGTCGCTCCTGGGGGTGGCGTTGTCCTTCTCTGGTGGGGCGACGTCCTCCTTTTCCTCCGGTTCATCCAAGGGACATCCTCTGGGCAGTCGGCTAGCAGGATCTTTCCTCCTTCTTCCTTCCGCAGTTGCAGGGCACTTATTACAGCGGCCAGGTTTTTAGTCAGCTGGCGCACTTCTGAGCGCAGACAATCCAACTCAGTAGGGGGCGCCACCTGTGTTTTGGCTTCCGCCACCAGCGGGGAAAAAGTGGATGCTGCCGGCTTTAGAGTGGCTTCACCCGAGTGACACTGGGTTGCCACCTCAGGCTTTTCCAGGGGTCGCAGTCCTTTTATAACCATATCTTTTAGGGCATCAAAGGTAGCGTCAGGATGATCCAAGGACCACCAGTGCACAGTCCTGCTTTCAGCTTGGGACCTCAGTCCCCGTACAAATTGTTCCTTCAACATTTTGCTTTCATTAATGGCACTTATAGGGTTAACCTGTTTGAGAGCTCGCAGGGCCCCCTGTAGTCGGCAGGCGTAGTCCCTAATACTGTCATCTGGTCTCTGGGAGCATTGGTAAAACGTCACCCGGAGATCTGTTTCAGTATGGTCCTCAAAAATAGTCTGTAGCTTTAAGAAAATTGAAGGCACTGATTCCTGGTCTGCAGCTGTCCAAGTCTCTACTTCTCTTTCTGCAGCCCCAGTCAATTGTCCTAATACTACTGCAGCTCTTTGCTTCTCTGTCATAGGATACATGTCCATTATGCTGCATATTTTGCGCTTGAACCCTGACAGGGTATCCGGCTTACCGCTATACTGAGGGAGCCACTTTGCTCCAGGCAGGTATGGGAGCGTCAGCGGTATTATCGGGGCCACCGGACCTGGTGAGGGGCCAGCGATTCCATCCTGCGCTGCAGCGCCGGCGGGTAAGTCACCAGAGCGGTCGCTCTGGGCCGCGCTGTCAGCTTGTGGCTGCGACATGTCTGCACCCTCCCTAGTTAAGTGTGGCCTACCTTCTCCTGAAGGCTGCAGCTCTGCCAGGCACAGTGATGGGGAAGGACCTGCGTCGCCGGCACTCTGAAGCTCTCCACAGGACCTGCCGCCGCATCAGCGTTGGGGGCATGTCCGGGACTCCACGCGCTTTCTGCAGGTACGCCCCTTCTCTTTGCGCTGTAGCGCTGTACTTTGGCGGGCAATGGCGGACAATTGGCGCCAAAAATCACAAAACAGCAGCAAACAGTCTTTTTGCACAAAAACAGTCCAATTAGGCACACAGGACTCACATATAGCGAGCTTCTTATCCTGTTCGTGACGCCAAAGATGAGTCGCACAACACCAGGGTTATGGGGTACTCGGCACCGAGCCCGTTGAAGTCTATGGGGAATGTCACAAGTAGCACAGCTCGGTCCGTTGCCCTGGGCGCTCATACAAAGGGGGATTATTTACAGGGGATTTTAGTAATTGTTCGTGACGCCACCTGTGGTTTCTGATCAAGGTGACCAGCGCTGCAGGGTGAATCCTCAGAGGGGTTGTTATTGGGCAGCAAGATGTTAAGTCTTCCACTGGTAAGACTGGATCCCTCAAAGTATATGGCGATGCAGGGGTGCAAGTAATAAGGCAGTCACACAAAATCAGTCTCTTTCCATACCTTTACTGGTGATGGTTGCAGGAATGTCCCGGGAAGCTGCTCAGGGTGGAGGATGCACATCCAGGTAATCACTGTGTAGGTTTAAGGCCTCCTTATTTCTTAATGTGTGAATTTCCAACCTGCATGAAGCTAAGTTTAACTCCTTCTCCTTTCTTCGCCCGGCTGATCTTGTGATGAGGTCTTTTGTGGACAGAACAGTGTCTCTATGGCGGTACCTGCCAGACCCCTGTCTTCCTAACCCCGGTTATGTATCAGCACTGAAGGGCCCCTCTGCGACCTGAAGTCCAGCAGGGATTCCGGTTTTCTCCCACTAGCCGTGAAGGTTCTAGGAAGCTTCGGACCCGGTGTCCAGTTGTGTAGAGTGGAGGCAGCTATCGTTGCTATATCACCTCGGTCACTCTTTCCCTTTGTCCACTCGCCTATCGTCCTACACACACCTTAATATGAGCACAGGCAGCAGTAGATGTCAGCTTCTCCTGAGATAACTCCGAACAGAGATGTCGTGTCTGCTCTCCCTGAGGTAACACCAACGACTCCTAACTTTTAGCTAGATTGTCTTTATCTCACTGCTGTCTCAAGGGCTCCCTCTGGTGGAACCAGGAAAAATGTCAAATGTTATGTGCTTATCAGATATTTGTGATTACCTTTCTGTGCATTTCCCAGGGAACATGTGTACCAAGCACACCTGGGCCACACAAGTGCAAGGCATATCTATTCTCACCTTGCCAGGTATCATAAAGAGTGAATTGAGGATGGTGTGTATTGCCCATCAACATTTCACTCTTTGTGACACAAGGCCAGGGTATTGTAGATATACCTGTAATTAACCACATCCTATATCCAGTGTGTGGTGAATAAACTGAAGAGATGAATGAGAAAATACACGTCATATCTACAATACCCTGGCCTGGTATCATAACTATCACACCTGGCCAGGTGACTATACCTATGCGTTGTCATATGCAGCGTCGCTTCAGTCTGCATCATCTATTGCACGCAGACTGTAGAGATGCTGGTGGTTAACTCATATGTGTATTCACCTGCCCAGGTGTCATTAAATTCTGAAGTCAGGATGTTTTTTTTTGGCATCCTCACTTCAGCATGACACCAGGCCAGGGGATTGTAGACTTTGTATAAACTTTATCATCTCTCCAGTCTGCGTGCATACTTAGCCACAGTGGAGATACTACAACTAATATTTATACTCATATGGCCAGGTGTCATAAAGAGTGAAGGATGCTAGTGCATCCCAAAATCACTATTTGTAACATCAGGCCAGGTGGTAAATATTAGTTGGATTATCTCCACCGTCGCTGCAATCTACTGAATGCAGACTGGAGAGATGATGAAGGTCGTACAAATTTTCTCTGTAGACTCACCTGGTAAGGAGTCCTAGTAAAGTCAGGATGCACAAAACACAGCATCCTGACTTCACTGGGACACCTGGGCAGGTGATTATTGTATTGGAGTGTAGAAAGATGGAGTGCACTAGTTACAGGCATCAAAACTGATTTTTTTATTAACATACACACAATAAATTTTTTTACACCATTTGATCTTGCCATGACACACGTCACACATCAGATATAAAGTAGGCCGCAAATTGCTCCCTCATTTGGCCAACTTCAACTGATGACCTGAGAGGGTGCTGAGTGAAATCAGGCAATGGGTTGGCAGCTGGTTCATCTAGTTCGAAGTTAGGGCGCTCTTTAGTCATCACAAAATTGTGAAGAACCACACAGGCTTTCACCACCTCATCCACTGTTTCAAGTTTAAGATTAATGGCTGTGCCGAGAATGCGCCATCTGGACACAAGAATCCCAAAGGCACACTCTACAGTTCTTCGTGCCCTTGTGAGTCTGTAATTTAAGATTTTTCTTGTGTGGTCCAAGTCCTGGCTGGAGTAGGGTTTCAGCAGGTTTGTGCACATTTGAAAGGCCTCATCCCCAACCATTGCAAATGGCAGTGGCGGACCTTCGGTGTGGGGAAGAGGCCGTGGCAGGGAGAAATTAAAATGATTGCCATACAACCTATGGCCCATGTCCGAGTTCTTAAAACTCTGAGAGTCATTACCCGGCCAAATGCCCAATGTCCACCGCAATAAACCGACAGTCTGCATCCGCAATGGCCATGAGTACTGTAGAAAAATACTTTTTATAATTATAGTACTCCGATCCACTTTTTGGGGGTTTTGTTATCCTGATGTGTTTCCCATCCACCGCTCCCAAACAGTTGGGGAAATTGAAAACTGTCAGGAGTTGATGAGATATTTCAATCCACTTTTCTGCGGTGGGCAGGGGCATAAATTCAGGACAGAGAACGTCCCACAAAGCCCGGCAGGTGTCCGCAACTATTCCCGACAAGGTGGAGATTCCAAGCCGGTACTGGAAGTGGAGAGAAGATAGGGTCTCGCCAGAGAGGAAGAAAAATTGCGATTGTCTAGGCTTTGGCAAAACACTGACATGAAAAAAATTTCTGTACATGGGAGAACTATAATTTTGCAGGCTTTTAGTAAATGGCAGAGAACAAAAACAATTATGCACGCATTGGTTTTTAAAAATTACGTACCGTAATGTGACCAGGAGCTGTTCCTCAGGAGGAATGGCACAACGGAGCTGTGTGTCCTGTCTCGGGATGGCTCCTTCAACACGACCAAGCAAATACATGAAGCTTTCTTGGGACATCCAGTTATAGTCATTAAATTTCGTCGGGTTTGCCTGGAGCTTGATGAAGAGGGTGTGGTACGCTCCACGGCTCTTCCGGACTTCAATAATCAGATGTCTCCAAAAATGACGCCGCTGCCGTCTTTGCTGTCTCTCTCTATCCCTTTATTGCTGGCAAGCAAATGCAAAAGCCAGAAACAGCGCGATGTTCAGATCCAAGTTGAAGCGAAAACTATCCCAACGCATGGTGACACAGGAAACAGCAGCAAAATCTGAAGAATTTAGCTGTAACAGGGTCTATAGAAAGAAGTCCCATGACACTCGCCCACTGGTGTCCCATTGGTGGAATCTGTTTCAAGGATTTTTCTCCTGTGGAAATATGACACTTTGAGAAAGCATGCGCCTAAAAAATGCAAACGCTTGCAAAAACGCTGGATAACGAATGCAAACGCTGCGTTTTTTTTGTCGTTATGCGTACATTGATGCTTTAAAAAACATGCGCTTGCAAGCGCTTGTATGCGCTTTTGCATGCGTTTTTAATTGCGCATGATGTGCAGCGCACAACGACGCAAATTTGAAACTAGCCTTATTGCCTGCTGTAATACATATCCCTTTCTCCATCTTTGAAAGTTGGGAGGTATGTTTTTCTGTGACTGCCCTATAGTCCATCTGACCCTGCCAAATAATTGTTTGTTTTTCTGCAGGGTAGAAATTCAAACTTTTGATTTCAACTCAACCAGTGATCTATCAATATTTCATCCATCTTCACTGTTGGCATTCTCAAGTTGCCGGAACAGGATCTCTATGCTCTTCCTCCTCATGATTTTCATGACTCCAATATACCATACGGAGGAAAGAACAAGAACAAAGTTTTACATATCTTGAAATATAGAACCATTGAAATGAGTGCAGTCCTTTGATATATGACTTAGAATTGGGCAGTAATGATAGTGTTTTAAGTAATTGTATATGTACTTATGCATTCAATTGGGCAACATGGCTGCCCAGCATTGCGACAGCTCGTTTGGTGCCTACTTCATTTTTATATAGGAAAGATGTATATCTTTGTACCGTCTTAGCCAGTAGATAGAAAAATATTTAGAATTGAGAGTCCTCAGTGACAGACACTCTCAGTGCTGGAATGAATATATCCCATGGATTTATGTCCTTATACATCAATTAACCCCTTCCCGACCCATGACGCCGACGTCGGCGTCATGAAAACCTGTGCCATCCCGACCCATGACGCCGGCGTCGGCGTCATGCTATAAATCATGTTCCTGGGGGTCGGGAGACCGGGGTCACTGAAAGGTCACCCGACCCCCAGGCACAGGACCCTTAGTGCATCACCACAGGGGGGTTGGCTTAACCCCCACGTGGCGACGATCGCTCTGATTGGCTGTTAAAAGTGAAACAGCCAATCAGAGCGATTTGTAATATTTCACCAATGAAATTGGTGAAATATTACAATCCAGCCATGGCCGATGCTGCAATAGCATCTGCCATGGCTGGAGACCGCGATCAGACCCCCCCCACATCGAGTCACGGCGGTGATCGGCCGCCGCCACCGAAAGATGGCAGCGATCGGTCACCGCCGTCACTGTCTGCTCCCCTGCTCCTGCGATCTGCTGCCCCCACCTTCCGATCCCCCCTCACTATCCGACCCCCCTACTCACCTCTCCCGGTCCACCGACGTCCCTGGATCGGTCCCGGCGGCTGGCCGGGATTCTTCATGGGCGCCGCCATCTTGGAAAATGGCGGGCGCATGCGCAGTGCGCCCGCCGGCCGGCGCATGCGCAGTGCGCCCACCATTGTACAAAAATTTATTTTGATCACTGTGATAAACTGTCACAGTGATCAAAATAAAAAAAAAGTAAATGAACCCCCCCTGTCATAGGTAGTGGCAAATAATAAAATAAAGAATTTTTTTTTTTTCCTAGGGGATTTTGCTGCTGATCCGCGGCGGATTTTGCTGCTGATCAGCGGCGGATTTTGATGCTGATCAGCGGCGGATATTGCTGCTGATCCGCGGCGGATTTTGCTGCTGATCCGCGGCGGATTTTGCTGCTGCTCCGCGGCGGATTTTGCTGCTGATCCGCGGCGGATTTTGCTGCTGATCCGCGGCGGATTTTGCTGCTGATCAGCGGCGGATTTTGCTGCTGATCCGCGGCGGATTTTGCTGCTTATCCGCGGCGGATTTTGCTGCTGATCCGCTGCGGATTTTGCTGCTGATCCGCGGCGGATTTTGCTGCTGATCAGCGGCGGATTTTGCTGCTGATCCGCGGCTGATTTTGCTGCGATCCGCGCGGATTTTGCTGCTGATCCGCGGCGGATTTTGCTGCGGATCCGCGGCGGATATTGCTGCTGATCCGCGGCGGATTTGCTGCGGATCCGCGGCGGATATTGCTGCTGATCCACGGCGGATATTGCTGCTGATCCGCGGCGGATTTTGCTTCGGATCCGCGGCGGATTTTGCTGCTGATCCGCAACGGATTTTGCTGGGGATCCGCAGCGGATTTTGCTACTGATCCGCCGGAGATTTTGCTGCGGATCCGCAGCGGATTTGCGCTGCGGATCCACAGCGGATTTGGCGCTGTAGATCCACAGTAGATCCAGAAACCATGTACAGTACAATGCAAATAAATGGTTAAAAAAAACGCTGTGCACATGCGGATTTGCTGCGGTTTTAAATCCGCAGCATGTCAACTCTTTGTGCGGACTCCACAGAGGTTTTACACCTATTCCATTATAGGTGTAAAACCGCAGGGAAAAACCGCAACAAATCCGCGCTAAATTCGCAGGTAAAACGCAGGTCATTTTACCTGCGGAATTAAGAAAAAAACCGCAAGTGAATCCGCAACGTGTGCACGGGGCCTCAGGGTTTGGGTTAGGCTGGGTTCATATTGCATTATGACAGTCCGTTAGATGGACTGCGTTTCACCGCGGTATAACGCGATGTAACGCAGTCCGCTAACGCTGCCATTCACCCCATTTGTGTGCGCATCGCAACGCATGCCGTAAAGCGGCATGCGTTCGCGACGTGCCGTCATTCAGTGACGGAGCCTCGGACATGGGCTGCAGCGTCTGGGCTCCGTCACCGCTAGCACAGATGAATCATCTGCTGATTCATCTGCGCTAGCGGGTATAGCATAACGCGATCGCGTTATGCTATACCGTTACCAGCCGGTCAACGCTACGTGTTGAACGGGCTGGTAAAACGCAATATGAACCCAGCCTTAGGGTTAGAACTAGGGTTAGGGTTAGCATTAGGGTTAAGGTTAGAATTAGGGTTGGAATTTGGGTTAGGGTTGGAATTAGGGTTAGGCTTGTGGTTAGGTTTATGGTTAGAGTTGGGATTAGGGTTATGGTTAGGGTTTGTATTAGGGTTAGGTGTGTGTAGGGGTTAGGGTTGGGGTTAGGGGTGTGTTAGGGTTGGAGTTAGAATTGAGGGGTTTCCATTATTTAGGCACATCAGGGGGTCTCCATACGCGACATGGCGCCACCATTGATTCCTGCAAATTTTGCGTTCAAAAAGTCAAACAGTGCTCCCTTTATTCCAAGCCCTGACGTATGCCCAAACAGTGGTTTATCCCCACATATGGGGTATCAGCGTACTCGGGAAAAATTGCACAACAACTTTGGGGGTTCTAATTTCTCCTGTTAACATTGGGAAAAAAAATTGGGGACTAAAAAATTATTTTTGTGGAAAAAAAATGATTTTATATTTTCACGGCTCTGCGTTATAAACTTCTGTGAAGGACTTGGAGATTCAAAGTGCTTACCACACATCTATAGGAATTCATTGGGGGATCTAGTTTCCAAAATGGGGTCACTTGTGGGGAGTTTCTACTGTTTAGACACATCAGGGACTCTGAAAACGTAACATGACGCCCGAAGACCATTCCATCAAGTGGGCATTTCAAAACGTCACTACTTCCCATCCGAACCCCGACGTGTGCCCATACAGTAGTTTTCTCCCACATATGGGATATCAGCATACTCAGGACAAATTGGACAACAACTTTTGGGGTATAATTTCTCATGTTACCCTTGGGAAAATAAAAAAATTGGGGACTAAAAGATCCTGATTGTGGAAAAAATATGATTTTTTTATTTTCATGCCCGGGCGTTATAAACTTCTGTGTAGCCCTTGGGGGTTCAAAGTGCTCACCACACATCTAGATAACTTCTTTGCGGGGTCTAGTTTCCAAAATGGGGTCACTTGTTGGGAGTTTCTACTGTTTAGGCACATCAGGGGCTCTGCAAACGTAACAAGATGCCCCAGACCATTCCATCAAGTCGGCATTTCAAAGCGTCACTACATCCCTTCCGAGCCCTGACGTGTGCCCAAACAGTGGTTCCCCCCCCCCACATATGGGGTACTAGCTGACTCAGGACAAACTGGACAACAACTTTTGGGGTCCAATTTCTCCTGTAACCTATGTGAAAATAAAAAATAGGGGGCTAAAAAATCATTTTTTGAGAAAAAAAAATGATTTTTTATTTTCACGGCTCTGCGTTATAAACTTCTGTGAAGCACCTGGGGTTCAAAGTGCTCACTATGAATCTAGATAAGTTCCTTAGGGCGTCTAGTTTCCAAAATGGGGTCACTTGTGGGGGAGCTCCAATGTTTAGGCACAAAGGGACTCTCCAAATGCGACATGGCAACCGCTAAATATTCCAGCATATTTTCCATTCAAAAAGTCAAATGGCGCTCCTTCCCTTCTGAGCCCTGCCGTGCGCCAAAACAGTGGTTTATGACCACATATGAGGTATCTGTGTACTCAGGAGAAATTGCCCAACAAATTTTAGGATCCAATTTATACTGTTGCCCATGTGAAAATGAAAAAAACTGAGGCTAAAAGAAAATTTTTGTGAAAAAAAAGTACTTTCTTTTTTTTAGGAATGAATTTGTGAAGCACTTGGGGTTCAAAGTGCTCACTATGCATCTAGATAAGTTCCTTAGGGGGTCTAGTTTCCAAAATTGGGTCACTTATGGGGAGCTCCAATGTTTAGGCACACAGGAACTCTCCAAATGCGACATGGCAACCGCTAAATATTCCAGCATATTTTCTATTCAAAAAGTCAAATGGCGCTCCTTCCCTTCTGAGCCTGCCGTGTGCCCAAACAGTGGTTTATGACCACATATGAAGTATCTGTGTACTCAGGAGAAATTGCCCAACAAATTTTAGGATCCAATTTATACTGTTGCCCATGTGAAAATGAAAAAAACTGAGGCTAAAAGAAAATTTTTGTGAAAAAAAAGTACTTTCTTTTTTTTCGGATCAATTTGTGAAGCACCTGGGGGTTCAAAGTGCTCACTATGCATCTAGATAAGTTCCTTAGGGGGTCTAGTTTCCAAAATGGGGTCACTTGTGGGGGAGTTCCAATGTTTAGGCACACAGGGACTCTCCAAATGCGACATGGCAACCGCTAAATATTCCAGCATATTTTCCATTCAAAAAGTAAAATGGCGCTCCTTCCCTTCTGAGCCCTGCCGTGCGTCCAAACAGTGGTTTATGACCACATATGAGGTACCTGTGTACTCAGGAGAGATTACCCAACAAATTTTAGGATCTAATTTATACTGTTGCCCATGTGAAATTGAAAAAACTAAGGCTAAAAGAAAATTTTTGTGAAAAAAAGTACTTTCTTTTTTTTACAGATCAATTTGTGAAGCACCTGGGGGTTCAAAGTGATCACTATGCATCTAGATAAGTTCCTTAGGGGGTCTAGTTTCCAAAATGGGGTCACTTGTGGGGGAGCTCCAATGTTTAGGCACACAGGAACTCTCCAAATGCGACATGGCAACCGCTAAATATTCCAGCATATTTTCCATTCAAAAAGTCAAATGGCGCTCCTTCCCTTCTGAGCCCTGCCGTGCGCCCATACAGTGGTTTATGACCACATATGAGATATCTGTGTACTCAGGAGAAATTGCCCAACAAATTTTAGGATCCATTTTATCCTGTTGCCCATGTAAAAATGAAAAAATTGATGCTAAAAGAAAATTTTTGTTGGAAAAATTAAAATGTCCATTTTTTCCTTCCATGTTGCTTTAGTTCCTGTGAAGCACCTGAAGGGTTAATAATCTTCTTGAATGTAGTTTTGAGTAGCTTGAGGGGTGCAGTTTTTATAAAGGTGTCACTTTTGGGTATTTTCTGCATATAGACTCCTCAAAGTGACTTCAAATGTGAGGTGGTCCCTAAAAAAAATGGTTTTGTAAATTTTGCTGTAAAAATGAGAAATCGCTGGTCAACTTTTAACCCTTATAACTTCCTAACAAAAAAAAATGTTGTTCCCAAAATTGTGCTGATGTAAAGTAGACATGTGGGAAATGTTATTTATTAACTATTTTGTGCCACATAACTCTTCTTTGGTTTATACAGAATAAAAATTAAAAATTGGAAAATTACAAAATTTTCAAAATTTTCGCCAAATTTCCATTTTTTTCACAAATAAACGCAAAAATTATCGACCTAAATTTACCACTAACATGAAGCCCAATATGTCACGAAAAAACATCTCAGAATCGCTAGGATCCGTTGAAGCGTTCCTGAGTTATTACCTCATAAAGGGACACTGGTCAGAATTGCAAAAAATGGCAAGGTCTTTAAGGTCAAAATAGGCTGGGTCATGAAGGGGTTAAGGAATCTGCTTCTCTGACCTGGGGGCATCAAAACACAATACCAGACCCCAATCAGAGGGCAATAAAACTTTCACACTCCTTATCTATGAACTGTTCCAATATTTATGTTCATCCCTCTCCCATAATGACAGTTCTGCTTCACATCACTTGTCTTACCTATTGCATTATTTCTGTGCTGTGTTGTGTATAAATATGTGATTCTTCAGTTTTTGTTTTAGTCTTCACCTGATGAAGAGACCTGAGTAGTCTCGAAAGCTTGCAATTTGTTATCATCTTTTCAGTTAGCCATTAAAAGGTATCAACCACTGAGGACTCTCAATTCTAAATATTTTACTTCATTTTTAATCATGTAATTATGCTGATTGCTAGTATCTGATAACAGAAAAAAAATAAATGGTTGTTATTATGGTGGCATACAAAATTTTTTTATCATTGAAATAACAAGAAGAAGAAAAAGTAGAGAAGTTATGGAAATTCCTGGACCGATAGACATGTTAATGATATGCAAATGATGAAGAACTGCAAACAAATTTTTTAAAATATTTTTATTTATTTGATATCGAGTATGAGTTCCACACAGAGCAATACCTGAATTACACACTTTCAATGAGATTACTAATGGTTTTATGAAGAATGTTCTGCTTTACTGAAAGTACTTGGGCACATTAATCACCAAAATCCACTGCTGGCAGGTTTCTTTGCAATTGCCAACCAATGACGTCCCAGAAATGCTCGATGTGAGGTTAGATTTGAGACATTACAGGCCAGGTAGCATGTTTAGGCCATTCAGTCTGCTCACTGTAGCACAGTCAGCATGCAGACTGGAACTGTCATGTTGAAGAACGGCTCCTGAGACACTTTGGTAGTACCACTGGTTTCAAGATTAATCCATTCTGTTTTGCAAGTGAACAGTGACGTCCCATACTAAGCCTAAGGTTTCAATCTGTGTCTACACAAGCCATCAGCAGGTGTTTGCTTGACATTGGGTTACATTCTAGATGTTCAGATACAGGTGTTCCATTAACCTCCCACTACGAAAAAAAAATGCCTCTTCCAAGATGGTGCCACCGGCACCTGCACAGTAGCATCTATCCAATCCGCCAATAGATGCTACAACGCAGGCGCCGGTGGCACCATCTTGCTAAGGTAAAAAAAAATATTATCTCCACTAAGATGGTAACGGCTGCGCCTGTGCAGTGGCATCTATTGGTCATGCAAACACCTGCTGATGGCTTGTGGCAATTTAATTATATCATCAAATAAAACAATTAGTTTCACTTTACACATGCGATCATGCTGTAGCGCAGGCGCCACCACTTCCTGCCTGCTTCAGGTGATTTTTTTTTACTATATATATATAATAATCATTATGTAAACTAGGGGGCAGGTCACTGAGGGATCAGTGACCTGTCAGAAGTCAAACAGATGAATATGTAAGCAGACCACCACATGAAGACCCCCCCACAGGCTGCCCCAAAGTGCAAGCATATCATTAGCTGAAAACTGAAAGTAAAGATTAAACAACAACCACAAGACGGATTTCATCAACCAAGGCATCATTTTAATCAGTATAACGGTGCTGACCTGACACAGTCTGTATGTTACTCAGCACAATCCTGCTGACAAGTTCCCTTCAAGGCACATGACTCAGTACCTAGTTTGGGCCATAGGACCTGAACATTACAGGAAGGTTCACAGAAAATTTGGTACGACGTCATGCTGCAAGAACGATATGTACTCCACGTGCCTTCAGCCAACTTCACCTTAAACTTCCACTTGTCATGAACCTCACATCTTCTCTAACTCTGTAACTAAAACCAGGAAGTGTTTTCCCTCGACTCTGCCTCTTCCATGCTGGGCTGGTCTTAAACATTTAACTGTATTCTACACTAATCCTATTACTGTACACTAATAAGGCCCGTCACCGCCTTATCTATCCTAGAGTCTAAGTACAAGCCTAATTTTCTATACTTTCCCTATCTCTGAGCTGAGCATACCACAGTTACATTAGGCATTACCTTGTAGAACCCATACAGCAGCATCAGTACTTATCACATTTTGCATTAATTACAACACACTCTATACATTTTACGTGTCACTATAAAATGCAATAAAATCGCATGCCAGTATTCACACTACACAATTTGTTATCTTCAGGGGTACGTATATGCCAGACTCTGTCACACCTTTACACTGTTACAGTTTTAGAAGCTCTCTGTCACTTTTATAGGGTGATTGGCTGATATTGTTATTTATAAACATCTTTCTTTCGAATAATTGGACATACCTTTGGCCAAAGGACACCAAAATAACATGATGTTATTGTAGTTATGTCTTTATACAGTGATGACCAAAAGACGACAAAGTACTTTCAGAGGCTCATGATCTCTAAATACTATGACAACCACCCTTTACAGTCACAGCCATACAGCAGGCCTGCACCACACACAGCCCACATGGGGGCAGCCAGGGTGTTTGCTGGGACTGCGACCTGGGGATGGCGACTTCCCTTTTTCCTATATTCATATGTATTCATGTCTTTCAGACAGGAACACACTTGAACACTGTGGCTTTGGGACAGAGACAGAGTAGCGCTCAACAGCCCCAACCTGTACTTCATATGTCATGAAGAATTTAAAGCCTGAAACTCACCTTCAGTATTCCACTCTTGCAGCACAAACATGCAGATACAGATCTTTGTCAGGGTGATGCTGCCACCTGCTGGTTATAATAGCATATAACACAGAATACAACTATAATTGGATCAGATAAAGACAATGCTCTTTGGGACTTGGAAGGACCCTACAAGGGCAGTAGTTGCAGTCACACCTGGGCCGTCTGTTTTGATTTGGTAACTGAGGAGGACAGGAGCAAACAGCAAGGCTGCTGAACACCTGAGAGGTTGGAAACTAATGGGTTGCAGATCACTAAACTAACCGCACAACTAGAAGCAGCCGTGGAGCGTACCTACGGTGGTCCTAGAGGCCTCGGCACAGCTGGAGAGCTAGCTACACCTAAAGATAGAAACAGGAAAGCTAACTGCCCCGGAGTAGAGCCCCAAAGGAATAGGCAGCCCCCAAACATGTAATGGCGGTTAGACAAGACGAAACACAAATGCAGGCAGACAATAGAGTGAGTTTGGGCCAAACACTGCCTAAATAGGACAGGACAGGACAGAATACTATCTGCAACCAAGCAAAACCCTAGCAAAACTTCCAACACTTCTGATTACAAAAATGCTGAGATCACACGATCTCACCACCCACTAAATCAGATCTCAGTGTGAACAAGGCTAACCAGCAGCCACTCAAAAAGCAGGGAAAGAGCAATTGAACAAATTACAGTGGCTACTGAAAAACAGAGAGTAGCACAGGCCCCAGGAGGGGACCCGGCTAACCTCCACAAAGGTGCAGACTAAAATGGAAATAGCAAACACAATAGAAACAAGCAGAAAATATCTTATCTGAGGGTAGCAGATGAAGGCAAGACACCAGCAGACTTCCAAATGAACCAGGAAAAAACAGTTGATCACCGGCGAGGATCATGGGAAGGCAGCTCCCTTATATCAGCCCAGTCAGTAACGCCTGATTGCCAGTCGTCGCTGGCAGGTGAGGAGGACCTGTCATTAGATACAGCTTCAGTACCGTCAGCAACCACCAGAGGGAGCCTCAGCTCAGAAATTGTCTCCAACACGTTCACAACAGTACCCCCCCTTGATGAGGGGTCACCGAACCCTCACCTGTGCCACCAGGCCGATCAGGATGAGCTTGGTGATAGGCACGAACCAGTCTCTCCGCATGAATGTCAGAAGCAAACACCCAAGAATTGTCCTCCTGACCATAACATCTCCACTTTACCAAGTACTGGAGTCTCCGTCTAGCGAAACGAGAATCCAATATCTTCTCCACTTCATACTGCAGATTGCCCTCAACCAAAACAGGCTCAGGAGGCGCAGCCATAGGAACCACTGGCTCGACAAACCTTTTCAATAAAGATTTGTGGAAGACGTTATGAATCTTAAACGTCCCTGGAAGAGCCAAGCGAAAAGAAATTGGATTAAGTACTTTCAAGATCCTATAAGGTCCAATGAACCTTGGCTTAAACTTTGGAGGCGCAAGCTTCATAAGGATATTCTTTGAGTATAACCAAACCAAGTCACCCACTTTAAACAGAGGACCATCAGTCCTATGCCGGTTGGCAAACCGTTGGGCCTTCTCCTGAGAGAGAGACAATTTATCCACCACTTGATCCCAAATCTGCTGCATTCTCTCTACCACAGAGTCAACACCCGGACAGACAGAAGCCTCCACCTGCCCCGAAGAAAATCGAGGATGAAACCCAGAATTGCAGAAGAAAGGGGACATCAGAGTGGCAGAACTGGCCCTATTATTAAGAGCGAATTCAGCCAGGGGCAAAAAAGATACCCAATCATCCTGATCCACAGACATAAAACATCTCAAATAAGTCTCCAAGGTCTGGTTTGTTCTCTCAGTCTGCCCATTGGTCTGAGGATGAAACGCAGAGGAGAAAGACAGCTGAACTCCCAGTTTAGAAAAGAATGTCCTCCAAAATCTGGAAACAAACTGGACTCCCCTGTCAGACACAATGTTCTCCGGAATGCCATGCAAACGAACCACATGCTGAAAAAACAAGGGTACCAACTCGGAAGAGGATGGCAACTTAGGCAGTGGCACAAGATGGATCATCTTGGAGAATCTATCACAGATCACCCAAATGACAGTCATTCTCTGAGAGACAGGGAGGTCAGAGATAAAATCCATAGCGATATGGGTCCATGGCCTCCTGGGCACCGGCAGTGGCATCAACAATCCACTAGAGCAAGAACAGGGCTTGGAACAAGAACAAGTCCGACAGGACTGCACAAAATTCCTGACATCGCGAGATAAAGTGGGCCACCAAAAGGACCGACTCACCAAATCTCTGGTACCAAAAATACCAGGATGATCAGCCAATGCAGAGCAATGAACTTCAGACATAACTTTTTCTCTCCATCGGTCTGGGGCATACAATTTCCCGGCAGGGCAACGCTCAGATTTATCCCCCTGAAATTGCTCCAAGGCCAGTCTCAAATCGGGTGAGACAGCGGAAAGAACGACACCCTCCTTCAGAATGGCAGTAGGCTCAGCCACATCAATAGAATCCGCAAGGAAACTCCGAGAGAGGACATCCGCCTTAACATTCTTAGTACCCGGGAGGAAGGAGACCACAAAGTTAAAACGAGTGAAAAACAAGACCCACCTGGCCTGTCTGGGATTCAATCGTTTGGCTGATTCGAGATAGATCAAGGCTCCCTCCAACCAGTGTCTCCACTCTTCGAGCGCCCACTTCATAGCCAATAATTCCCGATTCCCCACATCATAATTACGTTCAGCTGGGGAAAATTTTCGAGAGAAAAAGGCTCAAGGGTTAATCTTAGAGGTTACAGGATCCCTTTGGGACAAAACAGCTCCTGCACCAATCTCAGACGCATCTATCTCCACCTGAAATGGTAGAGAAACATCAGGTTGCCGTAGAACAGGAGCAGAAGTGAATCTGCGCTTAAGCTCCTGAAACGCAGAAACTGCCTCAGGAGACCAATTTACAACATCAGAACCCTTTTTGGTTAAATCAGTCAGTGGTTTCACAATACCAGAGAAATTACTTATAAATTTACGGTAGAAATTAGCAAAACCCAAAAATCTCTGAAGAGCCTTCAATGAAGTGGGCTGAACCCAATCACAAATGGCCTGAACCTTGACCGGGTCCATTTCAATAGCAGACGGGGACAAAATGAATCCCAAAAATGAAACCTTCTCTACTCCAAAGAGACATTTTGATCCCTTAACATACAAGGCATTCTGAAACAAAATCTGAAATACCCTCCGAACTTGTTCCACATGAGAATCCCAGTCGTTGGAAAATATCAAAATATCGTCCAAATAAACGATCAGAAACGTATCCACCAAGTCCCGGAAAATATAGTTCATGAAAGACTGGAAGACGGAAGGGGCATTAGTGAGCCCAAAAGGCATCAATAGGTACTCAAAATGCCCCTCAGGGGTATTAAAAGCCGTCTTCCATTCATCTCCGTGCTTGATGCGAATAAGATTATATGCCCCCCTAAGGTCAAGCTTGGTAAACCAACTGGCACCTTTCACTCTGGAAAACAAATCAGAAATCAAGGGTAACGGATATTGATATTTAACCGTGATCTTATTAAGGAGACGATAGTCAATACATGGCCTCAATGAACCATCCTTCTTGGCCACAAAGAAAAAGCCGGCGCCCAAAGGTGAAGAGGATGGTCTGATATGATCCTTTTCCAAAGACTCTTTGATATATGATCGCATAGCCTCATGCTCGGGTACAGATAAATTGAAGAGCCGACCCTTGGAAATTTACAACCGGGTACCAACTCAATCGCACAATCATAACTCCTATGTGGAGGCAAGGATGCAGATTTACTCTCACTAAACACATCAGAAAAATCAGCCAAATAGTCGGGGACATCCTCCGACTGGGGTGAGGTAGAAAAAACAGGAGTGTCACATACGAACACATTGACAACCCCAACTGCTCACAGACACAGACTTCCAATCCAAAACAGGATTATGAGTCTGTAACCAAGGAAAACCCAGTCCAATAATGTCATGTAAATTATGTAACACCAAAAATTTGCAATTCTCTTGGTGGTCCGGGTCAACTCGCATTATCACCTGGGTCGAAAACTGGGGTTTATTCTCCGCCAAAGTTGTAGAATCAATACCCAGCAAAGGAATAGACTTCTGCAGGGGTATCATGTGAAAACCACAACGTTTGGCAAAATCAAAATCCATCAGGTTTATAGCTGCTCCTGAATCAACAAAAGCCTGAGACGAAAATGTGGACACGGAGCAAATCAAGGTAACAGTCAAAAGAAATTTAGTCTGAACACTACCCAAAACAACTGAGCACTCAAAACGTCTTCCCCGCTTGGGGCAGACGGAAATAGCATGAGAAGCGTCTCCACAGTAGAAGCACAACTTATTACGCTTACAAAACTCATGACACTGAGCCCCAGAAGCCACTTCATCACACTGCATGGGCCCAGGGGCTGGCCCGCAAGGCGTCACTACCTCTCGCATATTTCTACGCTCACGTAGACGTCTGTCAATTTGAATGGCCAATGCCATAGAGTCATTGAGCCCAGAGGGAACAGGAAATCCCACCATAATGTCCTTTACAGTCTCTGCCAGACCCTTCTGAAAAAGAGCTTCCAGGGCATCGTCATTCCATTTAGTAAGGATTGCCCACTTTTGGAATTTCTGACAGTATAGCTCTGCAGCTTCCTGACCCTGTTTCAATGCCAACAAGGTTTTCTCAGCTTGATCAGTAACATTAGGTTCATCATACAACCCCAGAGCCTGAAAAAACACATCAACATCAGTCAAAACAGGATCCCCAGGTGTCAGGGAAAAGGCCCAATCCTGAAGGTCGCCGTACAACAGGGAGATGACAATTTGAACCTGTTGTGCAACGTTCCCCGAGGACGTAGGCCTCAAGGCAAAAAACAGCTTACAGTTATTTTTAAAATTCAAAAATTTAGAGCGATCCCCAAAAAACAACTCTGGAGTAGGAATCCTAGGTTCTACAGCAGGCATCCGAGTGAGCTAGATTGCCATACTCCGAACTTCAGCGGCAAGCTGCTCCACACGCTCGGACAAATGCTTGATTTCCATTGAGAAAAAAATCCTTCTCAGCCCCCAGAGAAAAAGAAGGAAAAATTTATATAAAAAAAAAATTCAGACTTTTTTTTCTGACAACTTTTTTTTTCTGACTTTTTTTTTTTTTTTTACTATTTTTCCCTTCTGTTGATTACCATAGAATTTTCAGTAAGGCCGGTAATTCTGTTATGATTTGGTAACTGAGGAGGACAGGAGCAAACAGCAAGGCTGCCGAACACCTGAGAGGTTGGAAACTAATGGGTTGCAGATCCCTAAATTAACCGTACAACTAGAAGCAGCCGTAGAGCGTACCTACGGTGGTCCTAGACGCCTCGGCACAGCCGGAGAGCTAGCTACACCTAAAGATAGAAACAGGAAAGCTAACTGCCCCGGAGTAGAGCCTCAAAGGAATAGGCAGCCCCCAAACATATAATGGCGGTTAGACAAGATGAAACACAAACGCAGGCAGAAAATAGAGTGAGCAAACGCTGGGGCCAAACACTGCCTAAAAAGAACAGGACAGGACAGAATACTATCTGCAACCAAGCAAAACCCTAGCAAAACTTCCAACACTTCTGATTACAAAAATGTTGAGATCACACGATCTCGCCACCCACTAAATCAGATCTCAGTGTGAACAAGGCTAACCCGCAGCCACTCAAAAAGCAGGGAAAGAGCAATTGAACAAATGACAGTGGCTACTGAAAAACAGAGAGTAGCACAGGCCCCAGGAGGGGACTCGGCTAACCTCCACAAAGGTGCAGACTAAAATGGAAATAGCAAACACAATAGAAACAAGCAGAAAATATCTTATCTGAAGGTAGCAGACGAAGGCAAGACACCAGCAGACTTCCAAATGAACCAGGAAACAACAATTGATCACCGGCGAGGATCATGGGAAGGCAGCTCCCTTATATCAGCCCAGTCAGTGACTCATGATTGCCAGTCGTCGCTGGCAGGTGAGGAGGACCTGTCATGATATACAGCTTCAGTACCGTCAGCAACCACCAAAGGGAGACTCAGCTCAGAAATTGTCTCCAACACGTTCACAACAGCCGTCCCTTTGGCCCATATGAGAAGACCATTACTATTAAAGACAACAATAATTGAAATCCCTATTTTAGATATTCAATTGGGGCACATGAGCCTCAAGTTTGGCCTCTACTGATGGGAAGGAACACTTGTGGTGATACAGCCTTTTTCCTCCTTTCACCTTGTGGCCCTTTACATTGTAAGTATTGAACTTGTCAACAATTTTCTAACTAAATATATTTCTATAGGTCCTATTAACATGAAATTCAGTTATGTGTAATAATGAGAAATGACACAGGGAAAAAGTATTGAATACGCTTACTGAAATTTATTTAATACTTTGTACAAAAACCTTTTTGGGTGATGAGAGCTTCAAGATGCCTCCTGAATTGAGAAACTAGTTGCATGCATGGCTCAGGTGTGATTTTGGCCCATTATTTCACACTCTACAGATCCCAAAGATTCTGTGCTTCTTACAAAATTAGAATATCATCAAAAAGTTCATTTATTTCAGTTCTTCAATACAAAAAGTGAAACTCATATATTATATAGAGTCTCAAACAGAGTGATCTATTTCAAGTGTTTGCAAGTATTTCTGTTAAAGTTGATGTGGCGCCCCTGAGGTCCAGTCGCCACATAGGTACTGCACTTTAGTCGAAGGTGTGGTGCTCCTCTCTCGGGTAAGGAGGGGACATCACCCAGAACCCACACACTTACATCCAACACCAGACCTCTTAGGGCCCAGGAGGCACTTGGTAGAGGGTGTGGGTGTAGGAAAGAGAAGGGGGAGGAGCTAAGTGAGCGGTCGGTGAGACCACAGAGAGTTAGTGACAGTTGGTGGGAGGAAGGAGTTGGTGCTCGGGACTCGAGCAGAGAGGAATTCGTCCCTAGACCAGATGACAGAGGAGAGAGAAGAAAGACAGAAAAGAAAGAAAGAAACGCTTCAGTGAAAGAGAGAAAGAAGGGGTCCTAGGGGCACGGGAAGTGAGGAATCCACCCATGGGGCCCGAATCCACGCTGACCGTAGTCGGGTAGAGGGACCAGGTCACAGTAAGGGGACCGGCCCCAGACTAGTGGAGAAACTAAGGACTCAGCTAGCAAACCGGAGGCTGTAGTGACTGTAGGTGCTACAACCACATCTGCACATATTCGCCAAAATGGCAACTTCATAGGATCAAGGGGACCTAGAGGACGTCGCCTGACAGGATCTGAGGCTGCTGGCTTGGGACACTGTGTGTGAAGGTGCAGAGCAGGAGATGGCCAGGAAAGGAACATCTGAAGGAGGTTCTGGCACGGTGTACCCCAATTTACCTGAGAGCTGTCTGGACCACCTACCCAGAGAACACAGCACCCCGGCTAGGGATTGTAACAATGAACTGTGAGTAAACTGAAAAGTCTGCATTCTGCTGTGTCCTAAGAATTATTTACTGCATCATCTGCACCAGCATTACCATCCACCATCTTTAACTTTAACTCTTCAACTGCCCTGGGGCATAGCTCTACCTGTGGAGAGCTGTAACAACTCTGCTGTGTCACCAACTGCCCCAGTGGAACTGTACTGCAATCTTATTGCCGAATACAACAGGTGGCATCATGAACTATTTCCCTTTTTCCCATTTTATTTTACTTCACTATTTTTATTGGACGCCCAGGGCCACTGACTGGGTCACTGCTGCCGTGACAAAACCCCTGAAGAACCGTCTGACCCGGATCCAAGTAACCCCAAGCCCTAGGGGGAGCTCCATTTTGGCGTCACGAACAGGATGGACCGACCCATTAAAACGGGTCTCGTGCGCCCAGAGACAATACCAACGGAATGGCTTAGCTTCCCATCATGGGCTGGGCTACTGAAAGGTGCGAAAATCATGCCCGCCCAATGCACATATTTCTATGTGACCAGAATATGGCCGACAGCCAGGGGGATCCACCTCCTGGCCTGGTGTGGCGTAAAAAGAAGGGACCACCCACAAAGGAGGGGGCAGAGGAGACTGGCGGGAAAGCGTACTGCAGAAAGGAAGGCGACAAACCCCGAGGACGCATGATGAGCTGTGATCGGGGGCCACAGGCGCGCGGGATGGAAGCAGTGGGCTTCCCCAGCCAGCGAGATGAAGGCCCTAACCAGCTGCCTGCGGTGGACCCAGAGCTCCTCGGAGACGAGGTGGAGGAGCTGACCCGCCAATTTCTGCAGACACAGCATACCGTAGTCACAAAATGGAAGGATGTGAACAAAAGAAAAGAAAAAGGGCGCATGTATAGACTCACAGGGCTACTCTTTTAAATTAAAAAAATGCCAATACTCTCACCTGTAATGGTTGTGTACATCTACACAACAAAGATTAAGCGTGTGATTAATGAGGCTCCGGGTCACCTCTCTCTATTTGTAATGTCGTCCCATTGGTGTTTGCATCAAGCCTCCGTGTTCCTCAGGTAGTCACACGATCCTGCTCGACCGGATAATACGTCACCGCAGGTCCTCAGTTATTAATCCGGTGGCTGGAAAACCAGAGGTCCTCAATACATCCAAATAAGCCAGGCTGCTCCTGCCGCTGTTAACTCAGTATGGAAACTTTTTACATGTGAACAACGGTGCAGCGGTCTCGAAGGGCGCCAAAAGAATAATGGACAATTTAATAAATGATAACCAAACTTTATTCTTCTTCCAATACCACTGCCACCAGTGACCCCACCTGATGAAGATGGTTTGGACCGTCAAAACGCGTTGTGGCAGTGGTATTGGAGGAAGAATAAAGTTCGGTTATCATTTATTAAATTGTCCATTATTCCTTTGGCACCCTTTGAGACCGCTGCACCATTGTTCACATACAAAATGGAAGAGGCCGAAATGGAAAAAGTGACCGGCGGATGATGCCCATGCCTCCGGCATTCTCGACCCCAGAAGTGAAGGAGGAGAAGACCGGCAACGGAGGAGCAGGTATGGACACTACTCCGATAGCAGAGGAGACCCTAGTGGGACCCCCTAGAACCACTGCCACCCTAAAACCCGGCCAGGTGATAATAGATATAAACTGGGACTGGATGGCAAACCTTAGGGGTGGGCTGGCTGAACCACTACTACCTGAACCTTTGCTGCTGATGGTGCGCGGCAAAAAGGAGACGATTCCCAGGAAAAATACGGGTACCTATTTGATGGGGTTTCTGGAGGCCACAGCAGATGAAAACCGGGCGGAGACCGTCAGAAGGGAGGACTACTGCTGGCGACAGGTGCTGAAATTAGAGGCCGAAGAGCGGGAGCCCAGTGGAAGGCGATTGAGAAGTGTAACATGCAGGCCAAAGCCCAGGCCTGCAAAGTCAGACCTGCCGACTGGGGCCCACTGAGGCAGGGTACGCTAGTCACTTTTAATTTGACCAACGGCTGGGGATTCATCAGGGAGTCCAGAAAGTTCACAGAGCTCTTTGTAACTGTCATGTGTGCATCGCCACGAAGATCGTCGCGGTTGCACATTCTGACTTCTCACAGCTGAGTTGCTGTTTCTTTGTGTTTGGCAGTTAGGGAGTTAATTCTGTCTGTGCTCAGTTCTGGGACTGAGTGCAGTTTTCTCCCGGCTGCAATTAATTATTTGTTGATTGGTTTCCTTTAAATCTCTGGTTGTCTGTGTTGGGAGTTGCCAGTGAAATTCTTCATGCAGACCACAGATAGGATTGTATCTGTATAGACTTAAGTTAAAGAGCTCCTTAGTTGTTTTAAGCTCACCTTGCTTAGAGTTTAATATCCCAGATCATTTATGTTCCTTCTGTGTTTGAGTGTGTATGCAAGTCTGTGTTTTCTCCAGTCTGTCTTATATGTCTAATCTGTGTATTTAGCAGAGATCAGCCCATATCCCTTTGGTGGTAATCAGAATCCTTCTTAGGACTGATTACAGGGTTCAGGGACTGATAGGAGACAGGGTTAGGCTGGAGACTTGGACCTCTGAACCATTATCAGTACCTCCAAGGTGAGGGATTAGTTAGGACCCCAGTTTAGGGTCAGGTTAGACCCCCGGTCCTCCCTCTTTCCTGTGACAGTGTATCAAGTCCTCAAGATTAACCCTGAGTTCAACGGATATCGTGTCAGGTAAATCTATTCTATATTTACATGCTGATGTTGCTAATCTATATGTTGTATAGAGTGTTGTTCTTTTAAGAATAGTTTACTGACATCGTACACATATCATAAGACCGCGTGACAGTAACTCGCTGGGACGTTGAGTCACATCTCCTAGAAGGACACCTTTACCGTGACCTCTACCCAGGGATCAAGTTACCTTCACCTGGCATAAGGGTGAAAGGGGGTGGTACACCCTCAACGTAAAGAAGGTACCAAAGGAGCGACCAGCAGCTGTACATCCGGAGGCTGCATCAGACCCACCTGTAGCAACCTAAATAGAGGTGTAGACATAGGCAACGCAGACCCCGGCTGCAGAACTAGCCCCATTTGAGTCGCCTGTCGTGACATCTGAAAGAGACCTTCCCCGGCCAGGAAGTTGCAGACCTAAGGATCTGCCCAGGAAGAGGAAATAAATAAATGAGGATTCAGCAAGTTAATGTTTACTAGTTAGTTACCTGGTTAGGTACGTGTGTTAATGTTTGTTAAAGCAAAAAAAAGACGATAGATCGTGGACAGTGAGTGATCAGGACTTTATTGTACATGGTTAGCACTTCTTAATGCGCTCCCTATTGGTTTTACATAAGGCCTTGTAGAGTGCAAGTAGGACACTCTACATTTTGCAACAGACCACAGAATAAAAACTGTCTGGTAAAGCTAAATGTCATAGTTCATAATTATATTAACCCCTTAACGACCAAGCCATTTTGTAGGTTAAAGACCAGGCCAATTTTTACATTTCTGACCACTGTCTCTTTATGAGGTTATAACTCTGGAACGCTTCAACGGATCTTGGCGATTCTGAGATTGTTTTCTCGAGACATATTGTACTTCATGATAGTGGTAAAATTTCTTCAATATAACTTGTGTTTATTTATGAAAAAAAACGGAAATATGGCAAAAATTTTGAAAATTTTGCAATTTTCAAACTTTTAATTTTTATGCCATTAAATCAGAGAGATATGTCACAAAAATTAGTTAATAAATAACATTTCCCACATGTCTACTTTACATCAGCACAATTTTGGAACCAAAATTTTTTTTGTTAGGAAGTTATAAGTGTTAAAATTTGACCAGCAATTTCTCATTTTTTCCAACAAAATTTACAAAATCATTTTTTTTAGGGGCCACCTCACATTTGAAGTGAATTTGAGGGGTCAATATGACAGAAAATACCCAAAAGTGACACCATTCTAAAAACTGCACCCCTCAACGTGTTCAAAGCCACATTCAAGAAGTTTATTAACCCTTTAGGTACTTCACAAGAATTGAAGCAATGTGGAAGGAAAAAATTAACATTTAACTTTTTTTCCCAAAATTTTTCTTTCGACACAATTTTTTAAAATTTTGTCAAGGGTATCAGTAGAAAATGAACCACAATATTTGTTGTACAATTTCTCCTGAGTACATCGATACCCCATGTGTGGGGTAAACCACTATTTGGGCGCATGGCAGAGCTCGGAAGGGAAGCAGCGCCATTTGACTTTTTTGGCTGGAATTGAGATTGGACGCCATGTCGCATTTGGAGAGTCCCGTGTGCCTAAACAGTGGAAACCCCCCACAAGTGACCCCATTTTGGAAACTAGACCCCCCAAGTAACTTATCTAAATGTGTTGTGAGAGCTTTTAACCCCCAAGGCTTCACAGAAGGTTATAACGTAGAGCCGTAAAATTAAAAAATCATGTTTTTTCCACAAAAATGATCTTTTCATCCCAATTTTTATTTTCCAAAGGATAAAAGGACCCCAAAAGTTATTGTGCAATAGTCCTGAGTACGCTGATACCCCATATGTGGGGGTAAACCACTATTTGGGTGCATGGCAGAGCTCGGAAGGGAAGCAGCGCCATTTGACTTTTTTGGCTGGAATTGAGATTGGATGCCATGTCGCATTTGGAGAGTCCCTGTGTGCCTAAACAGTGGAAACCCCCCACAAGTGACCCCATTTGGAAACTAGACCCCCCAAGTAACTTATCTAAATGTGTAGTGAGAGCTTTGAACCCCCAAGGGCTTCACAGAAGGTTATAACGTAGAGCCGTAAAATTAAAAAAATCATATTTTTTCCACAAAAATGATCTTTTCATCCCAATTTTTATTTTCCAAAGGATAAAAGGACCCCAAAAGTTATTGTGCAATTAGTCCTGAGTACGCTGATACCCCATATGTGAGGGTAAACCACTATTTGGGTGCATGGCAGAGCTCGGAAGGGAAGCAGCGCCATTTGACTTTTTTGGCTGGAATTGAGATTGGACGCCATGTCGTATTTGGAGAGCCCCTGTGTGCCTAAACAGTGGATACCCCCCACAAGTAACCCCATTTTGGAAACTAGACCCCCAAGGAACTTATCTAGATGTGTGGTGAAAGCTTTGAACCCCCAAGGGCTTCACAGAAGGTTATAACGTAGAGCAGTAAAATTAAAAAATCATATCTTTTCCACAAAAATGATCTTTCCACCACCAATTGTTATTTTCCAAAGGGTAACAGGACCCCAAAAGTTATTGTGCAATTTGTCCTGAGTATGCTGATACCCCATATGTGGGGGTAAACCACTATTTTGACGCAATGGGCAGAGCTGGAAAGGGAAGGAGCGCCTTTTTTCAAATGCAGATTTTGAGGAATGGTCTGCGGGTGTCATGTCACGTTTGGAGAGCCCCTGATGTGCCTTAAACAGTAGAAACCCCCCACAAGTGACTCCATTTTGGAAACTAGACCCCCAAGGAACTTATCTAGATGTGTGGTGAGCACTTTGAACCCCCAAGTGCTTCACAGAAGTTTATAACGTAGAGCCGTGAAAATAAAAATATCATATTTTTTCCACAAAAATAATCTTTTTGCCCCCAAATTTTTATTTTTATAAGGGTAACAGGAGAAATAGGACCCCAAAAGCTATTGTGCAATTTGTCCTGAGTACGCTGATATCCCATATGTGGGGGGGAACCACTATTTTGACGCATGGCAGAGCTCGGAAGGAAGGAGCACCGTTTTTTAAATGCAGACTTTGATGGAATGGTCTGCGGGTGTCATGTCGCGCTTGGAGAGCCCCTGATGTGCCTAAACAGTAGAAACCCCCCACAAATGACCCCATTTTGCAAACTAGACCCCCAAAGGAAACCTATCTAGATGTGTGGTCAGCACTTTTAACCCCCAAGGGCTTCACAGAAGTTTATAATGTAGAGCCGTGAAAATAAAAAAAATCATATTTTTTTTTCCACAAAAATGACCTTTTTTGCCCCCAATTTTTATTTTTCTAAGGGTAACAGGAGAAATAGGACCCCAAAAGCTATTGTGCATTTTGTCCTGAGTACGCTGATACCCCATATGGGGGGGAACCACTGTGATCGCCTTACTGCGATTTTTTGGAGGCACATGAACAAATCCACAAAAGGTGAAGAATTGGTTTTCTTTTTTACGCCGTTCCTCGTGCGGTATTAGTGATTAGGCGACTTTATTCCTCGGATCGGTGCAATTACGCGATACCAGATTTACACCCTTTTTTCATGTTTAGCTTCTGTCACACACTAAAAGATGCTTTTTCTTGGAATAATTTTTTTGTAAGAAATTTTTGCATCGCCATATTTTGAGAGCTATAATTTTTCCATATTTCGGCCGACTAGTTATCTGTGGCTTATTTTTTGCGGGACGAGCTGACGTTTTTTATTGGTACCATATTCAGGCACATAACGTTTTTTTGATCATTTCCTATTCCGATTTTTGTGGAATCAGAATGAACAAAAACCAGCAATTCAGGAATTGTTTTTTTTTTTTTTTTCCTCCGTTCCGTGTGTGGTAAAATTGATAAAGCAGCTTTATTCTTCGGGTCACACGGTTACGGCGATTCCTCATTTATATATTTTTTTTTATGTTTTGGCGTTTTTTACATAATAAAAAATTTTATAGAAAAAATAATTATTGTTGCATCAGTTGTTTTTTGCGGGACAAGAATGACGTTTTCAGCGGTACCATGATTATTATATCTGACTTTTTTGATCGCGTGTTATTGCACTTTTTCCAAGCGGTATAATGATACCGCTTGGAAAAAGTATAATTTACTACTTTTTTGTGTTTTTTTTTTACGGCTTTCACTGAAGGGGTTAACTAGGTTACGCTTTTATAGATGGGATTTTTACGGACGTGGCGTACCTAACATGTGTATGTTTTTTGTTTTTTATTTTTTTTTATTACATAAAAAATGTGTATTTTTTAGGGATTTTTTTTAAATTATTTTTTAATATTTTTTTACAATTTTTTTTAAAAAATGATTTTTTTTTACTTGTCCCTTTATGGGACTTTCACTTTTTTTACTTTTTATTGCAGTTACAATGCATTGCAATGCTCTGGCATTGCAATGCATTGCAACTATAGTGGAAGCTGCTGTGACAATGATCACAGCAGCTTTCCGTAGCTAGATGACCCGGAGGTTGTCATGACAACCCCTGGGTCATCAAGGCAGAGATCGGCCCTGCAAATACATTGCAGGGTGCCGATCTGAGGCAGAGGGAGCTCCCGACCCTCTGCCTCCCCCCTGAGCTCTGCGATCGCGCCTCGATCGCAGCAGTCAGGGGTTAACAGCCAGGGGCGGTGGGGGCTCCGCTCCTGGCTGTCAGTGCAGGAAGCCTGGCCACTGCAGTGCCGCTCCTGCACTGATCGCGCTGGAGAAGCTGAAATTTCAGCTTCTCCTGCACGATTGCTGCTGTGTTTGGTCAGTCAGATTGACTGACCAAGCACAGCGCTGTAGGTGCGGGGACCGACGGCAAAAGTCCCCGCACCGCTTGCCGTGCCTGTCAGCTGTCTGTGACAGCTGTCGGCACTGATCTACCACTGCGTGTTTACACGCAGTGGTAGATCAAAGTCATGACGTGCAGAGTCCGTCCTGGATGCCGGAACTGACACCTTGCCATGACGGACTCTGCACGTCAGTGGACATTAAGGAGTTAAAGAATATTTATATAGTGGTTATATGCAACGTTTAAGTGAAGGGTACCTCCCATAAAGGGAAGAAAAGTTACCTGTTGACTATTAATTTGTTGGAATGCATTACAAAAATTTTTGCATGTTTTAACATTGTTTTGCTCTGTTCCAGCCCGAGGATGTGCTGTGTTTAACGGGGGAATGTGGGACCCCTGAGGTCCAGTCCAACAACAGAGGTACTGGCACCGCAAGTCGGAAGTGTGGTGCTCCGCTCTCGGTTAAGGAGTGGACATCACCCAGAAACCCACACAGTTACATCCAACACCAGACCTCTCAGTGCCCGGGAGGGCGCTAGTAGAGGGTGTGGGTGGAGGAAGAAGGGGAGAGCTTAGTGAGCAGTCAGTGAGACCACAGGGAGTTAGTGACAGTTGATGGCAGGAAGTAGTTGGTGCTGGGGACTCGAGTAAGAGGAGCTCGTCTCTAGACCTGACGACCCGTAGTCGGTGGAGGGACCAGGTCACAGTAGGGGGACCGGCCCCAGACTAGTGGAGAAACTAAGGACTCAGCTACAAAACCGGAGGCTGTAGTGACTGTAGGCTACAACCACATCTGCACACATTCATACATCAGGATGTCCGGGAGTATGTAGCCGCCTGCAGTGTCTGTGCGCATTCAAAGACCTCTCTATACTCGTCTGTCAGGGCTCTTCAACCATTGAAGATTCCCAGCAGACCTTGGACTCACTTGTCGGTCTATTTTTATCATGGATCTACCCTTGTCGGCAGGGATACTATAATTTTGGTGGTGGCAGATAGTTTCAGTTAGATGTCTCATTTTATTGCTTTACCAGCTTTACAGAGCACCAAGTCCTTGATGCAAATTTTTTGTCATGGAAATTGTAAGATTACATGGGATCCCGAGCGATATTGTTTCTGACCAGGTGGTACAGTTTGTTTCCAATTTTTTGGATGGAATTTTGCACCCCGTCTGGGGATCCATCTTCATTTTCTTCTGCATTTCACCTTTAGCCTAATGGGCAGACTGAATGGGTTAACCAGAATCTGGGACGTATCTTAGTGCTTTGTGTCTAAAAAATCAGAAGGATTGGGTTACCTACTTACTGCTAGCCGAATTCGCTGTAATTAATCTTGTCATAAATTTTACTGGTAAGTTCCTATTTTTCGGGCATATGGGTTCCATCCTCAGTTAAGCTTATTTAATAAAAATCATCCTGGATTACCTGAAGAGGAATGGCTTTCATCATCTATTACATCCGTATGGCAGGGAGCTACTAATAATTTGAGGAAAATAGGATCAAAATATAAGAGTACGGCTGATCGGAGACGTTGGTGGGTCCGGACCTGTGTGTTGGTGACTCGGTGTTTTTGTCCTCTAGAAACATTAAGTTGAAGATCCATCTTGGAAACTGGGGTCCCAGGTTTATCAGTCCTTATAAGATAAAAGCCATCATCAATATCAATAAACACCAAATTCTTTGTCAAAAATCTAACAAAGCACAGAGAGCACGTTCAAATGGTAATCAAAAATACATTTTTATTTTTACACAATTTATAACATTATTTCCAATAATTTATCAAAAATAGGTGCAAGATAAAAGAGAGACGGTATATAGCTTCCATAATATTAAATTTCGCTGCCATAGTAAAGATTTCATGACTACCATGTTTAAATTGGTAAATGCAGACAAAAATCCATCTGCCTTAAAGGTAAATACCGCTGGTGCAAATAACACTCCCCTAATCTTCTAATAGATATATCATAAGGATAAGATTCAAATTGCATTCAGAGGCACGAGCCAAATGGGTGCATATATAGGGAGGACTATGACTTTCCCGGAATGTTATTCAATAATTAGACCTGACCTCAATCATAGTCCAATAGATATCTAACAACACACAGTATATAGTCCATTCAATGAATCTACACCTTATAAACAAAACCATATGGCACGTCTATGCACTCAGGGAGTCACTGAAAGCCATTACCTGATCCCAGCAGCGTGACAAAGAAATAGATGGAGCTACTAATAATTGAGGAAAATGGGATCAAATAAAAAGAGTACTGCTGATCGGAGACGTTTGGTGGGTCCGGACCTGTGTGTTGGTGACTCGGTGTGTTTGTCCTCTAGAAACAATTAAGTTGAAGGATCCATCTTGGAAACTGGGTCCCCCGGTTTATCAGTCCTAAAAGATCAAAGCCATCATCAATATCGTAGCATTCCGCCTTGCTTTGCCGCCCACCTTAGGATCCATAATGTATTTAATCGATCTCCTCAAAAAAAACATTACATCTTAGATACCATCACCACTACCACTATTTCTTGTCACTGTCGATTGAAAGTTTGAGTTTCAGATAGCGAAAATCATGGATTCTCGTTTAGTTCGTTGGTCGCTTCAGTATCTGATACATTGGAGGGGGTAGGGTCCTGAGGAGAGGATTGGGTAGCAGCATCTGACGTTCATGCGTAGCTTATCCGGTCTTTTCACGTGGCACACCCTGATGCCTGATGAGCCCGGTGAAATATCCCAGGAAAAAAGGGTGAGCTAGGGCACACCCTAGTGGTAGGGACAGGGAAGAAGCCCCTAGTCTCGGGTCACCCGACAGCTGAGACATGAACCTTTCTTATACACAAGCACAACCATACCCTATTTCATTGATTTACACAACTTACCATTCTCCCACATATACTTACATATCTCAGTCAAATCACACCCAGAAAATTCTATACTTTGACATAGAATTCTGCCAGCAATCCATCTTTACCCGGTGTCTTATTGTTTTTAGCACTCTTCATCACGCTTTCCACTTCAATTCCATAATCACATCCTAATTCAGAATATCACATTCACCAACATCCAACTTATTCTCTAACCTATTCAGCACTTTTGTAACAAGACCAAATCAATCAATCATATAACTTGCTATAGAACCTATTCACCTCCTTTATCAATCTCTCACCTGACACATATAAACCGTTCCTATCCAGGACTTGATTCAAAAACAACCTTTCTCCCATTCATTTTTCTTAATAAAAACCTCTTGCACCTCTCATTTTTCTCAAGATGTTCTATTTTGGTACATAAATGATTTATTTCCCTTTTTCATCGATAACACGCTTTAATTAATTCTTCATCTCAACCAGCAAGTCAGACACATCCATCCCACTTGATTCACACAGTCTATCCACCTGTTTAAATCATTAAATCTGCTCTGATAATTAGCACCTTTTTTATAGCCCCCTTTTTTAAGAATTTTTTGCAACACACTTTAACCCAGTCCCACCATTCAAGCACACATTTCAAAATTCCTCTTACACTCTCTCCCACTCTTTATACTTTACTTTTAATTAAGTCATCAGATGCTCATCTTCTAACAATCTTATATTCAACTTCCATAACCCAGCCCTTTACACATGGTCATCAATCGCGCTAAACACACCTCTCAAACACATCATGAAAAAAAGGTACAACAAATTTTTTTAAAAATTTATACACAACATATGTTGGAAAATAACATTTTATATATTCTGGATACAATAACATCCCTATCAGCATGGTAGTTGGCGGTGGTGGGAAGCCAGATTCAAGAACCGCAGGATCTAGAAGGGAGAAATCAAAAATAAGGTGGATAATTTTTACCAGTTATTTTTACAATTCCCTTATGTGATGCAATTAAAGGTCGACAA
>JARQOD010000006.1:245438361-245527670 GCA_033576555.1 Oophaga sylvatica | reverse complement strand
CCCATCCCCGGCTTTCTCGCCCCCCAAATAAAGGGAAAGGAAAAAACCCCGGGCAACGGAGGAGCAGGGGGGGAAACACTACCCGATGCAGGGGAGCCCCGGGGGGCCCCCCTAGAACCCCCTGCCCCCAAAAAAAACCCGGCCGGTGAAAATAGATAAAACCCCGGGGATGGATGGCAAACCTGGGGGGTGGCTAAACCAAATTTAACCAAACCCCTTTTGCGCTAAATGGGGGGGGGAAAAAGGAGATTTTTTCCCGGGGGAAAAATTTTTGGGGGTCCCTATTTAAATAGGGGTTTCGGGGGGCCCCACAGCAGGAAACCGGGCGGAGCCCCGTAAAAAGGGGGGGAATTCTGCTGGCGACGGGCTAAAATTAGAGGCCAAGAGCGGGACCCCATGGAAGGCGTTTTGGAAGTGTAACGGGGGGGCCAAAAAGCCCAGGCCGCAAAGCCCCAAACCCTGCCGACTGGGGCCCACTGGGGCAGGGTACGAAAGTCATTTTTAAAATTGGGACCAATGGTGGGTTCATCAGGGAGTCCAAAAAAGTTCAAAAGCCCTTTTTGTAACTGCCCATTGGGCTCCCCCAAAATCGCCCGGCGGTGCTTTTTCTGATTTCTCAAACCCTGAGTTGCTTTTTTTTTTTGGGGGTTTTTTTGGCAGTTAGGAGTTAATTTGCTGTCTCTTTTCTGGCTGAGTGCATTTTTTTTTCCCCCGGCCCTGAAATTTAAATTTTTTTTGTTAAAATTTTCCTTTAAAAACCCGGGGGTTGTCTTTTTTGGGGGTTTTTTCCCAAAAAAATTTTCTTTCATGCAGACCCCAAAAGGGGGTTTTCTGAAAGAAAAAATTTTTAAAAAGCTCCTTAGTTTTTTTAAAAGCTCCCCCTTTCTTGGGTTTAAAAAATTTTTCCCGATCATTTTTGTTCCTTCGTTTTTTTAGTGTAAAGCAAGTCTTGTTCTCAGTTTTTTTTTAATTTTTAATCTGTGTTTTTAAGCAAGATCCCCCCAAAACCCTTTTGGGGGAAAATAGAATCCCCCTTAGGACTGATTACGGGGGTCAGGGCTTAGGAGCCCGGGGTTGGCTGGAGCCCTTTGGACCCTGAACCATTTTCTACCCCCCCCAAGGGGGTGGGGATTTTTTGGACCCCCCGTTTGGGTCGGGTTTTTAGACCCCCGGCCCCCCCTTTTTCCCGGGCAGGTTCAAGTCCCCAAAAAAAAACCCGTTTTCAAGGAAACGTGCGGAAAAATCAAACTATATTTACATGCGATGTTGCTAATCAAAATTTTGTATAGAGTGTTGTTTTTTTAAAAATAGTTTACTAACATCGTAAACATATCATAAACCGCGGACATTTTTCATGGCCTAAAAAATTTTCCCCCTTTCCCAGGGTTTCAGTCCCCCGTGGCTCTGCTTTGCGGGTTTTTTAATCCATGGAGCTGACGGCCCAATAAGCCCAAAAAAGTTTTTCCCCCTGGAAAAACCCAAAATTTTAAAAAACCTAAAGTGCTCCCCCGGGGGGGTTCATGGGGGGGGACAAATTTTTTTTCGGGAAGCTGTAAATTTTTTTTCGGTTTTCGGCCTCGATCATCAGGGGTGAAGAGCAGAAGGGGAAAATTTGTTTCTGGGCTCCTACAAGGGACCCCAACCTGGGCCTTTCCCTTCCTTCGGGCCCCCCGGCTCTACATCATGAGTTTTTTTTTTTTTTTTTTTTTTAGCCCGGGGTTTTTGGGGATAGTGACCCAACCCGGGTTCCCCGGAGAAAAATTTTACAAGTACGCAGGGAGATCGCCCGGGGGGTTTTTTTGTTTTTGGTTCCGTAAAGGGCCAAGTTACTCATGGAATGCCCCAGTTTTTGGGAGCCAGTTTTGTCGGGGTTTTTCTAAAAAATTTTAAAAGGATTTTTTTGGGCCGTTGACCCCCCATCACTGGAGGCTGCAGCCCTGTTTTCCCCGTATGATAGAGGGCTCCGGGAGAGGTGCGGTAACCCCCCCCCTGTTGTTTTTCCACCTACTACTAAAGTCCCTTATGTTAGGTTCCCCTTTTTTGTTCGGAGGGCCTATGCATTGGGAGGGGCATCTTTTTTGGAGGGGGTGGCGGTGCCGCAGGACAAAAAGGTGTTTTTTTTCGGGAAAAAGGGAAATTTTGTTTGGGGGGGGGGCCAAACCCCCCCCTTGTTTTGGGAAAAAGTCGCCCCCCCAAAAAAAAATTTAAACCCCGGGGTTTTTGGTGGGGACAACCTGGGGGGATGTATTTCCGTCCCCTAGTTCTTTTCAGTTTTGTACCAGTGGAGGGGTGGTTGGGCGAGAGGGGGGGATTTTTTGTTCTTTTTGTAGTGGGTCCGGGGCTAAAGGGGTTACGCTCATTTGCCAGGTCAAGGGGGGCATTGAGTGTATGGTCAAACCCTCCTAATTTTTCCCCCCGACGCCAGGGGCCCCCCGGCCAAAGGGACTTTTTTCTGAGGTTCATAACAATTTTTCCCTTGGGTAGGGGCAATACTGGAACATTTCTTTTTAGGTTGGGGGGGGACCTACTCCTATTGTGTTGGGGGGTTTCCCTTTGGGGGTTTTTAAACATAACCCCCCGATTTTTTGGGAGTCCCCGAGAAAAAGCCAAGGGGGGGGGTTTTTCAAAAAACTGCATAACACGTCATCAGTGCGGTCCCTGCCTTTGTACTTTGCCTTTTTTTTTGGGGGGTTTGGGATTGTTTTTGAGGGGGGTGTCGGGGTTGGCCCCCCCATGGGTGTATGACTGCCATTAATTTACTTCCTGAGCAAAATTTTCCTAAAGCTAGGTTATAAAACCCCTTTTTGGGGCCTGAGGGGGAGGCTATAAAAATTTAAAAATTTTTTGGAAAGTCGGGCCCAAAAAGGGGAATTTTGACCTTCCTTCCCCGTGGGGCCCCCGGGGGGGTTTTTCTTTTTGAAGAAAAAAGAAAGGGGCCTACCCCCCTTTTTTGGTTTCCGCGAACTTAATCGGATTACTTTCGAGATCCGATCCACTCCCTTGATTCCCGACTTTCAAAAAAAATTTTTGGCGCCAAATTTTGGTTTTTCAAAAATTTTGGGGGTTTAGGGGGGGGGATAATCTGATTGGTAAAAGAGGGGGATGATGGGAAAAAAAACGTTAACACGCCGGAGGGACTTATGAAACCTTTTTATGCCCTTTTGGGCTGACTACTGCACCCGCCCTTTTTCCAACATTTTGTTAAGAAAATTTTTCGTCCTTTGGGGGGGCGTTTTTGGGGGGTTTTTTTGGGTGACAAATTTTTTTTTTATCACCAATCTTTTGGGGGCCCCAGGGGGTGTGAACAGGTTTTTTGCAGACTTGCGAGACAAAAAACTATACCCAAAAAAGGGAAAATGTGTATTTCGCCCTACAGGAACTTCAGTTTTTGGGTTTTTGGGGGCAGCCTCCGGTTTTTTTCCCCCTGGACCCCGAAAAGGTGAGAGCAGTGCTGAAGGGATCAGCCCCAAGGAAACTTTAAAAGGGGGTGCAGCGTTTTTTTGGGGTTGCTAACACTACCGAAATTTTTTTTAATTTTTTCATCTGTTGTCAAACCTCCATAAATGACAAAAAAAGGGGGAAAAAATTTTTTTTAAAGGGGGCGGACAAAGCTTGCCAAGCTTTTTCCTCTTTGAAAAAATTTTTTGCTTGCACCCGTTCCACCCAAACCCAAATTTTTATCCCCGTTCGTTGTGGAGGGGACGCGTTGACTAGGGTGGGTGCAATATTGTCCCGGGGCCGCCCCGGGGAAAGGGGCACCCGGGCCCTTTTTTTTTTAAAAAAAAAATTGTCGTCCCCCGAAAGGAATTATGATTCGGAAAGGGGGGTTTTTTGGGCCATTAAGTTGGTTTAAAAAGGGTGGTCACTTTTTGGGGGGGGCGCCCCCCCCGGTACCGTCTTTACTGATACAAGAACTGTGTTTTTGGGAAATTTGCAAAGCGTCTGAATTCCAAAAAAACTCGAGGGCCCGTTTTTTTTTACCGGGTTTAAATTTTTTGTTGTCACTTACGCCCTGGTCTAAAAGTTAAGGCGGATGCCTTGTCTCGCTTTCCCCCGGGGGGGGGGAAAATGGATAAACCCTTTTCCCTTTACCTTCGGAGGGGTGGTGTGTCGGCTGTAGTTCTGAGCTTGAGGGGAGGTGTTGGGAGGCTCGGGGGGGCGCCCCTGCGGGGCCTCCGGGGAAAAAGTTTGCCCCCAAAACCGTTGAGAAAAAAAGGTTTTTTTGAGGCCCCAAAAATTTTTGCTTTAGCAGGACACCCCGGGGGAAAGGGCACTTTAGTCCCCTTTTTTTTCCCCCCCGGTTTTGGGGGCCCCAACTTTTAAAAAAAGATTTTTTAAAAATTTTGTCGCGCCCCGGGGGGTTTTTGGTCGCTCTAAGACCCCTCATACCCCCGCGGGGCCCCCTTCCCTGAAATTTTCCGAGCGTCCATGACTCATTTTTTATGGACTTCATCAAGGACCCCCTCGTTCAGGGAAGACTGTCTTTACGGGGGTTGTTGACGGGGTTTAGAAGATGGCACTTTTTATTCCCTCTTCCTGCCCCCCCAAAATGCAAAACTCGGGGGCCCGGTGTTCTTTGGGGGGGTTGTGGACTTTTGGGTTTTGGGCCCTTTTATGGGGGTGTCAGATGGGGTCTCATTTTGTCCAAGTTTTGGGGGGGATTTTGTTTACTCGGGGATGAATTTTTCATTTTCCTCGGCTTTCACCCAAAACCAAATTGGAGCAAAATGTCTAAACCCAAAGCCTAGAGACTTTTCTCGTGTTTTTTTCAGAGAACGGAGGACTGGTCTTCTTTCTTGCCTCTGGGGATTTTGTCTTAAAAACAGGCGGAGCGGCCAGGAAATTTCCCCGTTTTTTGGGCATTGGTTTTTTTTCCCCATTTTGTAATTCAATGGGGGGGGGGGCCCCTTCCCGGGGTTTTCCCGAGGAGGGCTTTCTCGCGTCACTTGTTTTATGTGGGAGTGTATTGAATAATCGAGTCTATTTGGGAAACCCCTTTTTAAACGATGGCTGATAGGGGGAGGGGTTTTTTGGTCCAACTTAAAAGTGAACGATCGGGATGGTTGTCTAAACCCGGAATAAAAATTTTAAAATTCCCTCCTGGAAGCGGGGCCCCCCAAAATTTTTTTGGGGCCTTTCGGGTCATTTTTTCCCCCAAATTTCATACAAAAAACTGCCCGGGGGACCAAACTTTGATTCATTTTGAAAAGGGGGTAAACCCGAGTACCAAATCATATACTACAAGAAGAAAAAAGGGGGGGGACACTGTACGCTATAGCTTTCAAACCGAAAAAAAAAAATAGAAAAATGAATTACCCTTACCTAAAAATAGAAAATTGAGAAAACCTTTTTTGATAAATGGGGCCCAAAAATGTAGCCGATACCACGCAAAGGGGGTTCCCCGATAAACAGGGCCCAACTAATGCCTACCTCGCTTTAAAAAAAAGGTTGGGAGGGAACCTATAAACCCCCCTTTTTTTTACTAAAAACCCCTCTCGTGGGGGGTGATTTAACCTGCGAAAAAAGGCCTGTGACCACCAGGTGGGGTTTTCAGGGAGAAGGGAAAGAATACATATCAAAAAACTGACCCCGGGACACCAAACTTTTTTTTGTTTGAAAAAGGGCTAAACCTAGAGTCACCAACTCCCATACAACAAGAAGAAAAGGAGCACACTTTCCTATGCTTGCAAACCGAAAATAAAAATATAAAAAAAAAAAAATCTTACCTTAAAATTGAAAAAATTGAAAGTCTTTGCGCATAAGAAAGGCCAAATTATGTAGCCCCCTAGCCACGTGGTCACAGGCCTTTTAATTTCACAGGTTCATCACCCCTCCCAGAGATGTAGATTTTTTTCTGGGAAAGGGTTTTTTTTTAGGGGTTTCCCCTGCAACGACTTTCTAAAGCGAATAGGCATTTTTTAGGGACCTGAATACGAGAAGAACCTTACTGGCTATCAGGCTCAAAAAATTTGGCCATCTTTTGCGCTAAGACTTTTTAATTTTTCATATTTCTAAGGTAATGATGTAATTCATTTTTCATATTTTTCATATTTCGTGTTTGCAAGCTATAGCGCTACAGTGTGCTACCTTTTCTTCTTGTATGTATATGAGTTGGTGACTCTAGGTTTAGCACCTGTTCACACTGAATCTAAGTTTGGATGTGCCGGTCAGTTTTTTGATATGTATTCATTTACCTTCTGCCTGAGCACTCCACCTGGTGGTCACAGGCCTTTTAATTACAGCAGGTTCATCACCCCTCCACAGAGATGTAGATTTTAGTCTGAAAAGAGGATTCATAGGTTCCCATGCAGACAGACTTTTCTAAAGCGAGGATAGGCATTAGTTAGGGACCTGATATACGAGAAGAGCCTTGACGTGGCTATCAGGCTCACATAATTTGGCCATCTTATGCGCTAAGACTTCTCAATTTTTCATATTTCTAAGGTAATGATGTAATTCATTTTTCATATTTTTCATATTTCGTGTTTGCAAGCTATAGCGCTACAGTGTGCTACCTTTTCTTCTTGTATGTATATGAGTTGGTGACTCTAGGTTTAGCACCTGTTCACACTGAATCTAAGTTTGGATGTGCCGGTCAGTTTTTTGATATGTATTCATTTACCTTCTGCCTGAGCACTCCACCTGGTGGTCACAGGCCTTTTAATTACAGCAGGTTCATCACCCCTCCACAGAGATGTAGATTTTAGTCTGAAAAGAGGATTCATAGGTTCCCATGCAGACAGACTTTTCTAAAGCGAGGATAGGCATTAGTTAGGGACCTGATATACGAGAAGAGCCTTGACGTGGCTATCAGGCTCACATAATTTGGCCATCTTATGCGCTAAGACTTCTCAATTTTTCATATTTCTAAGGTAATGATGTAATTCATTTTTCATATTTTTCATATTTCGTGTTTGCAAGCTATAGCGCTACAGTGTGCTACCTTTTCTTCTTGTATGTATATGAGTTGGTGACTCTAGGTTTAGCACCTGTTCACACTGAATCTAAGTTTGGATGTGCCGGTCAGTTTTTTGATATGTATTCATTTACCTTCTGCCTGAGCACTCCACCTGGTGGTCACAGGCCTTTTAATTACAGCAGGTTCATCACCCCTCCACAGAGATGTAGATTTTAGTCTGAAAAGAGGATTCATAGGTTCCCATGCAGACAGACTTTTCTAAAGCGAGGATAGGCATTAGTTAGGGACCTGATATACGAGAAGAGCCTTGACGTGGCTATCAGGCTCACATAATTTGGCCATCTTATGCGCTAAGACTTCTCAATTTTTCATATTTCTAAGGTAATGATGTAATTCATTTTTCATATTTTTCATATTTCGTGTTTGCAAGCTATAGCGCTACAGTGTGCTACAGTTCCATAATTAATCCTGTGGCATTTCGTCTGGACCTCCCTCCTACGTTTAAAATTCATAATGTGTTCCACAAGTCATTACTTAAGAGGTACGTGGCACCAGTCATACCATCACCTCTACCTCCTCCTCCAGTGGTGGTCAATGGTAACTTGGAGTTTCAAGTGTCAAAGATCATTGACTCACGTCTGAATCGCCGGTCCCTTCAGTACTTGGTGCATTGGAAGGGGTATGGTCCAGAGGAGAGGACGTGGGTTCCTGCGTCTGACATTAACGCAGATCGTTTGGTGCGGACCTTCCACAGAACTCACCCGGGCAAACCTGGCCCTGAGGGTCCGGAGGCCCCTCGTAGAAGGGGGGGGTACTGTCATGTGTGCATCGCCACGAAGATCGTCGCGGTTGCACATTCTGACTTCTCACAGCTGAGTTGCTGTTTCTTTGTGTTTGGCAGTTAGGGAGTTAATTCTGTCTGTGCTCAGTTCTGGGACTGCAGTTAATTGCAGTTTTCTCCCGGCTGCAATTAATTATTTGTTGATTGGTTTCCTTTAAATCTCTGGTTGTCTGTGTTGGGAGTTGCCAGTGAAATTCTTCATGCAGACCACAGATAGGATTGTATCTGTATAGACTTAAGTTAAAGAGCTCCTTAGTTGTTTTAATCTCACCTTGCTTAGAGTTTAATATCCCAGATCATTTATGTTCCTTCTGTGTTTGAGTGTGTATGCAAGTCTGTGTTTTCTCCAGTCTGTCTTATATGTCTAATCTGTGTATTTAGCAGAGATCAGCCCATATCCCTTTGGTGGTAATCAGAATCCTTCTTAGGACTGATTACAGGGTTCAGGGACTGATAGGAGACAGGGTTAGGCTGGAGACTTGGACCTCTGAACCATTATCAGTACCTCCAAGGTAAGGGATTAGTTAGGACCCCAGTTTAGGGTCAGGTTAGACCCCCGGTCCTTCTCTTTCCTGTGACAGTGTATCAAGTCCTCAAGATTAACCCTGAGTTCAACGGATATCGTGTTCAGGTAAATCTATTCTATATTTACATGCTGATGTTGCTAATCTATATGTTGTATAGAGTGTTGTTCTTTTAAGAATAGTTTACTGACATCGTACACATATCATAAGACCGCGTGACAGTAACTCGCTGGGACGTTGAGTCACATCTCCTAGAAGGACACCTTTACCGTGACCTCTACCCAGGGGATCAAGTTACCTTCACCTGGCATAAGGGTGAAAGGGGGTGGTACACCCTCAACGTAAAGAAGGTACCAAAGGAGCGACCAGCAGCTGTACATCCGGAGGCTGCATCAGACCCACCTGTAGCAACCTAAATAGAGGTGTAGACATAGGCAACGCAGACCCCGGCTGCAGAACTAGCCCCATTTGAGTCGCCTGTCGTGACATCTGAAAGAGACCTTCCCCGGCCAGGAAGTTGCAGACCTAAGGATCTGCCCAGGAAGAGGAAATAAATAAATGAGGATTCAGCAAGTTAATGTTTACTAGTTAGTTACCTGGTTAGGTACGTGTGTTAATGTTTGTTAAAGCAAAAAAAGACGATAGATCGTGGACAGTGAGTGATCAGGACTTTATTGTACATGGTTAGCACTTCTTAATGCGCTCCCTATTGGTTTTACATAAGGCCTTGTAGAGTGCAAGTAGGACACTCTACATTTTGCAACAGACCACAGAATAAAAACTGTCTGGTAAAGCTAAATGTCATAGTTCATAATTATATTAACCCCTTAACGACCAAGCCATTTTGTAGGTTAAAGACCAGGCCAATTTTTACATTTCTGACCACTGTCTCTTTATGAGGTTATAACTCTGGAACGCTTCAACGGATCTTGGCGATTCTGAGATTGTTTTCTCGAGACATATTGTACTTCATGATAGTGGTAAAATTTCTTCAATATAACTTGTGTTTATTTATGAAAAAAAACGGAAATATGGCAAAAATTTTGAAAATTTTGCAATTTTCAAACTTTTAATTTTTATGCCATTAAATCAGAGAGATATGTCACAAAAATTAGTTAATAAATAACATTTCCCACATGTCTACTTTACATCAGCATAATTTTGGAACCAAAATTTTTTTTTGTTAGGAAGTTATAAGTGTTAAAAGTTGACCAGCAATTTCTCATTTTTCCAACAAAATTTACAAAATCATTTTTTTTAGGGGCCACCTCACATTTGAAGTGAATTTGAGGGGTCAATATGACAGAAAATACCCAAAAGTGACACCATTCTAAAAACTGCACCCCTCAACGTGTTCAAAGCCACATTCAAGAAGTTTATTAACCCTTTAGGTACTTCACAAGAATTGAAGCAATGTGGAAGGAAAAAATTAACATTTAACTTTTTTTCCCAAAATTTTTCTTTCGACACAATTTTTTAAAATTTTGTCAAGGGTATCAGTAGAAAATGAACCACAATATTTGTTGTACAATTTCTCCTGAGTACATCGATACCCCATGTGTGGGGGTAAACCACTATTTGGGCGCATGGCAGAGCTCGGAAGGGAAGCAGCGCCATTTGACTTTTTTGGCTGGAATTGAGATTGGACGCCATGTCGCATTTGGAGAGTCCCTGTGTGCCTAAACAGTGGAAACCCCCCACAAGTGACCCCATTTTGGAAACTAGACCCCCCAAGTAACTTATCTAAATGTGTTGTGAGAGCTTTTAACCCCCAAGGGCTTCACAGAAGGTTATAACGTAGAGCCGTAAAATTAAAAAATCATGTTTTTTCCACAAAATGACTTTTCATCCCAATTTTTATTTTCCAAAGGATAAAAGGACCCCAAAAGTTATTGTGCAATTAGTCCTGAGTACGCTGATACCCCATATGTGGGGGTAAACCACTATTTGGGTGCATGGCAGAGCTCGGAAGGGAAGCAGCGCCATTTGACTTTTTTGGCTGGAATTGAGATTGGATGCCATGTCGCATTTGGAGAGTCCCTGTGTGCCTAAACAGTGGAAACCCCCCACAAGTGACCCCATTTTGGAAACTAGACCCCCCAAGTAACTTATCTAAATGTGTAGTGAGAGCTTTGAACCCCCAAGGGCTTCACAGAAGGTTATAACGTAGAGCCGTAAAATTAAAAAATCATATTTTTTCCACAAAAATGATCTTTTCATCCCAATTTTTATTTTCCAAGGATAAAAGGACCCCAAAGTTATTGTGCAATTAGTCCTGAGTACGCTGATACCCCATATGTGAGGGTAAACCACTATTTGGGTGCATGGCAGAGCTCGGAAGGGAAGCAGCGCCATTTGACTTTTTTGGCTGGAATTGAGATTGGACGCCATGTCGTATTTGGAGAGCCCCTGTGTGCCTAAACAGTGGATACCCCCACAAGTAACCCCATTTTGGAAACTAGACCCCCCAAGGAACTTATCTAGATGTGTGGTGAGAGCTTTGAACCCCCAAGGGCTTCACAGAAGGTTATAACGTAGAGCTGTAAAATTAAAAAATCATATCTTTTCCACAAAAATGATCTTTCCACCCCCAATTTTTATTTCCCAAAGGGTAAAAGGACCCCAAAAGTTATTGTGCAATTTGTCCTGAGTACGCTGATACCCCATATGTGGGGGTAAACCACTATTTGGGCGCATGGCAGAGCTTGGAAGGGAAGCAGCGCCATTTGACTTTTTTGGCTGGAATTGAGATTGGACGCCATGTCGCATTTGGAGAGTCCCTGTGTGCCTAAACAGTGGAAACCCCCCACAAGTGACCCCATTTTGGAAACTAGACCCCCCAAGGAACTTATCTAGATGTGTGGTGAAAGCTTTGAACCCCAAGGGCTTCACAGAAGGTTATAACGTAGAGCAGTAAAATTAAAAAATCATATCTTTTCCACAAAAATGATCTTTCCACCACCAATTGTTATTTTCCAAAGGGTAACAGGACCCCAAAAGTTATTGTGCAATTTGTCCTGAGTATGCTGATACCCCATATGTGGGGGTAAACCACTATTTTGACGCATGGCAGAGCTGGAAAGGGAAGGAGCGCCTTTTTCAAATGCAGATTTTGATGGAATGGTCTGCGGGTGTCATGTCACGTTTGGAGAGCCCCTGATGTGCCTAAACAGTAGAAACCCCCACAAGTGACTCCATTTTGGAAACTAGACCCCCCAAGGAACTTATCTAGATGTGTGGTGAGCACTTTGAACCCCCAAGTGCTTCACAGAAGTTTATAACGTAGAGCCGTGAAAATAAAAATATCATATTTTTTTCCACAAAAATAATCTTTTTGCCCCCAAATTTTTATTTTTATAAGGGTAACAGGAGAAATAGGACCCCAAAATCTATTGTGCAATTTGTCCTGAGTACGCTGATATCCCATATGTGGGGGGGAACCACTATTTTGACGCATGGCAGAGCTCGGAAGGGAAGGAGCACCGTTTTTAAATGCAGACTTTGATGGAATGGTCTGCGGGTGTCATGTCGCGCTTGGAGAGCCCCTGATGTGCCTAAACAGTAGAAACCCCCCACAAATGACCCCATTTTGCAAACTAGACCCCCCAAGGAACCTATCTAGATGTGTGGTCAGCACTTTTAACCCCAAAGGGCTTCACAGAAGTTTATAATGTAGAGCCGTGAAAATAAAAAAAATCATATTTTTTTCCACAAAAATGACCTTTTTGCCCCAAATTTTTATTTTTCTAAGGGTAACAGGAGAAATAGGACCCCAAAAGCTATTGTGCATTTTGTCCTGAGTACGCTGATACCCCATATGTGGGGGGGAACCACTGTGATCGCCTTACTGCGATCTTTGGGAGGCACAATGAACAAATCCACAAAAGGTGAAGAATTGGTTTTCTTTTTTACGCCGTTCCTCGTGCGGTATTAGTGATTAGGCGACTTTATTCCTCGGATCGGTGCAATTACAGCGATACCAGATTTACACCCTTTTTTCATGTTTAGCTTCTGTCACACACTAAAAGATGCTTTTTCTTGGAATAATTTTTTGTAAGAAATTTTTGCATCGCCATATTTTGAGAGCTATAATTTTTCCATATTTCGGCCGACAGAGTTATCTGTGGGCTTATTTTTTGCGGGACGAGCTGACGTTTTTATTGGTACCATATTCAGGCACATAACGTTTTTTGATCGTTTCCTATTCCGATTTTTGTGGAATCAGAATGAACAAAAACCAGCAATTCAGGAATTGTTTTTTTTTTTTTTTTTTTCCTCCGTTCCGTGTGTGGTAAAATTGATAAAGCAGCTTTATTCTTCGGGTCACTACGGTTACGGCGATTCCTCATTTATATATTTTTTTTTATGTTTTGGCGTTTTTTACACAATAAAAATTTTATAGAAAAAATAATTATTTTTGCATCAGTTTATTCCGCAAGCTATGACTTTTTATTTTTTCGCTGATGATGCTGTATAGCAGCTTGTTTTTTGCGGGACAAGATGACGTTTTCAGCGGTACCATGATTATTTATATCTGACTTTTTGATCGCGTGTTATTGCACTTTTTCCAAGCGGTATAATGATACCGCTTGGAAAAAGTATAATTTACTACTTTTTTGTGTTTTTTTTTTACGGCTTTCACTGAAGGGGTTAACTAGGGTTACGCTTTTATAGATGGGATTTTTACGGACGTGGCGATACCTAACATGTGTATGTTTTTTGTTTTTTATTTTTTTTATTACATAAAAATGTGTATTTTTTAGGGGATTTTTTTTAAATTATTTTTTAATATTTTTTTTACAATTTTTTTAAAAAAATGATTTTTTTTAACTTGTCCCTTTATGGGACTTTCACTTTTTTTACTTTTTATTGCAGTTACAATGCATTGCAATGCTCTGGCATTGCAATGCATTGCAACTATAGTGGAAGCTGCTGTGACAATGATCACAGCAGCTTTCCGTAGCTAGATGACCCGGAGGTTGTCATGACAACCCCTGGGTCATCAAGGCAGAGATCGGGCCCTGCAAATACATTGCAGGGTGCCGATCTGAGGCAGAGGGAGCTCCCGACCCTCTGCCTCCCCCCCTGAGCTCTGCGATCGCGCTCGATCGCAGCAGTCAGGGGGTTAACAGCCAGGGGCGGTGGGGGCTCCGCTCCTGGCTGTCAGTGCAGGAAGCCTGGCCACTGCAGTGCCGGCTCCTGCACTGATCGCGCTGGAGAAGCTGAAATTTCAGCTTCTCCTGCACGATTGCTGCTGTGTTTGGTCAGTCAGATTGACTGACCAAGCACAGCGCTGTAGGTGCGGGGACCGACGGCAAAAGTCCCCGCACCGCTTGCCGTGCCTGTCAGCTGTCTGTGACAGCTGTCGGCACTGATCTACCACTGCGTGTTTACACGCAGTGGTAGATCAAAGTCATGACGTGCAGAGTCCGTCCTGGTGCCGGAACTGACACCTTGCCATGACGGACTCTGCACGTCAGTGGACATTAAGGAGTTAAAGAAATATTTATATAGTGGTTATATGCAACGTTTAAGTGAAGGGTACCTCCCATAAAGGGAAGAAAAGTTACCTGTTGACTATTATATTTGTTGGAATGCATTACAAAAATTTTTGCATGTTTTTAACATTGTTTTGCTCTGTTCCAGCCCGAGGATGTGCTGTGTTTAACGGGGGGAATGTGGGACCCTGAGGTCCAGTCAACACAGAGGTACTGCACCGCAGTCGGAAGTGTGGTGCTCCGCTCTCGGTTAAGGAGTGGACATCACCCAGAACCCACACAGTTACATCCAACACCAGACCTCTCAGTGCCCGGGAGGCGCTAGGTAGAGGGTGTGGGTGGAGGAAGAAGGGGAGGAGCTTAGTGAGCAGTCAGTGAGACCACAGGGAGTTAGTGACAGTTGATGGCAGGAAGTAGTTGGTGCTGGGGACTCGAGTAGAGAGGAGCTCGTCTCTAGACCTGACGACCCGTAGTCGGGTGGAGGGACCAGGTCACAGTAGGGGGACCGGCCCCAGACTAGTGGAGAAACTAAGGACTCAGCTAGCAAACCGGAGGCTGTAGTGACTGTAGGTGCTACAACCACATCTGCACACATTCATACATCAGGATGTCCGGGAGTATGTAGCCGCCTGCAGTGTCTGTGCGCATTCAAAGACCTCTCATACTCGTCTGTCAGGGCTCTTCAACCATTGAAGATTCCCAGCAGACCTTGGACTCACTTGTCGGTCTATTTTATCATGGATCTACCCTTGTCGGCAGGGAATACTATAATTTTGGTGGTGGCAGATAGTTTCAGTAAGATGTCTCATTTTATTGCTTTACCAGCTTTACAGAGCACCAAGTCCTTGATGCAAATTTTTGTCATGGAAATTGTAAGATTACATGGGATCCCGAGCGATATTGTTTCTGACCAGGTGGTACAGTTTGTTTCCAAGTTTTGGATGGAATTTTGCACCCGTCTGGGGATCCATCTGTCATTTTCTTCTGCATTTCACCTGTAGCCTAATGGGCAGACTGAATGGGTTAACCAGAATCTGGGACGTATCTTAGGTGCTTTGTGTCTGAAAATCAGAAGGATTGGGTTACCTACTTACTGCTAGCCGAATTCGCTGTAATTAATCTTTGTCATAAATTTACTGGTAAGTTCCTATTTTTCGGGCATATGGGTTCCATCCTCAGTTAAGCTTATTTAATAAAAATCATCCTGGATTACCTGAAGAGGAATGGCTTTCATCATCTATTACATCCGTATGGCAGGGAGCTACTAATAATTTGAGGAAAATAGGATCAAAATATAAGAGTACGGCTGATCGGAGACGTTTGGTGGGTCCGGACCTGTGTGTTGGTGACTCGGTGTGTTTGTCCTCTAGAAACATTAAGTTGAAGGATCCATCTTGGAAACTGGGTCCCAGGTTTATCAGTCCTTATAAGATCAAAGCCATCATCAATATCAATAAACACCAAATTCTTTGTCAATAATCTAACAAAGCACAGAGAGCACGTTCAAATGGTAATCAAAAATACATTTTTATTTTTACACAATTTATAACATTATTTCCAATAATTTATCAAAAATAGGTGCAAGATAAAAGAGAGACGGTATATAGCTTCCATAATATTAAATTTCGCTGCATAGTAAAGATTTCATGACTACCATGTTTAAATTGGTAAATGCAGACAAAAATCCATCTGCCTTAAAGGTAAATACCGCTGGTGCAAATAACACTCCCTAATCTTCTAATAGATATATCATAAGGATAAGATTCAAATTGCATTCAGAGGCACGATGCCAAATGGGTGCATATATAGGGAGGACTATGACTTTCTGGAATGTTATTCAATAATTAGACCTGACCTCAATCATAGTCAATAGATATCTAACAACACACAGTATATCATGTCCATTCAAATAGTATCTACACCTTATAAACAAAACCATATGGCACGGTCTATGCACTCAGGGAGTCACTGAAAGCCATTACCTGGATCCCAGCAGCGTGACAAGCAAATAGATGGAGCTACTAATAATTTGAGGAAAATGGGATCAAAATATAAGAGTACTGCTGATCGGAGACGTTTGGTGGGTCCGGACCTGTGTGTTGGTGACTCGGTGTGTTTGTCCTCTAGAAACATTAAGTTGAAGGATCCATCTTGGAAACTGGGTCCCAGGTTTATCAGTCCTTATAAGATCAAAGCCATCATCAATATCGTAGCATTCCGCCTTGCTTTGCCGCCCACCTTTAGGATCCATAATGTATTTAATCGATCTCCTCAAAAAATACATTACATCTTAGATACCATCACCACTACCACTATTTCTTGTCACTGTCGATTGAAAGTTTGAGTTTCAGATAGCGAAAATCATGGATTCTCGTTTAGTTCGTTGGTCGCTTCAGTATCTGATACATTGGAGGGGGTAGGGTCCTGAGGAGAGGATGTGGGTAGCAGCATCTGACGTTCATGCAGTCAGACTTATCCGGTCTTTTCACGTGGCACACCCTGATGCCCTGATGAGCCCGGTGAAATATCCCAGGAAATAGGGTGAGCTAGGGCACACCCTAGTGGTAGGGACAGGGAAGAAGCCCCTAGTCTCGGGTCACCCGACAGCTGAGACATGACACCTTTCTTATACACAAGCACAACCATACCCTATTTCATTGATTTACACAACTTACCATTCTCCCACATATACTTACATATCTCAGTCAAATCAGCACCCAGAAAATTCTATACTTTGACATAGAATTCTGCCAGCAATCCATCTTTACCCGGTGTCTTTTTTTTGTTTTTAGCACTCTTCATCACGCTTTCCACTTCATCCATAATCACATCCTAATTCAGAATATCACATTCACCAACATCCAACTTATTCTCTAACCTATTCAGCACTTTTGTAACAAGACCGAAATCAATCAATCATATAACTTGCTATAGAACCTATTCACCTCCTTTATCAATCTCTCACCTGACACATATAAACCGTTCCTATCCAGGACTTGATTCATAACAACCTTTCTCCCATTCATTTTCTTAATAAAAAACCTCTTGCACCTCTCATTTTTCTCAAGATGTTCTATTTTGGTACGATAAATGATTTATTTCCCTTTTTCATCGATAACACGCTTTAATTAATTCTTCATCTCAACCAGCAAGTCAGACACATCCATCCCACTTGATTCACACAGTCTATCCACCTGTTTAAATCATTAAATCTGCTCTGATAATTAGCACCTTTTTTATAGCCCCCTTTTTTAAGAATTTTTTGCAACACACTTTAACCCAGTCCCACCATTCAAGCACACATGCAAAATTCCTCTTACACTCTCTCCACTCTTTATACTTTACTTTTAATTAAGTCATCAGATGCTTATCTTCTAACAATCTTATATTCAACTTCCATAACCCAGCCCTTTACACATGGTCATCAATCGCGCTAAACACACCTCTCAAACACTCATGATCAGAAAAAGGTACAACATTTTGTTAAAAATTTATACACAACATATTGTTGGAAAATAACATTTTATATATTCTGGATACAATACCATCCCTATCAGCATGGTATGTTGGCGGTGGTGGGATGCCAGATTCAAGAACCGCAGGATCTAGAAGGGAGAAATCAAAATAAGGTTGGATAACTTTTTTACCAGTTATTTCACAATTCCCTTATGTGATGCAATTAAAGGTCGACAACTAAAACTGTATTTTGCCCAGGAGAAAGACTTAGTTTTTTCAAATGAGCCAGTCGACCCCTTCTTTTGTCTTTACCTTATGGACAGTACACATTAATAATTCTAATTCACCACCCCCTATAGCTACCATGTGCAATTATACATCTATTCACCTCTACCACCGTGTAGCTATCTAAACTAATCTCCCTGTTACCCAGGCAATCATTTCTATTAACACATGAGTTGGAGCAGACATACTGTCCGTAAGACCAGTCCTTATTATTTGGAGAGTCCACAATCCTGCATTCCTGAAGACAGAAGATATCAGCTTTCATCTGGGTGATATAATCTAGGACAGTTGCCCTCCTGGATTTGGATCTAATTTGCCTTACATTCAGGGATGCAATGCCCCAACCGGCTTGGGGAGTCATAACATGATGGTATTATATGCATAATGACAAACAGGCCACTTCCTCTTCAACCGTTTTCATTTTTCGCCTGGAACTGCAACTCCCCTAATTTGTTTATGTCTGTGAGAATGCCTAAAAAAGCATTGGTGTCAGGAGAGAAGACATTCTGGGGGTAACTACATTCACTCAGTGGACTTGCACAATCTTCTCCGGCGTCTGCCCAATCTCTTCTGGGCTTCTTACAGGAAGTTCCTGGCTCCTCATCCTCGGAAGACCTTGCCAAAGTGAAGTCACCTTGACCTCCAAAACTGGCCAACTCCTTCTCAGTAGCTATTCAAGATGCACTGCTGGACTTACCATGAGAACCATCTAACTCTCCCTCCCCACGGACAACAGTCTGATGAGCTCACATTCAACTTTTGCAAGTTCCAAACTTGCCGCCTGTAGGCTGTGTTATTGTGTTTGGGGCAGGACCTCCCAATGTGCATCCATGATTTCATAAGGCTCAGGTTCCTCATTAAGATCTGAGACTGTAACCTGTGGAATGTCCACAACAGCAGCAGGGGCGCTGGCACCCCACCTGAGAATTCAGCATAAGACCTAGAACTGATCTTGACCTTTCAGTCCCAATACATATAGCCCTCCTCACCGCAAGCATTGAATTTAACAAGATTTGTGTAGTCTTTTGCCATATGGCCAGAACCATTGCAATTCCTGCAAGTTGGCATCTCCTCGCAACTATGCTGGGTATGATCAAATTTTTTACACCCCCTGCAGTACATCGGGGCATCCGGGAAAAACAAAAAACACTATTCTTTCCAATTTAAAAATTAAGAGGGTGGTAATGGATACCTCCCAGATTTCGGGGATTCATCCCAAATCTCACAAAAAATCTGTACTTCCCAGTCCAAAGCCCTTCTCTATTCAGGACCATCTGGGAGTACTGAACATAAATGAATGTCTATTTAAAAATAAAGTAATGTCATCCAGGGAAACAAAAGGGTTGTGCATAAAAACTACAAGTGGGACATCCACCTTAGGGCCCCGTCTCACATAGCGACTCACCAGCGATCCCGACAACGATGTGAACTTGTCAGGATCGCTGCTGAGTCGCTACATGATCGCTGCTGAGCTGCCAAACAGGCAGATCTCAGCAGCGATCAGGACAGCAAGTACGCCGGTAACAAGCGACACATGTCGCTTAGTTACCGGCATACCAGCACGCTGGTGCAGGGAGCTGGTAACCAAGGTACACAGCGGGTTTCTAGGCACCGCTCGGCGCTTAGAAACCCGCTGTGTATCTTGGTTACCAGCTCCCCTGCATCAGCGCGCTGGTATCTAAGGTACACGTCGGGTTTCCAGGCACCGCCCGGCGCATGGAAACCCGATGTTTACCTTGGTTACCAGCTCCGGCTGGCTGATCGCTGGTCTCCTGCCTGTCACATGCAGCGATGCGTGCTGGCCAGCGGGAGACCAGCGATCAAAAAAAAGTTCAGGCATTTGTGACACGACCAGCGATTCACAGTAGGGGCCTGATCGCTGGTACGTGTCAGACATAGCGAGATCGCTTCTGAGATCGTTGTTGCGTCACAAAATTTGTGACTCAGCAGCGATCTCGCTAGCGATCTCACTATGTGAGACGGGGCCTTTAGAGTAAAGCACAGTAAAGGTAAGCTCTTCCAGCAAAGGATTTGCAACTCAATTTTTCAGGGCAGTAAACAAATTCTGGCAAGCAGCCACAGAAGATAGCACCTGCCTTCCCTCCTGAACTGTTGCAGACATATTATCTCAGACATCAGAATCTTCAGGAAGTCATAAAACTCCATGTTGACCAAAGATTCCAGATAAAAATGCATCTTGTTATCTTCAGCAATGTCAGTCCTGAATCCATTTTTGACCTGGGTATCACCCGTCCCAGAGAATTGAAGCTTGACTACCATCATCCACAGCTTCCAGGATCTCCCTCCCAATTCCTGCTGGCTGTTCCCAAAAGCAGCGACCGGCTTAAACCCCTGAAGTGGCGATGCCGGAAGGCCAAGAGACAGCACTCAAGATGTTTCGGAGTCTTTGCACCTCATCAGTGCAGAGTTGGAGAACTGATTTTGCTAGGTGAGAGCCCCTGGACTGAAGTCTAAGAGGTAACATTTCTCTTTGCAGAGAGTGACATAATGGCTCTGGCATGCCAAGGTAAGGAGTCTTATTTGCCATGCAATGCTTCTCTGGGAAATTTAATATGCAATTGCCTCTTCAGAGAGGAAGAGGACTACTTCCAACAGGTGGTCCTATAGATTTCAAGTCCTCTTCCTCTCTGAAGAGGCAATTTGCATATTAAGTTTCCCAGAGAAGCATTGCACGGTCAATAAACCTCCTTACCTTGACATGCGAGAGCCAGTATGTGCCTCTCCGCAAGGAGAAACGTTACCCCTTAGACAATTTAAAAAGGAAGTTTTGATGTCCAAATGTCTGACAAACAACAAACATCTTTTGTATAGCAGCTATAGCCATTAGAGTCCTGAATGTGGTCTGCTTAGCAATTGGAGAAAATGTGGCATCATAATCTTCACCCCATTTCTGATAATATCCTTTTGCGACTAATCTTGTTTTAAATCTGCGAGCCTTGCTTTCATAGTCATACTTGGTCTTAAAAACCTATTTACATTTGATTGCTTTCTTACCTTGTGGTAGTTTGGTGAGTTTCCAAGTTTGAAGTTGATGAAGGAACTTAAATTCATTAGCTCATTAGCAGGATTAATCCACTTCAGCTTTTCATGGACAAGAAGTTGTTCCATCTCATCCATTACAGAGGCTCTGACTCAGGTATTGTATTGTCAAAGTAGGATAGACATTTAGCTGGTATACTGTTATTTGATCTTGACGATCTCCTGACATTTGGTTCACCTGATTTTTCTGTTGCTCCTTCAGTGGTTGAAGAATCTAACCAAACTTCTACATCCTTTTCCTTATAATTTTGAAATTTTGACTGAGATTGTTGTTGCATCAGTGGGACTACTGGTATGATGTCATGAAACTTGAGCAACACGAAATTCTCATCAATCATTACATCTTTGCTTATTGTGACATTGTTTCTGTGTGCAGGATTCTATATCCTTTCTGGATTTCAGTGTAGCACACCAAAATACCCTCTTTTGCATGAGATTCCCACTTAGTACGATTTTTGGGGGGAATATGTACAAATACTTTTCTTCTGAATGTTCTTATGTGTTGTAGTTCAGGCTTCTTGTTGTTCCATTGCTCAAATGGGAGTTCAGTCTGTTTTGAAGATAGCAAAATAGCTTTGCCCCAATATGTGGTTGCCAAATCTGCATCAAATGGCATATTTCTTCCACTTTCGCAAAGTGTCCAGTTCCTTCTTTCCGCTACACCATTTTGTTCAGGTTTGTATGGTACAGTGGTTTGAAACATGATTCAGTTTTTCCTTAAAATGCTTTGTGTCTCATTACCTGTATATTCAGTTCCATTATTTGCATTCTCACAAAATTGTTATCTACTTCAACAAGACATATTTCATGTTTTTCTGGAACTTCATCATTGTTGTGAAGCAGATAGACAACTGTATCTCTTGAATAATGGTTAATAAATATGAGAAAATATCTCTTCTTTACAGGAGTTTGAGTACTCATTGTACCACAAACATCTGTGTGAAATAAGCCCAGAAGCTGTTCTTATTTTGTAGTACTATTCTTAGGAAAGGATTTTCCTGACATTTTCCCTTTAAGACAGCCAGTATATTTCATTGTCTGATTACACAGATTGACAGTAATACCATCGGCAATTTGTTTTTTAACTAATTTTCTTATTGCTTCTAGGTCTCTATGTGCAAGATGCCTGTGCCATACATGGATACAATTCTTGTGCTGTTCGTGTTTAGCAGTATATACACTTTCCTTGCATTTTACCAGGTATATCTCATCTTTAGTTTTTCTTTCTGAATTCATTTACTGACCATTAGCAAAGATTACTTTCTATTACTTACTTTGGTCAAGGTTAGAGAAGAAGCTTGTTAAAATGCTAGGTTTTTGTCATGTAAAACAATCATAGAAATAAGATTAATTTCAGAACTTTTTCCTCCTTTAATGTCACCTATGATAAACTCCTTAGTGACCGAGCCAATATTGACCTTAATGACTAAGCCAATTTTTATAATTCTGACCATTGTCACTTTATGAGTTAATAACTCTGGAACGATTCAATGGATTCCACTGATTCTGAAACAGTTTTTTCGTGACATATTGTACTTCATGTTAGTGGTAAAACTCCAACACAAGCCTAACCCCATCCCTATCCCTAACACAACCCTAATCCCAACCCTAACTCCAACACACCCCTAACCCCAACACAGCCCCAGCACGACACTAACCCCAACCCAACCTTAACCCCAACACAACCCTAACCCCAGCTCTAACCCCAACCCTAACCCTAAGTGCAAAGAAGAAAAAAATTACAATTTTTTTATTGTATTATTTTTATCTAACTAAGGCTAGGTTCACATTTGCGTTTGATTCCGCAGTGCATCATCTGCATTCTCAAACACATGCAAATACGCATGCAAACGCATGTAAATCCAGCGTTTTTTATCTGCATCATCTTACGATTGACGGCAAAAAAACGCAGTGTTTACATGCGTGTGTCTATGCGTTTTTACATGTGTTTGCATTTTTATGCGCATACGTTAGAAATCACCAATTTTTTCCAGTAGCTTTTCCTTGACATCAGACACCCAGTAGGCGTGGCTCAAGGGATTTCTATATATATATAGACACACTGCACTGAGGAAATCCTTGTCTTTGGCTGCTGTATCTTGCTGCAAGATGGATCTTGACCTGGACAGCTTCCTAGAAGATCTGGATTTACAATTGAAGTTGACTGCTTACTTTGCTTTTACTTGTCAAGAACACAGCAGAAGAGAAAGACTGAGAAGACGTCGTTGTCACTATTGGCAACACCCTATCCTTGAACTCCGAGAAAGCCGTGAAGCCTACCACTCTTTGTACACCGAGCTGCAGCAAAACCCGGAGAAGTTTTTTGACTACACGAGGATATCGGAAGAGAGCTTCCATGACTTGCTGCTACTTGTCCAAGGATCCATTGCCAGGCAGGACTCACAGCTCCGTCGAGCAATTCCTGTTAAGGAATGTCTCTTGGTCACCCTGAGGTACGTAGTGTTGAAAAAGAAACTCCTGTCACAAATAACCCTATCCCTAACCCTATCCCTAACCCTAAGCAGTGTACTGATTTTTGTTTTTCATTTTCTTTTCCGCAGATTCCGTGCTACTGGAGAGACATTGTCCTCGTTACATTTTCAATTCCGGATTGGAGTATCCACCCTTTCTGGGATTATTGTAGACACTTGTCGTGCTTTAGTTGGCATTCTGCGGCAAGAATTCCTCCACCAACCCACAAGTGAACTCTGAATTGAAAATGCTTCCAAATTCCAGGAAATTTTAAATTTTCAGAACTGTGTGGGGCTGTGGACGGCAAACACATTTGGATTATGAAACCATCTGGAAGTGGAACAGAGTACTTCAATTATAAAAAATATTTTCCCATTGTTCTAATGGCTATTGCGGATGCCGATTGTAGATTTGTTGAAGTGGACATTGGCTCATTTGGATGAGGTAATGACTCGCAGAAGTTCAAAAACTCAGACATGGGCCAATGTCTATGGGAATGATTTTAATTTTCCGCCAACATGACCTCTGCCCAACACTGATGGACCGCCAATGCCTTTTGTTGTTGTTGGTGATGAGGCGTTCCAAATGTGTGCCAATCTCATTACACCATACTCAAGACTGACAAGGGCACGAAGAACCGTGAAGTGTGCATTTGGATTGCTAGCATCGAAATGGCGCATTTTATGCACATCCATTAATCTTAAAATTGACACTATTGATGAGGCTGTGAAAGCATGTGTTGTTCTGCACAACTACATCATAGTAATAGAGCGACCAAGCTTCCAACCTGAGGAACCTGTTACATTGCATGATTACCAATTTCACCCTGTGAGAAGCACAGTGGAAGTTGCCCAGATGAGGGATAAGTTTGCTGCTTACTTTGTTTCAAATAATGGACGTGTGGCATGGCAAGACGAAATGATTTAAGTCGCTAATGTACCCGCTATGTTTAAAACATACCTGTAATGTCAAACACTACATACCCGTTATGTTTAAATGTACCTGTGATGTTACCATGTACATGTAATGTATTTTACACCTAATGTTTGCTGAGTTAAATATAAACTACCTTCCCTCAAACATAAAGTGTGTTTGTGTCATACCTTACCTCAAAAATAAAGTGTGTTTTTCGCACTTTACCTCAAAAATAAAGTGTGTTTATGTCGGTGGCGTATAAACATAAAAAACACAATATATAGTGCTAACAAATTACAAATTTTATTTACAACACTGTTACAACTTTTATTTTAAACACTTTTACTAAAAAAAGGGTTAAGGTTGGGGTGATTTGTTTTTTCTTTGGGGTTTACGTGAGGATGAAATGGGGAGGACATTGGGGGTGTGGAGATGTGAGGATTGGTTGGTAGTTGATGAGGAAAGGGTTACAGGGGAAGGTCTACAGGGGTAGGGGCAACAAATTGAAGGATTGGATCAGGAATGGCAGTGGAGACATTGGGGATAGATGACAGAGTGGAATCATGGGAATCGATAGACAAACTGGAAGGGACAGACAGAGACACAAGGTAAGGTAGTGACAAATTGGTAGATGAGGCTGGAAGTGGTGGGTTCAAGGTGGGCAGATTTTTTTTGCTCCTGGTTTTAGTCCTGATGCCAAGATTTTTTTTTGGATCTCGATTTTCTTGGCCAAGTGGGAGTGCTGGGCTCTGGTGCAGTCATCTGGCATGGTGCTGGACTGGGCCACATTGTGGATACTGCGGGCTGCAGGGTTTTGTAGTGGACAGGGTTACTGGAATGGGCGGGGGTGCTGGACTGGGAAGGGGTGCTCTAGTGGGCAGGGGTGGTGGACTGGGCCGCATTGTAGATACTGCTGGCTGCATGGGTGCTGGACTCTGGAGCATGGTGGATGCTGCCGGCTGTAGGGTTGATACACTTGGCAGCGTTGTCGCTCGGTGAACTGGAGGCCATGGTGGTGGCGGATAGTTTGGTGCTTTGGGAGCTGGATATTAGAGTGGCTGCTAGTAGTATCCTCCAGCCTGTTGATTGTAGGATTGTGACTGCTGCTGGGACTGCTGCTGCTGTAATGCGTGGCTGTAAGCAACCTGGCAGGCCTGCATGACGTTCAGCTGGAGTTGAGGTGTAAGATTTTCCGACACGCTCCGCTCAAATGCAGAAATGTCGCGCCGGTCTATTAAGGTCGGCTTCCAGGCGGTCAAGGCGATTGTTGACTTCCTTGAACCCACTCTTCACTCTGTCAGCAATCAACCTAACCCCATCCTGGAAGACCGAGCTTAATTTCAGAAACTCGGGCATGCCTGACCTCTCCCAGGCTCTCTGCTGCTGACGAGAAGACCCAGTAAAAGCAGAGGCAGAGGGCTGGGAGAGGGGAAAACCTGATGGACTGGCTGCCCCTTCCCCAGCCTGTGAAGCCTGCAAGGTTGCTCAATCGCTGGTGGATGACTGGCACTGCGTCTGTTCAGTGGCTGGTAGATGAGGGGCCACTTCAACCGAGGATGATCCTGGTTGTGTGGTGCTGCACCAGGTTCTGTGTGGAAAAGAGAAACGCATTATTGCAAAAATCAAGGTTGTGTTGTTCTGCTCCTGGTTCTGTGTGTGGAAAAAAATTAAACATTAATAAAAAGAAAAAAAAATTCTATACCTACGTTCGCTGAGCTAGTGCAGGCCTCAGAAAGGCAAGGTCCCGGTGGTATTTGTATTTGCGTAACCTTGCAGCAGAACCACTTTGAACCCGAACCTCCTCTCTCATGTCCTTGTTGAAGCGGTCCTTCATTGCGCGCCAACGGACTTTGATTCGCTTCACTGTGAAGGGGGAAAAAAAAAATAATTAGAAAACAATGCACATCCATTTACAGGTTCACTGCTGTTTCAGACCACATTGCAATACTTACCAAAATCAGTTCAGCGTGGCATGATCCCAACCAGGCAGCAGCGATGTTGCCACTTCTTCCCAGAGCCGTTGAATCACCACATTGTTGGAGTGCTGATGGTCACGGGTGTCCTACAACGGTACTCGCTCTTGCACAAGGTGGATTAGTTGTTCGTTGTCTATAACCAGTGTGGCTTCTTCCCGTTATGAAACCTTTAGATAAATTATAAAAAAAGAATTTTAAGTAAAACTAAAAAAAAATTGTATTACAACTCTGATGAAAGGAATACTTTCAGTCTTTCCTCCTGAGACACATGAGCCTGACGACCCTGGGAAGAATCCTCTCCACTGGACTGCTCCTGCTCTTCATCACTGTCAGATACCTGTAAAGAAATTAAATGATTTAACACATGTGGAGTATTGCCAGTCAATGCGTTTACATAGACAGTAATGCGTTTATTTGACGCATTTCATCCGCATGCACATGATTGCGAATATTTGCCGGATTTTTTCCGCTTCCAAAAATCAAACATGTTGCCTTCGCCGAACCCCGCCACACACCGAAAAACAACGCATACGTACTCTGATGCATGAAAACTGATGCAAACGTATGCCCCTGCGTACACCATGTTAAAGATAGGGAAACATGACGCATACGAATTGCTGCAGATGAAACACTGCGCAAACAGACACAAATGTGAAAGCAGCCTAATGGAAAACCAGACTTTGTGAATAACGGTGATCACGTGACAGGAGACGGTAAAAACCAACCTGAATCATGTTCTCCGGAGTCTCGGCTATTGGGGGTAGCCGAAACAACGGAGATTTTCCAACGCTGGGAGGCACTATACACTTATTTCTCATAGCCGTTAAAAAAGCAGCGCTGAGGAATAAATACCTTTACCTGCCACCGTTAAAAGGTGTATCGTCGGTCGTTAAGGAGTTAATAGCATTCAACTGAAAAATAAACTGAAATATTTTTGAATGGAAAAGGAAAATGAAGAACTAAAATAATGTGATTGGATATACTCTGTGCAGAATTATTAGGTAAATTAGTGACCACATAATCATTTTTATTCAGATTTTATGACTCCAAAATGTATAAACTTGAATGCTTATTGGATGAAGCAGATCAGATGATGTGTATTTGTGTAAGAAAAATGTGGCCTAAGGATACAAATCCGTTCATCAAGGTGTGCAGAATTATGCATCTTGCTTTCCACAGGCAAAATGGGCCAAGAGATTTAACTGACTCTGAAAAGTAAAAAAGTGTTACAAGTCTTACAGAAGGGGTCAGCACTGTCAAAATTGCTAAGATATTGTGGCGTGATCACAGACCATCAAAAGTTTTGTTGCAAATACTCAACAGGGTCACAAAAAAATGTGTTTAGAGAAAAAGAGGAGCATTGCAAGGCTTAAAAGTCTCCTCACCTTGGCATGTCAGGCTTGACATGTCAGTCTTCCCAAGGAGAAATGTTAGCCCTTGGATCCCAGTCAGACGCCTCTCACCCAGCCAAACCTGTCACGCTGTCTCTGTATGCAGGAGGACCGGGGTCTATGCTGACCCTAAGCTGGGGTCCTGACTAATCCCTCTACCTGGAGGTACTGTTGATGGTACAGAGGTCCAGGCCGCCAGCGTAACCCTATCTCCTGTGAATCCCTAACCACTGTAATCTAGTCCTGAAAAGGACCCTGATTACCACCACAGGGAACAGGAAGGTAACTGCCTTCACACACAGTATAAGACGAACGAGACAGTACAAGGGGTAAAATAAAAGACCACCTTGCATACAAAACTACCACTACAGAGGGAACACCAACGGGTAAGGAGATAAATAATAAAGCGAGGAGAGGAGAAAACCACAACAGGTACTCTTAGCTTTAGACTTCTCAATACGATCCGCTCTGCTGGTCTGCATGAATGCTTTCACCGACACTTCCCTAGCAGACAGGCAGGTATTTGAAGGAATCCAATTACAACAACATTAATTGCAGCTGAGCGAGGCTGGTCTTGTCCAGTACAGAGAGAGGGAGAATTAACTCCCTCTCTGCCGAAAAACACCCAGCACCAGAAACTCAGCTGTGAGAAGTCAGGGTGTGCAATCGCGACGATCTTCGCAGCGACACACCCGTGACAGTACCCCCCCTTCTACGAGGGGCCTCCGGACCCTCAGGGCCGGGTTTATCTGGGTGAGTAGTGTGGAAGGCCCGAACCAATCGGTCTGCGTTAATATCCGACGCAGAAACCCACGTCCTCTCCTCAGGACCATACCCCCTCCAATGAACAAGGTACTGAAGGGACCGGCGATTCAGACGTGAATCGATGACTCTCGACACCTGGAACTCCAAGTTACCATTGACCACCACAGGAGGAGGAGGTAAAGGTGAAGGTATCACCGGCGCCACATACTTCTTAAGTAACGATCTGTGGAACACATTATGAATTTTAAATGTAGGAGGGAGGTCAAGACGGAATGCAACCGGATTAATTATAGAACTGATCTTGTATGGCCCGATGAACCTGGGACCCAGTTTCCAGGAGGGAACCTTAAGTTTTATATTCTTGGTAGACAACCATACCAGATCTTTCACACTTAGGTCCGGACCAGACACTCTCCTCCTATCAGCCATACATTTGTATCGGTTCCCCATAGTACTCAGATTATTCAGCACTCCTCTCCACACTGAAGCAAGTGACGACGAAAATCGTTCCTCCTCAGGAACCCCAGAAGAGCCTCCCCTATTGAAAGTACAAAACTGGGGGTGAAAACCATATGCCCCAAAAAACGGGACTTACCAGTGGATTCGCTCCGCCTATTATTTAGAGCAAACTCCGCCAGAGGCAAAAAAGAAGCCCAGTCCTCCTGGTTCTCTGACACAAAACACCGGAGATATGTCTCCAAGCTCTGGTTCAGACGCTCTGTCTGACCATTGGTCTGCGGGTGAAAAGCCGATTAAAATGACAACTGCATCCCCCGCCGTGTACAAAATGCTCTCCAGAATTTGGACACAAACTGAGACCCCCGATCCGACACCACATCGGAGGGTACCCCGTGAAGCCTTACAATCTCCCCAATAAACACCTGCGCAAGAGTTTTAGCATTAGGAAGAGCAGGAAGAGCGATAAAATGTGCCATCTTGCTGAACCTGTCCACTACAACAAGTATGACTGTTTTACCCGAAGATGGCGGGAGATCCGTAATGAAGTCCATAGACAGATGAGTCCACGGACGCTCCGGGATCTTCAAAGGTAAGAGGGTCCCCGACGGACGGGTATGTGGGGTCTTAGAGCGCGCACAAACCTCGCAGGACGCGACAAAAGTTACCACCTCCCTATGTAAGTTAGGCCACCAAAACCGGCGCGAGAGGAGATCCTCAGTTGCTTTACTCCCTGGGTGTCCCGCCAAAGCTGAATTATGGTGTGCCTCGATCACCTTTTGTCGCAACTGATTTGGAACAAACAGTCTCCCTGGAGGTCCTACAGGGGCGTCCCCCTGAGCCTCCAATACCTCCTCCTCAAGCTCAGAGCATACTGCCGACACCACCACCCCCTCCTGAAGGACCGGAACCGGGTCCTCCGTATTCCCAGCCCCTGGGAAACAGCGAGATAAGGCATCTTCCTTAACATTTTTTGACCCAGGACGATATGTGACGACAAAATTAAACCTGGTAAAAAACAACGACCACCTAGCTTGTCTGGGATTCAGACGTTTAGCGGACTCTAAATATAGCAGGTTTTTGTGATCGGTAATGACGGTGACCGGGTGGACTGCCCCCTCCAAAAAATGACGCCACTCCTCAAAAGCCAACTTAATGGCCAAGAGCTCCCTATTGCCGACATCATAATTCCTCTCAGCGGACGACAATTTTTTAGAGAAGAAGGCGCACGGATGCCATTTACCAGGGGACGAACCTTGTGACAATACTGCTCCCACCCCTACCTCGGAAGCGTCCACCTCAACAATGAATGGCTGTGACGCATCAAGCTGAATAAGTATGGGTGCTGAAGCAAAACATTTTTTCAAAGAGGAAAACGCTTGACAAGCCTTGTCAGACCACTTTGAAAAATCCGTCCCTTTTTTAGTCATGTCTGTGAGAGGTTTAACTATGGACGAAAAATTACGAATGAATTTCCGGTAGTAGTTAGCAAACCCCAGGAAACGTTGTAATGCCTTAAGATCCTCTGGCAGATCCCACTCAAGAACTGCCCGCACTTTCCCAGGGTCCATACGAAAACCAGATGCAGACACCAGGAATCCTAAAAACTGAAGTTCCTGTACGGCGAACACACACTTCTCCCATTTGGCGTACAGTTTATTATCCCGCAAGATCTGCAACACCTGCCTAACATGCTCCTGATGAGACACAAGATCTGGCGAGTAAATTAAGATATCATCCAGATATATGACCACAAACTGTCCCATTAGGTGGCGAAAGATGTCATTTACAAAGTGTTGAAACACCGCCGGGGCAATACTCAGACCAAATGGCATGACAAGGTTCTCATAATGCCCCTCCGGAGTGTTAAACGCCGTCTTCCACTCATCCCCCTCCTTCATCCTAATCAGATTGTACGCCCCCCTGAGATCCAACTTAGAGAACCATTTGGCACCCACAATCTGATTGAAGAGATCGGGAATAAGTGGGAGCGGATACGGATCTCGGACCGTAATCCGATTAAGCTCACGGAAATCCAGGCAAGGGCGTAGGCCTCCATCTTTTTTCTTCACAAAGAAGAACCCCGCGGCCACCGGGGAAGATGAAGGTCTAATATGCCCCTTAGCCAGACTCTCTGAAATATAATCCTTCATGGCCTGTCTCTCAGGACCAGAAAGGTTATACAACCTAGATTTCGGTAACTTGGCCCCAGGGAGCAAGTTAACAGAACAGTCATACTCGCGATGAGGAGGTAGTTCTTGACACACTTTCTCCAAGAATACATCCTCAAAGTCCACCAGAAATGGAGGTAAGGCCCTAGGAGCGACCGCACCAATGACCGTATTCATGCAGTTTTTATTACAGAAATCGCTCCATTGGCTTATCTCTCTGGATTGCCAATTAATAACCGGGTTATGCTTAGTTAGCCAAGGCAGGCCCAGCACTATAGGAGTGGGAAGACCCTCCAACACATAACAAGACAACAGTTCCTTATGTAGCGCCCCCACTTGAAGATCTATGTTATGCACTGCTTGCACAAAACTTCCCTGACCGAGAGGTCTGGCGTCGATCGAGAATATGGGGACGGGTTTAGCCAACCCACTCAATCGCATACCTTGAACCCGGGCAAAGCGAGCATCCACCAGATTAGCCCCGGCCCCACTATCCAGAAGAACAGATATCCTCTCAGTTCTCGCACCCACCACCACCTCCGCCGGTACGAGAAACTGAGACGAGCTTAGGGACGAAATACTTACTCCCAGATTGCCGTCCACCACACAATCTGGGATCAATAGTTTTCCGGCGACTTCTCACTCTGCAAAGGATGGGATGGACACCCCCTAATAAAATGTCCCTTTTTTCCACAGAAGAAACAACTTCTTGTCTTGTGGCGCCCCACCGATCCCCTCCCCCGGAATGATGTCCCTCCTAATTGCATAGGCTCCTCTGGACTGACCAGGGGAACCTCCGTATAAGGGACCCTTGAGGAAGGTGGAGTCATCACAGGGGGCGAAGTTACCCCGCACCTCTCCCGAAGACGTCTGTCAATACGAATAGCAAGGGCCATAGCGGTTTCCAATGTCGTGGGAGGGTCATACTGCGCCAACACATCTTTTAATTTGTCAGATAAACCTTGACAAAACTGGCTCCTAATAGCCGGGTCATTCCACTGGGTGTCCGTGGCCCACCTACGGAACTCCGAAGAAATTTCCTCTGCCGGACGATCTCCCTGCTGTATCTTACGTAACTTAGTTTCAGCAAGGGAGACCCGATCCGGGTCATCATATACAAGACCCAGAGCTGCGAAAAATCTATCCACTGACTGGAGAGCCGGGGAGCCCGGGGGAAGAGAGAACGCCCAGGATTGGGGTCCCCTTGAAGGAGCGAGTTGACAATTCCCACCCTTTGATCTTCACTCCCAGATGACCGAGGTCGCAGCCGAAAGTACAATTTACATGCCTCCCGGAAAGCAAAATATTTGTCCCGCCCTCCAGTGAACCTGTCCGGGAGAGCTACTTTAGGTTCAGGTCTGGCTTGCTCCGGGGGGTACAAAACCTTGAACTTAACGTCCCTCAGCTCCATGGACAAACTCTGCAACTGCTGAGCTAGACTGGCTACTGGATCCATGGTGGCTGGGGGGAATCTTTAGTATGGTCGGTGAAAATGTCACGCTGTCTCTGTATACAGGAGGACCGGGGTCTATGCTGACCCTAAGCTGGGGTCCTGACTAATCCCTCTACCTGGAGGTACTGTTGATGGTACAGAGGTCCAGGCCGCCAGCGTAACCCTATCTCCTGTGAATCCCTAACCACTGTAATTTAGTCCTGAGAAGGACCCTGATTACCACCACAGGGAACAGGAAGGTAACTGCCTTCACACACAGTATAAGACGAACGAGACAGTACAAGGGGTAAAATAAAAGACCACCTTGCATACAAAACTACCACTACAGAGGGAACACCAACGGGTAAGGAGATAAATAATAAAGCGAGGAGAGGAGAAAACCACAACAGGTACTCTTATCTTTAGACTTCTCAATACGATCCGCTCTGCTGGTCTGCATGAATGCTTTCACCGACACTTCCCTAGCAGACAGGCAGGTATTTGAAGGAATCCAATTACAACAACATTAATTGCAGCTGAGCGAGGCTGGTCTTGTCCAGCACGGAGAGAGGGAGAATTAACTCCCTCTCTGCCGAAAAACACCCAGCACCAGAAACTCAGCTGTGAGAAGTCAGGGTGTGCAATCGCGACGATCTTCGCAGCGACACACCCGTGACAAAACCAGAGCTCACGCTTTGCAGTGATGAAGGGCAGTACCCCGATACACAGTGTCTGTGAATTGAGATTTTGGTGTTGACTTTTATTTTAAGTCATGTATCAAGGCTCTTCAGAGGGTCGATATTGACGTTAAAGATTGCTTATTGGCTTTTATTCTAAGTCATGTGGCAAGGCTTGTTAGAGAATCGATATTGCCTTTTGGGATTGCTACTTTCAATAGGTGACACTACAGTTCTAGTCTTCTTCCTCTTCGAAGAGACAGTTTGCATATTTCCCAGAGGAGTATTGAAAGGCTTAAAAGTCTCCTCATCTTGGCATGTCAGGCTTGACATGACAGTTTCTGCAAGGAGAAACGTTACTCTTTGGATTCCGGTCAGATGCCTCTCACCCAGCCAAACTAGATCTTACACTTTGCACAGATGAGGGGCAGTACCCCAAAACATAGTGTATGCATATTGAGGTTTTGGCTTTTATCCTAGGTCATGTGGCAAGTCTTGTTAGTGGATTGATATTGACATTCAGGCATTCAGGATTGTTACTTCCAATAGGTGGCACTAGCGTTTTAGTCCTCTTCCTCTCTGAAGGGACAATTTGCATATTTCCCAGAGAAGTATTGCAAGGCTTAAAAGTCTTCTCACTTTGGCATGTCAGGCTTGACATGTCAGTCTCCGCAAGGGGAAATGTTACCCTTTGTACCAGTCAGACACCTCTCACCTAGCCAAACCAGATCTCACACTTTGCACTGACGAGGGGCAGTACCCCAAAACACAGTGTCTGCAAATTGAGATTTTGGTTTTGGCTTTTATTTTAAGTCATGTAGCAAGGCTCTTCAGAGAGTCGATACTGACTTTAAGGATTGCTACTTCCAATAGGTGTCACTAGATTGCTAGTCCTCTTCCTCTCTGAAGAGACAATTTGGAGAAAAAAAGATAACTGCCAAAGATTTGAGTAGAATCAAATGTGAAGTGACCAGAAAGCCATTATCCTCCAGTGCTGTCATATTCCAGAACTACAACCTCCCTGGAATGTCCAGAAGCACAAGATGTTCAGGGCTCAGAGACATGTCCAAAGTAAGCAAGGCTAAAACCTATCCACCACAGAACAAGACACAGAGGTTATAATAATGTAAAAATTGTGCCAAGAAAAATCTAAAGGCCGATTTTTCAAAGGTTTTATTGACTGATGAGATGAAAGTGATTCTTTACAGACATGATGGATGGGTCTGTGGCTGGATCAGTAACGGGCACAGACCTCCACTTCGACTCAAACACCAGGAAGATGGAGGTGGGGTACTGCTATGCAGGCCCAGATTGCTGGTGGGTAGGCTGCTCTGAACTACAAAATGGGCTGTCTGCCCTTTAAAACTTCTGACTAGGCCCTCTGTTCACTGGCGCTAAGGCGTGTGTGTGTGTGTGTGTGTGTGTGAGGCTGTGTGTGTGTGAGGCTGTGTGTGTGTGAGACTGTGTGTGTGAGGCTGTGTGTGAGGCTGTGTGTGGTGTGTGTGTGAGGCTGTGTATGTGTGAGGCTGTGTGTATGTGTGAGGCTGTGTGAGCTGTGTGATATGTGTGAGCTGTGTGATATGTGTGTGAGCTGTGTGATACGTTTGTGAGGTGTGTGATATGAGTGTGAACTGTGTGATACACGTGTGAGGTGTGTGATATTTGTATGATACGTGTGTGAGCTGTGTGATACATGCGTGTGTGTGTGAGCTGTGTGTGAGCGTGAGCTGTGTGTGAGCGTGAGCTGTGTGTGTGAGCTGTGTGATACATGCGTGTGTGAGCTGTGTGTGAGCATGAGCTGTATGTGAGCTACTTGTGTGTGTGTGAGCTGTGATACATGCATGTGTGAGATACGTGTGTGTGAGCTGTGTGATACGTGAGTGTGTGAGATACGTGTGTGTGAGCTGTGTGATATGTGTGTGTGTGAGGTAACTGTGTGTGAGCTGTGTGTGTGTGTGAGATGTGTGTGATACGTGTGATCTGTGTGTGTGTGTGAGCTGTGTGATACGTGTGAGCTATGTGTGTAAGCTGTGTGATGCGCGTGTGTGCAGGGGCGCACCTACCATGAGGCAAGTTGAGCACTCTGCCTCAGGCGGCGGTCCCTCCCTCAAGATAGTGGGCGGCAGATTCTTATCTCCTGCATCTGCTCCTGTTGCTCTTATATTGCTGTTCTGTGCACACAGGACTTGTGATGAGGTCACAGGAGGGAAGGAGTCAGGAGTCACATGATCATGGGCTTCAGTGTAAGCAGGACTCTGCTGTGCTGGTTGTCATGGTGCTGGATGAGGGAAGTTTATGTGTGGGGTTAGGAGGGTTTTACAGGGTGGATGTAGCAGTGCTGTTGTATGTACGAGGTGTATGGATCGGAGCCGCGTGTGTATGGGGTGTGCGGAGCGGAGCCGTGTGTGTACAAAGTGTACGAGCGGAGCCGTGTGTGTATGAGGTGTACAGAGCAGAGCCGCGTGTGTACGGAGCAAAGCCGTGTGTGTACGAGGTGTGCGGAGTCGCGTGTGTACGAGGTGTACGGAGCGGAGCCGTGTGTGTACGAGGTGTGTGGAGCAGAGCCGTGTGTGTATGAGGTGTGCGGAGCAGAGCCGCGTGTGTACGAGGTGTATGGAGCGGAGCCATCTGTGTAAGAGTTGTGTGGAGCGGAGCCGTCTGTGTACGAGATGTACAGAGCAGAGCAGTGTGTGTACGAGGTGAGCGGAGCCGTGTGTGTACGAGGTGTGCGGAGCCACGTGTGCACGAGGTGTGCGGAGCCACGTGTGTACAAGGTGTGACGGAACCATGGAGGCACTTCAGGGAATGCTTCAGATCCATCATCATGTCCTCCTCCGACAGCGCAGACAGCAGGATCACTTTGGAATTGGGGATGCCGACCATGTGAGTGGATCATGATATGTCCTGCATCAGGAGGCTCAGGTGGGCACTACAATGGGAGACGGGGTGCCATAGTATCTTTATAGAATCTTTATTTCTCTCTCTGTTTCTTTCTCTCTTTGTTCTTTCTTTCCCTCGCTAATCTTTCTCTCTCTCTGTTTCTTTCTCTCTCTCTGTTCTTTCTTTCACTCTCTAATCTTTCTTTCTCTCTCTGTTTCTTTCTCTCTCTGTTTTTTCTTTCCCTCTCTAATCTTTCTTTCTCTGTTCTTTCTTTCTTTCTTTCCTCTTTCTTTTTTTCTCTGTTCTTTCTTTCTCTGTTCTTTCTCTCTCTCTGTTCTTTCTTTCCCTCTAATCTTCCTTTCTCTCTCTGTTCTTTCTTTCCCCTCTTTCTTTCTTTCTCTCTCTGTTCTTTCTTTCTCTCTGTTTCTTTCTCTCTCTGTTCTTTCTTTTCCTCTCTAATCTTTCTTTCTCTCTCTCTGTTCTTTCTTTCCCCTCTTTCTTTCTCTCTGTTTTCTTTCTTTCTTTCTCTCTATGTCCTTTCTCTCTCTGTTCTTTCTTTCCCTCTCTAATCTTCTTCTTCTCTCTCTGTTTCTTTCTCTCTGTTCTTCTTTCCCTATTTTCTTTCTCTCTCTGTTCTTTCTTTCCCCTCTATCTTTCTTTCTCTCTCTGTTCTTTCTTTCCCTCTGTTCTTTCTTTTTCTCCTCTGTTCTTTCTTTTTCTCTCTGTTCTTTCTTTTTCTTCTTCTCGCCTTCTTTCTTTCTCTTTTTATCTTCTCTCTTTTCTTTTCTTTTTCTCTCTTCTTCTCTGTCTTTCTTTCTTTCCTTTCTCTCTTTCTTTCTTTCTCTTTCTTCTTTCTTTTCTTTCTTTCTTTCTTTTTCTTTCTTTCTTTTCTTTCTTTCTTTTTCTTCTTTCTTTCTTTTCTCTGTCTTCTTTCTTTCCTCTTCTTTCTTTCTTTCTTTCTTTCTTCTTCTTCTTTCTTTCTTCTTCTTTCTTCTCTGTTCTTTCTCTCTCTGTTCTTTCTTTCTCTCTCGTTCTTCTTCTCTCTCTGTTCGTCTTTCTTCTCTGTGTTCTTTCTTCTCTTCTCTGTTCTTTCTTTCTTTCTCTCTTTCTTCTTCCCCTCATTTCTTTCTCGTCTCTGTCTTCTTTCTTTTCTCTTCTCTCTGTTTTTCTTTCTTTCTTCCTCCCCTCATTTCTGTTCTTTCTTTCTCTCTCTCCTTTCTTTCTTTCTCTCTCTTCTTTCTTTCCTCGTTCTTTCTTTCTCTTCTTTCTTCGCTTTCTTTCTTTCTTTCCTCTTTTCTTTCTTCTTTTTTCTCTCTCTGTTGCCACGGGGCAGAATGGAGCACGGGGGCCAGAATTGAGCACAGAGCTCCTGTGTATAATGCCACCGGTGATCACTGTATTACCTGTGTACTGACACTACATACAGAGCTCCTGTGTATAATGTCACCAGTGATCACTGTATTACCTGCACACTGACACTATATACAGAGCTCCTGAGTATAATGTCACCGGTGATCACTGTATTACCTGTACACTGACACTATATACAGAGCTCCTGTGTATAATGTCACCAGTGATCACTGTATTACCTCACACTGACACTATATACAGAGCTCCTGTGTATGTCACTGGTGATCACTGTATTACCTGTACACTATACACTATATACAGAGCTCCTGTGTATAATGTCACCATCTCCAACTTTTATGGGCACCATCTTGTGACTGCAACTTCTGTTAGTGGGAAGTCAGAAGTAGCGGAAACCCTCTATCAGGCCACGTTCACATGTTTAGTATTTTACCTCAGGATTTGTAGGCTAAAACCAGGAGTGGAACAATCAGAGGAAAAGTATAATAGAAACACGTTACCACTTCTGGATTTTTCACCCATTCCCGATTTGGCCTTACAAATACTGAGGTAAAATACTGACCAAATACTGAATGTGTGAATGTGGCTTTAGGCTGGTTTCAATCATCATGATATTTCCGTTACTGTAAAAAACATTATTGGAAATGTCCGTGTGTGCAAAACGTGTGGCAACTGTGTGCCGCATCAGTACCACACAGACGACCGCTGGGGAAGAAGCGCTACATTAAGCACTGTTCCCCGGCCAGGGGCGCACCTAAAATGAAGCAAGTTGATCACTTCACCTCAGGCGGCATTGAGTCCCTGAAGAAGTGTAAAGATTGATGTTTCAAATATATTCCTATTTAAAAGCGTGTGTATTTTACATGTGAGTCAGGTTAGGCTAGTAAAAAGTAAACCAGATTTATTTGTACTGATTTTACTACAGGGGGGCTGCGTCATTTTGCAGTTCGCCTCAGGCAGCAGAGAGGCTAGGTTCACCCCTGTGTGTGTGTGAGATACGTGTGTGTGAGCTGTGTGATACGTGTGTGAGATATGTGTGTGTGAGCTGTGTGTGTGTGTGAGCTGTGTGTGTGAGCTAAAGCAAAAGTTGGCACAGCCCGCCAGTGTTCTACGATTTGGGTGAGGACATTCATTGTATGTGGGCTGGTGAATTTTTTTTGTGTGAGGGCTGCTTTTTGGTCTCAGTCCGGCCCTGCTGCTATGGGCTGGTATTATTAAAGATGAGCTAATTGGACCTTTTGAGGTTGTTGATGGACTCAAAATCAACTCCCAAACCTGCAGCCAGAAGACACTTCAAGCAGGGGTACAGATAGGGCCGGCGTCAGCACCCGGCGCACCCGGGCAAGTGCCGGGGCCCTGAGCAGGCGGGGGGGCCCACTCACAGTCGGGGACACCGGCATGCTATGGGGGCCCGGTGCATGTGCCAGTACTGCGAGCCGGTACCTTGAGCAGAGCAGCTGCCAGCGAGGAGAGGTGAGTAGTTCATTTTTTTTTTTTTTTTATGTTTAGTGCAATATATGGAGACCATCATATGGGGCCCATCATACACCTGGAGCCGACCCTGGGTACAGAGAAAACTGCATTTTTCAAGAAAACTATGATTTTTAATGCAAGATAATGCTCCATCGCATACATCTGCTGCTTGGCTAGCCAGGAAGCGATATAAAGATTAAATAAAAATGCTATCACCTGCTTCCTCACCTGATCATAACCCAAAGGTGTATCAAAGTTTTCCAGAAATCGGGGCAAGAATTCAGTTTGGCGCACCCCCCTCCCAAGCACATATATATTTGATTTGCACAGTCACGTGCCAACTAGCTGCTCTTCCTAATTCTCTCAATGTTCAGTGAAAAACTGAGAGAAGCAGGAAGAAAAGCTAGTTGTCACGTGACCATAAGTTTGGAAATAGCATATGAGTGAAGTGACCATGTGATGAGTACTTGAAACAGCAAGCAGAGCTGAATCCTGACAGTGAGTAATTTACTCATTGTTAGCTTTGGCATGCTAAAGTGCTTCATTTTATTATTCAAGCCAGAGAAATGAATAAGTGGCACTCAGTAATCCACTAAAACAATTCTTCTTTATTTAGGAAAATAATTACATGGATGCAGGGGAACAGGTACAATAGTGGCCGATGGCCGATGGCCGATGGCCGTTTGCGTCGATCAGTGGCTTCAATGGGTCCAATATTTGGACCCGTTAAAGCATCTGATCGACACAAAATCGCTGTTACCCACCACTGTACCTTCTCTACTGCATCCTAGTACTTATTTTCCTAAATAAAGAAGAATTGTTGTAGTGGATTACTGAGTGTCATCTATTCATTTTCTCTGGCTTGGATTTTCATAATGCTGCTCGTTCCAGGTGCTGCGTCTGTGATCTTGAAGCCCACAACGTGCTGGTCTGCTGATCAAGCTCTTAAAAGTATGCTACACATTGTTTGGTGCTGGATTTTCTTGATTATTTCATTTTATAATTTAAGGACATGTCCAGGATTAAGATGAAAGTCTGCAGTCACTCTAGGTGACTGCAGGCTTTCTGAATTCTCACGGCGCAGATACTGCACATCTTTAGGACTCTTTCAAGCGTAGACGATCATGTGAGCACAAATATGCAGTTTCTATACTACTGACCACATTCCGACTAGACATGTCTGGCCTTGCTCAATTTACTTTCATTGAATAAGGCCACACATGTCTAGTCAGCACGTGACCGCATGTATGCAAATCGCATACTTACGGTTTCGTGACCTCCCACTCTCACCGCCGGCATCAGAGAATTCTGTCAGCATGCAGCATGCGCTGTTAGAATTCAGAAGTCTGCCGTCAATAGGATGACTGCTGACTCATCACTAACTTGGACAACCCCTTTAATGCTCCTAATATGAATAAAAACATAGTAACCCTTAACTTGTCAGATGGCACAACACTAAAATTAACATTGCCATGTATCACGTAATCTTAAAAGTTATAGATTATTAAATGTACAGGGTCAGAACCTATAACAGTAGAAAAAAGTGACCAAAACCACCAGCAGTACAGAAATACATCCCAAGAACTCCCATCAGTGCAGAAACATAGCATCACAACCCTCATCAGTACAGAAATATATTACCAGAACCATTAGCAGTACAGAAATTCAATATCAGAACCACTAGCGTAAAGAAATTCATCATCAGAAATAGTAGTACAGAAATACATCGGGATAACCCCCATCAGTACAGAAACACAGCATCAAAACACATATCGGTACAGAAATACATCACAAGAACCATTGTGAATTGAGCACCAGAACCATCATCAGTACGTGGTTGTAATATCAATTCAGACCCATATACATTTGTAGCGCATGAACCTACAACTTCCAGTTTGCCCTTAACAATGGTAAGCAGATACTGGGGATTGTTGTTTTTCACTCAGTCATTATCAGACTGCAGACCCTACAGGAACCACAGTACTGATGAGATTTAGTCAGTATCACAAAAAAATTTACATCCAGGTACCTTATAGATTATGTTGTTTCTGATTGAAGTCATTCTCTTTCCTTTCTTTATCTTGTCCAGAAGCCATGAAGACTTTTAACAGCCACAACTCATCTCTGAACGCTACTATCTTCTCCGGTCTTGTGCAGCACATCCCCACACAATACCCTTAAAAATAGCAGTGTCATTATAATTTCTGAATAAAAATATCTGCACTACGCGATTGTCCTAAATAAGTAATTACCCTTCACTAAAAATATGACCCACACACTGTCCTTCTTATGGTACATGTCCTCCCCTCTGCCCTCTCCTTTCCATACTGGATTCCCTCTTCACATTGTTCTCTCACATTGTATCTTTCCTATAGGGCCCAGTCTCTATACTGTGCCCCCTCATCACACTCTCCTTCCTTGCCATAAGGTTCCCTTCTGGTTGTGCCCTTACACTGTCCCCACATGCTACCCCTCGCACTACTCAGTTTCTATTTTGTTCCAACTCACACTTTTCTCCCCCCCATACTGTCTCCTCAGACTATTCCCTTAATAGTTTACTTACATATTTCCTGTTCCCTTCTCTTATATTGTCTCCTCTCACATCCTCCTGTTAAACATAGTGTGTATCTTTACATATTTACCCCCTTGCTCTCCCTACTCCTCTATACATCCCGTGACTCACCATACCATGTCTGCACCCATACCATCACCTTCACTACCACACTGTGCCTGCATACATTCTTTACCTCGCTCCTCATAATGTATCCACTTACATTCTTTCCCTGTCTCCTCATAATGTGTCCACATACATTTCCACCCTCGCTACTCATACTGTGTCCACACTCTGCACCCACCCCACTCACCATCCTCTGTTTGCACCCTTACACTCATCACTCCCCATACTTTGACTGCACCAACACCCTCCACATACTGTGTCCAGTGTCCACATACATTCCCCCTTTGCTCCCCAGACTGTGTCTGCACCCATTCTCCCCATATAGTGTCCACATACATCCCCCCCTCGCTCCCCATACTGTGTCTGCACCCATCCTCCCCATTCTGTGTCCGCGTATATTACCCCCAGCTCCTCATATTGTGTCAGCACTCATCCCTTCCTCACTTCCCAAACTGTATCCTCAAATCAAATAGTTTTGGATAACTAGAGAAGGAAGACCTGTGAAGACTCAGATGTCAAGGTTAGATTTCAGAAAGGCAGATTTTTAGGGACTCAGAAAGAGAATTGAGATCCAATGGCTGGATATCCTTAAGGACAAAAATGTCCAGGAAGGATGGGAAATCTTGAAAAATGAGATTCTCAAAGCACAATCATTAACAATTCAGAAAAGAGGGAAGAATGCGAAGCATTTAAGGAAACTAGAATGGATGAACACAGAACTTAAACACATGCTAAAAAGGAAGAAAGAAATGTTTATCAAATGGAAAGAAGGAGACTTATCTAAAGAAGAATATATTGCTGTCTGCAGAACCTGCAGGGCACAAATCAGATTATCTAAAGCTGACAATAAATTAAGGCTTGCAAGAGATGTCAAAAGCAACAAAAAAGGATTTTGGGGATATGTCAAAAGTAAAAGAAAAGTCAAAGACGCTATAGGATTTTTACAGGATGAAAATGATGAAATGGTAAGACAGGATGTTGAGAAGGCCAAACTTTTAAATTCCTATTTTGCATCTGTTTTCTCTCAGAAAGGAAATGTAACATCAACTGATCTTCACTGTCCTATTAAAGGAACAGAAGAATCCAGGATATCTATAAACAGAAAAATAGTGAGGGAACACTTAACCTAAATGAATTCAAGTCTCCAGGTCAAGATGAATTACACCCCAGAGTACTGAAGGAGATAGCTGAAGAAATTTTTGAACCACTCTCCATAATCTTTGAAAATTCTTGGAGAACAGGAGAAGTTCCAGAAGACTGGAGAATAGCAAATATTTTTCCTATCTTCAAAAAGGGGAAGAAGGTGGACCCAGGGAACTATAGGCCAGTGAGTCTGACTTCTATACTAGGAAAGATCTTTGAACAAATTATTAAACAACATGTATGTACCTGGATAAGAATGAACTGATTAAGCAGAGTCAGCATGGGTTTGTAACTAATAAGTCATGTCAGACTAATTTAATTTCCTTCTATGACAGAATCACTGACTAGGTGGATCAGTGAAATGCTGTAGATATAGTATATCTTGACTTCAGCAAAGCATTTGACAAAGTATCTCACACAATCCTTATTGAAAAAATAACTAAGTATGGAATGGACAAGGCAACTGTTAGGTGGATTCATAACTGGCTTAGTGATCGGACCCAAAGAGTGGTCGTAAATGGCTGCACATCCAGTTGGAAGAATGTCTCAAGTGGGGTACTTCAGGGCTCTGTCCTGGGCATTGTAATGTTCAACATCTTTATCAATGATTTAGATGAACAAATTGAGGGTAATCTGATTAAATTTGCTGATGACACAAAGCTAGGAGTGATAGCTAATACTAGAAAAGAGAGAAAGAGGATTCTAAAAGATATAAATAAACTGGAGCAGTGGGCAGCAACTAACAGAATAGTTTTTAACAGGGAAAAATGCAAAGTACTACATCTGGGCAATAAAAATGAAAAAAGCATATACAGAATGGGAGGCATAGGGCTAAGCAACAGCACATGTGAAAAAGACTTGGGTATACTAGTAGATCACAGACTGAACATGAATCAACAGTGTGATGCAGCAGCAAAAAAGGCAAATACAATTCTAGGATGTATTAACAGAAGCATACAGTCTAGATTATGTGAAGTCATTATTGCCCTCTACTCCTCTTTTGTCAGACCTCATCTGGAATACTGTGTCCAGTTTTGGGCACCACATTTTAAAAAAGACATCAACAAACTGGAGCAAGTTCAGAGAAGAGCGACCAGATTGGTGACCGCTCTGCAAACCATGTCCTATGAGGAACGGTTGTAGAATTTGTGAATGTTTAGCTTGCAAAAGAGAAGACTGAGAGGAGACTTATTAGCTGTATACAAATATCTCAAGGGCTGTCACATTGTAGAAGGATCATCTTTATTCTCATTTGCACAAGGAAAGACTAGAAGCAATGGGATGAAACTGAATGGGAGGAGACACAGATTAGATATTAGAAAAAACTTTTTGACAGTTAGGGTGATCAATGAGTGGAACAGGCTGCCACGAGAGGTGGTGAGTTCTCCTTCAATGGAAGTCTTCAAACAGAGGCTGGACAGACATCTGTCTGGGATGATTTATTGAATCCTGCTTTGAGCAGGGGGTTGGACCAGATGACGCAGGAGATCCCTTCCAACTCTACCATTTTATGATTCTATGATCTTTCCTACCCCATTACGTTAAATCTCCAGTGTCTTCACCTCCATTTACCACCAATGTTGTGTTTCTGCAGCACTGGCAAGTGACATCAGCAGTGTGTTCACATGACCTGATCACGCTGCTGGTGATCAGGGATTCAATTGCACTAACATCTGAAAGAGACAAGTATAATTGATCACTGGGGACAGGTGCGCTGCACCTTATCTCAGTGAAGGACTGACTCCCACTACGGGGGGCAGCAAAATACAGTCACCGCAGAGACACCTCGGACTGCCACATCAGGCGGCCCGACGGCGCCTCCCCCAACGGATGCGTCATTGCACATGCCCCACCTGCCTCCCCCTAGATACGCTTCTGCAAAACCCAATTGAGAACTTGTGGGCCCTTCTTAAATGGGAGATTTCTGGTGAAGGAAAACAGAACAACTCTCTGAACAGTGTCTGCTACCCTTTGGTTGGTAGTGCCCAAAAAGTTGATCAACAAAAGATTATTGAACTGACAGACTTCATGGATGGAAGGTTTATGACTGTTATTGAATTAGATATATTGACATTGTGGTTTGTTTTGTTATTATTCTCACTTTACCATATGAAAATAAACAATTAAGAAAGTAATATTTACATTTCTAATTAAGTTGCATAATAACTGTTCAACAATACAAAAATAAAAAAACGGAGTGCACCGCAAGGAAACCACAGCATCAACAATTCACAGTGCATTAAAATGTATAAGACCATGACCAGCGCAAATGATCCAATACTTCTGGTGCACACCGAATGAAAAAAAGAATATCCACGTAGAATGCAATGGAAGAAAGATGCGGTGGCACTCAACAGTAAAAGTCCATACTTTATTGAACACACGGGTTGCAGCATCTTCAAAGGGAGAAAGGGATAAGGAGTGTGCGGCTGACGACAGCCGTTTCGCTCTGTTGAGCTTCTACGGGTCACTGAATCAAAGGAAATGATGGAGGTACATAACCGCTGCAAGGTACGTACCTCCCCCACCAAGACTGAGCAACATAATGATACGAAACATAAAATAATAACTGTGAAAATAAAAACATGAATAAAAACATAGTGATGAGCAAACACAGACAAGGAATTAAAGAAAAACAGACATATTGATCTTGTCATTAAAGTCAGTGGAATGCACTGCACCTGTACGCAGGATCCACTTAGCCTCTCTCCTAAGGAGGAACCTATGTAAATCTCCCCCTTGAGGGGGTTGGACAACTTTTTCTAGCCCAGCAAACGATAAGACTCGTGGATCGCTTTCATGACATTCCCTCAGTAGCGTAGCTACCGGGGGGCAGAGGGGGTGGTGGCCCCGGGCCCCGCGCTCTGAGGGGGCCCACCTGGAGCTACGCTACTGTAACTGTATCGGCGTGCACAGCACGCCGACACAGTTACTTTCTGCGGCAGAGCAGGGAGAATCAATCTCCCTGCTCTGCCGCCCGGCCGCTATGGGGCCCCTGAGCAGGCGGTGGGGGGCCCTGTGCCAGCAGTGGGCCCCCTGCCCGTCATCGCAGGGTCAGCTGTATCAGCATCCAGCTGATACAGCTGACCGCATTGAGAGAGAAGGAGCGAGCGCTCCTTCTCCCATCATCCCCCTCTCAGCGTCTGACAGCGGGCGCGATGACGTCACTGCCCGGCGCCGGCAGTCAGACGCTGAGAGGGAGAGCAGTGAGCAGCGCAGGAGCCGGGAGCAAGAGAGGTGAGTACAGGATTTATTATTTTTGTAAAGGGGGTGCATTATAAGTAAGGCTGCATATGGGGTGCATTATAAGTACGGCTGCATATGGGGGTGCATTATAAGTATGGCTGCATATGGGGGTGCATTATAAGTATGGCTGCATATGGAGGTGCATTATAAGTATGGCTGCATATGGGGGTGCATTATAAGTACGGCTGCATATGGGGGTGCATTATAAGTACGGCTGCATATGGAGGTGCACTATAAGTACGGCTGCATATGGAGGTCCATTATAAGTACGGCTGGATATGGGGGTGCATTATAAGTACGGCTGCATATGGGGGTGCATTATAAGTACGGCTGCATATGGGGTGCATTATAAGTACAGCTGCATATGGGGGTGCATTATAAGTACGGCTGCATATGGGGGTGCATTATAAGTACGGCTGCATATGGGGGTGCATTATAAGTACAGCTGCATATGGGGGTGCATTATAAGTACGGCTGCATATGGGGGTGCATTATAAGTACGGCTGCATATGGAGGTGCATTATAAGTACGGCTGCATATGGGGTGCATTATAAGTACGGCTGCATATGGGGGTGCATTATAAGTACGGCTGCATATGGGGGTGCATTATAAGTACGGCTGCATATGGGGGTGCATTATAAGTACGGCTGCATGTGGGGGTGCATTATAAGTACGGCTACATATGGGGGTGCATTATAAGTACGGCTGCATATGGGGGTGCATTATAAGTACGGCTACATATGGGGGTGCATTATAAGTACGGCTGCATATGGAGTACATTATAAATAAGGCTGCATATGGAGTACATTATAAATAAGGCTGCATATAGAGTACATTATAAATAAGGCTGCATATGGAGTACATTATAAATAAGGCTGCATATGGAGTACATTATAAATAAGGCTGCATATGGAGTACATTATAATTAAGGCTGCATATGGAGTACATTATAAGTAAGGCTGCATATGGAGTACATTATAAATAAGGCTGCATATGGGGTACATTATAAATAAGGCTGCATATGGAGTACATTATAAGTAAGGCTGCATATGGGGTGCATTATAAATAAGACTGCATATGGGGTACATTTCAAGTAAGGCTGCATATGGGGTACATTATGAGTAAGGCTGCATATGGGGTGCATTATAAATAAGACTGCATATGGGGTACATTATAAGTAAGGCTGCATATGGAGTACATTATAAATAAGACTGCCTATGAGATGCATTATAAATAAGACTGCATATGGGGTACATTGGTACATTTCAAGTAAGGCTGCATATGGGGTACATTATAAGTAAGGCTGCATATGAGGTGCATTATAAGTAAGGCTGCATATGGGGTGCATTATAAGTAAGGCTGCATATGGGGTGCATTATAAGTAAGGCTGCCTATGGGGTACATTATAAATAAGACTGCCTATTGGGTGCATTATAAATAAGGCTGCCTATGGGGTGCATTATAAATAAGACTGCCTATGGGGTGCATTATAAATAAGACTGCATATGGGGTACATTTCAAGTAAGGCTGCATATGGGGTACATTATAAGGCTGCATATGGGGTGCATTATAAGTAAGGCTGCATATGGGGTGCATTATAAGTAAGGCTGCCTATGGGGTACATTATAAATAAGACTGCCTATTGGGTGCATTATAAATAAGGCTGCCTATGGGGTGCATTATAAATAAGACTGCCTATGGGGTGCATTATAAATAAGACTGCCTATGGGGCATGGGCGTACCCAGGATCAAAACTAGGGGGGGGCAAGCCAATGTCGCATCTTATACAGGTTACATCATATACACTGTACATTATCCTGCATATTAGGTATGGAGCATTAGAACTGTTGTATATTGTATAATACAGCAGTGTATGCGACACTACGCTGTATATACCATATATTATACATGGCAGTCACGCTCATGTCAGGAGCGGTACCAGTAAGTTCGAGGATTGCAGTGCGATCCTCGCATGAGTTATACTGTAAGGTTCTATGTATATATTCCTGAAACTCAGTTTGTTCGTCAGCCATTTTACTTTCTGTCTTGCTGCAGCTATCTTGCCCTCAGTCAAAATGGAGTTTCCAGCTTGCATGTTCCCACCCTGATTCTCTCCTTTGCTTCTTAAGCAGCCACAGCTGAGCAATCAGTGCTTCAGAATCTAGCCTGCAGTGAACCTGTGACTTGACTCCTGTAAGCCTTGGACCTTGTACTCCAGCTATTCCTACTGAGGAACTCTGAAGCACTTGTGGACTCTGAACCCTGCTCTTTGAAAGACCCACGTTTGCATGGACTTACGGTAACAGAGAAGAAGATCCTGAATCTGTATTGGAGAGTTATTGCTGAGCTTGGATTACTCTGGCCTGCTGTGTCTCCTGTTTCTGTGTCTGCAAACTGTGTGACTATTTCTGCCAACTTGTATGAAGTAATACAGGACTTTTCTATATCAAACCTGTGACTCCTGTGTTTTCATCGCACCCAAGCACAAGACGCTATATGAACTGTACTACATACATTACAAGATTCTGAAGCCAAAACGTTAGTGTCTGCTGGGTCTGGAAGGCTGTGTCTGCTGTACTGTGGATATCAGACGTCCGGTTGTACTTTCTGTGATGACAGTGGTTGTGACTTCTCACAACCATTCCAGGTGAGCAATTCCCTTAAGTTTTTTCTTTTTGCAGTGTTACCACAGGTAAACACTATTGTTTTTTTTTTCCTTTCTTTTCTCTTTTTTGTCTGCTGTAACTCTGGATATCAGATGTCTGGTTGAAACTTTCTGTGATGATAGTGGTTGTGACTTCTCACAACCATTCCAGGTGAGCAGTTCCCTTAATTTTTTTTTCTCTCTGCAGTGTTGCCACAGGTGAACACTATTGTTTTTTTTCTCTCCTCTTCTTCCAGTAATCCTGTCTTAAAAGATCTGGAAAATGGAGGCCCGCATAAAGGAACTTTGCGGAGTGACTGATAATATCCTTGCAGATTTGCAGAATATAAAGACCCGTTTTACAAATCTACAGGACCTCAATAATCACAATTTGCAAGTGGTTGGACAGACTACCCAGGATTTGCGAGCCAGGATTGAGGTTCTAGAGGGGCGAGTCCAGGCTCCTGCCGTAGCCCCGAGTGCTGGGATTCCCAAGTTGCCCCCTTTTCGTTTTGGCGGTGAACGTGAGAAATTCAGGGGATTTATTAATCAATGCAATCTTTTTTTTTCTGCACATGCTTCACAATTTCCCACTGAACGATCTAAGGTGCTTACTATAATTATGTTGCTTACCAACAAGGCTTTAATGAGGGCAAACCCTCTGATTGAGACTGAGGATGATTGTTTGAATCACCTTGATGATTTTATTTCAGCCATGGGGCAGGTGTTTGATGACCCCAATCGAGGTGCAACAGCTGAAGCAGCCATGTTAGCTTTGCGCCAAGGTAAGCACTCGGTAGCTGAATATGCCTTGGATTTCAGGAGATGGGCCCTTGATACCACCTGGGACAGTTCCGCCAAAAAATCTATTTTTCGAAAGGGGTTATCTCCACTGATTAAGGATGAACTTGCTCGTGCCGACCCTCCCACTGCGTTAGGTGACTTTATTAACTACTGCATCCGTATTGATACTCGTCTGACTGAACGCAGGCAAGAGAGATGGTTCGAAAAGCAATCGTACTAACCTTTTCCTACCTTCCTCTCCAGCTAAGGAACCTTTGAGTAGGATTACACGGGAACCTGAACCTGAACCCATGCAGGTAGACTCTTTACAACGACGGGTTAGTGATGCACGCAAGGAACATCGTTTTAAGGAGAATCTATGTTTCTATTGTGGTAAGTCAGGGCACTTCATTATAAACTGTCCCAGCCGTTCTCGTAAGACTACTGCAGCACTCATTCATTGTGAGTGTTGCGAGAGGGGATCTGTCAGGTCCGAGCCTCAGGCTCCAGAGAGATCTGCAGCAACAGATCTTGATTTCTCTGACTTAAACTCCGTTACCTCTGAGGACGTTGACTGTGTAAACGCTGCCATTTTTCAAGTTTCCTCAGCGGTGTCCCAGCTGAGTTGTAAGAAAAACAATTCTCATTGTTTTCTTTCCATCAAACTCTGGGTTGACTCAGCTTGGGTGTCTAGCTCTGCTATGATCGACTCAGGGGCAAGTGGAAATTTTATGGATGTCTCCTTTGCTCTGAAACAGGGAATACGTTCAGTGAAGAAGGCTACTCCAGTACAGATGGAAACTGTGGATGGCTCCCTGCTGACCTCTGGACCAGTGGATCAGGAAACAGAGCCTTTGAGGGTTCTTATGGGTAAAGATCATCAAGAGAAACTGTCCTTTATGCTTATCTCTTCTCCCCACTTTCCCATTATTCTAGGGCTACCATGGCTGCAGGCTCAGAATCCTACCATTAACTGGGAGACCAAGGAATTACACTTTCCAGAGAAACAGATGAGTCCAAAAGTTTCAGCTTGCTCTGTTCCTAAAGGAATCATGTCAGTCCCTGAACTACCAGCTGTATACCAGGACTATGTGGATTTATGTGACAAGAAGAACGCTGACCAGCTTCCTCCTCACCGTCCATATGATTGTCCAATTGAATTATTGCCTGGAGCAGAGATACCTTTTGGTAAGATCTACCCCTGGCGGGGCCCGAGCTAAAGGCTTTAAAGGATTACATAGATGAAAATCTAGCCAAGGGCTTCATACGCCCCTCTTCATCTCCTGCAGGTGCACCCATCTTCTTTGTAAAGAAGAAAGATGGATCTCTGAGACCATGCGTAGACTATAGGGAACTCAATAAGGTTACTATTAGAAACCGTTATCCATTGCCTTTAATCCCTGAGTTATTGGAGAGAGTGCGACATGCCAAAATTTTTTCTAAACTAGATCTTCGTGGGGCCTATAACTTAGTCCGTATTAGACCTGGGGATGAATGGAAGACTGCATTCAGGTCACGCTATGGACACTTTGAATATCTAGTTATGCCTTTTGGTCTGAGTACCCGCCCCAGCCACTTTCCAACACTTGGTGAATGACATCTTCAGGGATCTCCTAGATACATTCGTGGTAATTTATTTGGATGATATTCTAATTTTTTCTAACTCCACAGAGGAACATCATGGACATGTGAGAATGGTCTTGGAACGTCTAAGACAAAATCATCTTTACATCAAACTTGAAAAGTGTGAATTCCATAGGACCGAAATTCAATTTCTGGGGTATGTACTGTCTACACAAGGAATTAGTATGGATGGAAGCAAAACCCAAGCCATCAAGGATTGGCCAAGTCCTAGAAATGTGAAGGAGGTACAGCGCTTCATCGGGTTTGCCAACTTCTATAGACGTTTCATTAGAAATTTCTCTGAGGTAGTGTCACCTATCACTCAACTTACCCGGAAAGAGTCTAGGTTTTCCTGGACTCCCCAAGCCCAGGAAGCATTTTCCCGTCTAAAAGATAAATTTACCACTGCACCTATCCTAGTACATCCCAACCCCGAGCTTGCCTTCATAATAGAGGTGGATGCTTCAGACTGTGCCGTTGGAGCTATACTCTCTCAGAGAACAGGTGAGAAGAATGTCTTGCTTCCCTGTGCCTTCTTTTCCCAGCAGTTGTCTTCGGCTGAGAGGAACTACGATGTGGGCAATAGAGAGTTGTTGGCCATTATTGCCGCCTTCAAAGAATGGAGACACCTTCTTCAGGGAGCTGCACAGCAAATAGTCGTCCTGACAGACCATCGTAACCTTGAGTTTATCAGGTCGGCTAAGTGCCTGACTCCTCGCCAGGCTCGCTGGAATCTTTTCTTAAACCAATTTAATTTTATCATCTCTTATAGACCAGGATCGCGCAATGGAAAGGCTGATGCACTCTCTAGGATTTACTCAGCAGAGACACGTCCAATTACTCCTCCTAAGACTATTCTTCCTGACTCTAGATTCCTAGGAGTAATTCATAATCAAGACCTACTTAAGGACATCAAGGAAGCATACCATGCGGATTCCTTTTTGGCACAACCCCCAAGGGACGTAAGTCTTGTCTTTAAGAATGGTGTGTGGATTCAGGGACAACGTCTGTATATTCCTGAAACAGTCAGATTAAGAGTATTGCAACTCATTCACGATTCCAAGATAGCTGGGCATAGAGGAATTCTAAAGACACAGGAATTTCTTTCTCGTTTCTTTTGGTGGCCCACTTGCAGGAAGGATGTTTTGAATTATGTCACTTCATGTGAGGTCTGTGCAAGATGCAAAACACCTCGCTCCTCACCAACTGGTCTGTTACAGCCTCTTCCCACCCCGTCCCGCCCGTGGGGATCCATTTCTATGGACTTCATTGTGGAGTTACCAACCTCTCAGGGGAAGAACACCATTCTAGTGGTGGTTGACCGTCTAACAAAGGCAGCTCATTTTATCCCTTGTGTCGGCTTACCCACTGCAAAACAGACATCAGATTTGATGATTAAAGATGTGTTTCGCTTACATGGAGTACCGGATGAGGTTATTTCGGATCGAGGGGTGCAATTCACTTCTAGGTTTTGGCAAAATTTCTGTGCAGCATTGGACATTAAAGTAAACCTTTCTTCTGCTTTTCATCCCCAGACTAATGGACAGACCGAACGAACCAATCAAACCCTGGAGCAGTATCTCCGCTGCTTTATCTGCCACCTACAGGATGATTGGGTGGATCTACTTCCATTAGCTGAGTTCTCGTATAACAACTCTCAGAGTGCCTCCACTAAACAGTCTCCTTTTTACTCTAATCTAGGTTATCATCCTAACATTCTACCACGATTTCCCATAGAAACGCCTTTACCAGCAGTGGCTGAAAGAATCACGTCTTTACAGAAGATATGGATCTTCTAAAGGAAAATCTGGAATCGCTCAAGAAAGTACAAGAAAGCAGCAGATAAATTTCGTAAACCTGCACCAGCTTTCAAGGTAGGAGACTTGGTCTGGCTGTCAACCAGAAATCTTAAGTTAAGGATTCCATCGTCTAAGTTGGGACATAAGTACATTGGACCCTATAAAATCAGTAAAATTATAAGTGCCGTTGCTTGTCGTCTTCAACTGCCCAGAACTATGAGAATCCACCCTGTCTTTCATGTATCCCTACTAAAGGCTGCGACACCCAATACGTTTCCTGGACGTTCCTCTCCTTGCCCTGACCCAGTGCTAGTCGATGGTCAGGAAGAATTTGTGGTGGAAAGGATTTTAGATTCCAGGTTGTATAGAAATCAGTTACAATATCTGATTAAATGGCAGGGCTACCCAGTGGAGGACAACTCATGGGAACCGGTCAATAACGTTAATGCTCCTCGCTTGCTCCGTCAGTTTCATCAGAGGTACCCACACAAGCCTGGTCTGAGGTCATCCGGAGGTTGTCCTTAAGGGGGGAGTAATGTAAGGTTCTATGTATATATTCCTGAAACTCCGTTTGTTCGTCAGCCATTTTACTTTCTGTCTTGCTGCAGCTATCTTGCCCTCAGTCAAAATGGAGTTTCCAGCTTGCATGTTCCCGCCCTGATTCTCTCCTTTGCTTCTTAAGCAGCCACAGCTGAGCAATCAGTGCTTCAGAATCTAGCCTGCAGTGAACCTGTGACTTGACTCCTGTAAGCCTTGGACCTTGTACTCCAGCTATTCCTACTGAGGAACTCTGAAGCACTTGTGGACTCTGAACCCTGCTCTTTGAAAGACCCACGTTTGCATGGACTTACGGTAACAGAGAAGAAGATCCTGAATCTGTATTGGAGAGTTATTGCTGAGCTTGGATTACTCTGGCCTGCTGTGTCTCCTGTTTCTGTGTCTGCAAACTGTGTGACTATTTCTGCCAACTTGTATGAAGTAATACAGGACTTTTCTATATCAAACCTGTGACTCCTGTGTTTTCATCGCACCCAAGCACAAGACGCTATATGAACTGTACTACATACATTACATATACGGCCGTCTGTCTATGCCCTTGTTATAATAATACTGAAATATTAATCTATTATTAAAGTATTAAGGAGCTCACAAGTAAAAAAAAAGCCCCCTACCTCCCCTGTCCCCCACCCACACCCCAACAGCCCATTGTTTCACATGCACCCCTTAGTGTTCTGTCCCACTGACCCCACAATACCCCCATCCTCTCACATGCACCCCTCAGTGCTCTGTTGCCCCTCCCCACTTCAGCCCCCACAATACCCCCATCCTCTCACAGTAAACCCCCAGTGCCCTAGCCCCACAATACCCCCATCCTCTTACATTCAACCCCAGTGACCTGTTTACCCTCCCTCACAATACCCCATCCTCTCACATCAACCCCTGTGTGCCAGCCCCCACAATATCCCCATCCTCTCACATTCACAACCAGTGCCCTGTATCCCCTCCCCCACAATACCCCATCCTCTCACATTCACTCTCTGTGCCCTGTTGCCCCTCCCCCACTTCAGCCCCCACAATACCCCCATCCTCTCACATTAACCCCCCAGTGCCCTAGCCCCACAATACCCCATCCTCTCACATTAACCCCCCCAGTGCCATAGCCCCACAATACCCCATACTCTTACATTCACCCCAGTGCCCTGTACCCCTCCCCCACAATACCCCCATCCTCTCACATTAACCCCCCCAGTGCCCTAGCCCCACAATACCCCCATCCTCTCACATTCCCCCAGAGTGACCATGACATGCCTGAGCAGAATGAATTTAATAAATTCCATCCCCTCTTACCATGAAGCTTGCAGGCAGTGGCTGAGGCAGGAGCAGGAAGTGTCCAGTGTCTGCACACAGAGGGCACTAGGACCCAGTGTGGATGAGACAACCAGAGCCTGCACGACAGAAAGTGAAACTACAGCTGCTGCGGCCAGGAAGGAAGGAAGGAACGGAAGGAGCTCCTCTGGTGAGACAGCAGCTCCATGCATTGCGCACACACAGGCACTACAATCTGTGGCAGAGGGAGCAGCCATTGTGCTGCTCTCTCCGCTCTCTTTCAATGTGTGCCTCTGCTTCTGGGGGGGGCAACTGCCCCCCCCGCCCCACGGTGGGTACGCCCATGCTATGGGGAGTGCATTGCAATATAGAGGCTGTCTGTTGGGGTGCATTATAATACAGAGTGCTGTCTATGGGGGTGCATTATACTATATTGAGGACTATCTGGTGTATTATGCTATATGGAGGCTATCTAGGGGGCCATCATACAGTGTGGAGATTACAGTGGCGGGGCCATCATACAGTTTTGGAGCCATTAAATAGTTTGGGGATATTAAGGGATCAGTATATATCCAGTGAGGGGGCATCATACTGTGTATAGGGGAGCTGTACAGGGGGGAGACTCGGGACATTAAGTGTAAAGTGAGTACTTATTGTTATAGGGGAACTCTGGTTACTGTGACTGTCAAAGGGGCACACACAGGGCATTATTACATTCTAGGGGACAACATGTGGGCACTGTTTTCTAGGGCCCATGCACCTGGCATTACTATATTATAGAGGGTGCTTTAGAATTTAGAGGTCACACAGAACCACACAGTAGGTGCAGTAATAGGAACACATAGGGCAGCAGCGGCTCAGTATTGGAGTATCAGGTGTAGTAATAGGGACACATACGACAGCAGCGGCTCAGTATTGGGGTACCAGGTGTAGTAATAGGGGCACATACTGCAGCAGCGGCTCAGTATTGGAGTATCAGGTGTAGTAATAGGGACACATACGACAGCAGCGGCTCAGTATTGGGGTATCAGCAGGATGAGGAGTTTGTGCAGGTTGAGAATAGTCCAATTGGTGACCGTGATGGTGCTGACAATATGAGAAGTGAAATGTTTCTTTGTTATATTCTCTGTAGTCGAGTCCTGGCTGGAGGAGTCGTTATGTCGGTCTGGGCCAGATGGAAAAGACATGAAAAGTGAACGATTCCATCAGAAAGAACGTCAGCGGTAAGTCATTATCTGTAACTCTGCTATGATCTCTTATATGTTCTGTAGGACTGGTGTTATTTACCACTGACCATATGGCGGTGATATCAATATTGGTCTTTTTATATATAGATTAATTTTGGCAACAGCGCGGTCATTTGCTGAGGTTCTCTGGTTAGGGGCCCACTCAGATGTTTCGCCCCCCTAAACTGAAACCCTAGCTACGCCTCTGCATTCCCTAATATGATTTATAAGTCGGGGGACTCCTTTGCCTGACAAAATTGATTTAAAGTGCTCTCTAAATCTGACATATAAAGGGTGAATTGTCTTGCCAATGAAGAAATATCTACAAGGGCAAAATAACACAAACTACATGATCTGTTTTGCATGAAATAAAGTACGAAATTCTATGGGATACCAATCCTATTTGCAAATGACAACCTGTCAGATGGTATCTGCAAAATGGACAATGCCCATACTTAAAGTTTCCTTTGGGGACACCTTGACTCAACCAATCATGATTTTCTTTTTGGATGGGGTTTTTAACTAATATATCCCTTAAGCTGGTACTGCGCCTGCATGAGATCAATGGACCTCTAGCAGCAATCTCAGATAAATCTCTGTCATGCTCTGGAATGTGCCAGTTCTTTCTGATTACTGAACGAATAATGTTTGTCCATGGGGCCATATTGGAAGCAAAAAACAAAACTTTTGTCTTTTTGCCCCTTTTAACACACTGGTGAAAACTGTGACCACAAGATGAATACTCCTCGGCTCTACTGAAAGAATCTCTCAGTACTGCCTCTGAATACCCTCTTTCCTTTAACCTCTTTTTGCCATCAGACGTACTATTCCGTCCATGTGCCCTGGGACTTAATTCCCAAGGACAGAATAGTACGTCATATGCAAACAGCTGCGCTCCCAGGGTACCCCCCGGTACACTGCAATCAAACCAGCAGACCATTCCATCAAAGTCTGCGTTACTAAACATCACTACTTCTATTCCGAGCCCCGACATGTACCCACACAGTAGTTTTCTCCCACATATGGGGTATCAGCGTACTCAGGACAAATTGGACAACAACTTTTGGGGTCCAATTTCTCCTGTTACCCTTGGGAAAATAAAAAATTGGTGACTAAAAGATAATTTTTGTGGGAAAAAAATAAAAAATTTTATTTTCATGCCCGGGCATTTTAAACTTGTGTGAAGAACTTGGGGGTTCAAAGTGCTCACCACAGAACTAGATAAGTTCCTTAGGGGGTCTAGTTTTGTTTCCAAAATGGGGTTATTTGTAGGGGGTTTACACTGCTTAGGCACCTCAGGGGCTCTGCAAACTGAACATGACACCCATCATAGTCTGCATTCCAAAATGTCATTACTTCCTTTCCAAGCCCTGCCGTGCGCCCAAACGGAATTCCCCCCCACATATGGGATATCAGCGTACTCAGGACAAATTGGACAACTTTTGGTGTTGAATTTCCTTGGGAAAAATCAAAAATTGGGGACTAAAAAAATCATTTTTGTGGAAAATTTTTTTTCACACCCAGGCATTATAAACTTTAGTGAAACACTTGGGGTTGAACGTGCTCACAACAGATCTAGATAAGTTCCATAGGGGTCTAGTTTCCAAAATGGTGTCACTTGTGGGAGGTCTCCACTGTTTAGGCACATCAGATGCTCTCCAAACACGACATGGCGCCCAGCCAATTCTGCGTTGAAAAAGTCAAACTGCACTCCTCCCCTTCCGAGCTCTGCCATGCACCCAAACAGTGGTTTACCCCCACATATTGGATATCACCGTACTCAGGACAAATTGAACAATAACTTTGGAGGTCTTGTTACCCTTGGGAAAATAAAAATTGGGGTGAAATGATCATTTTTGTGGAAAAAATATGATTTTTTAATTTTACGGCTCTATGTTATAAACTTGTGTGAAGCATTTGGGGGTTCAAAGTGCTCTCCACAGATCTAGATAAGTTCCTTAGGTGCTCTAGTTTCCAAAATGGGGTCATTTGTGGGGGGTTTACACTGTTTAGGCACATCAGGGACTCTGCAAACTGAATATGAAACCCATCAAAGTCTGCATTCCAAAACATCATTACTTCCTTTCCGAGCCCTGCAGTGCACCCAGTTTCCCCCCGACATATAGGATATCAGCGTACTCAGGACAAATTGGACAACTTTTGGGGTCCAATTTCCTTGGGAAAAATCAAAAATTGGGGACAAAAAATTTATTTTTGTGGAAATTTGTATTTTTTTTTCACACCCAGGCATTATAAACTTTAGTGAAACACTTGGGGATTCAAAGGCTCACAACAGATCTAGATAAGTTCGTTAGGGGGTCTAGTTTCCAAAAAGGTGTCACTTGTGGGGGGTTTCCACTATTTAGGCACATCAGGGGCTCTCCAAATGCGGCATGGCGTCCAATCTCAATTCCAGCCAATTTTGGTTTGAAAAAGTCAAAATGCGCTCCTTCCCTTCCGAGCCCTGCCGTGCACCCAGACAGTGGTTTTTCCCCACATATGGGGTATCGGCGTACTCAGGAAAATTGCACAACAACTTTTTCTGTCCATTTTCTCCTTTTACCCTTGTTAAAACAAAAAAAATGTTTGTAAAAGAAGATTTTTGTGACTAAAAAGTTAAATGTTCATTTTTCCTTCCAAGTTGCTTCAGCTTCTGTGAAGCACCTGAAGGGTTAATAAACTTCTTGAATGTGGTTTTGAGTACCTTGAGGGGTGCAGTTTTTAGAATGGTGTCACTTTTGGCTATTTTCTGCCATATAGACCCCTCAAAGTGACTTCAAATGTGTGGTGGTCCCTAAAAAAAATGGTTTTGTACAATTTAACATAAAAATGAGAAATCGCTGGTCAACTTTTAACCCTTATAACTTCGTAACAAAAAAAATGTTGGTTCCAAAATTGTGCTGATGTAAATTAGACATGTGGTAAATGTTATTTAATAACTATTTTTTGTGACATACAGTACAGACCAAAAGTTTGGACACACCTTCTCATTTAAAGATTTTTCTGTATTTTCATGACTATGAAAATTGTACATTCACGCTGAAGGCTTCAAAACTATGAATTAACACATGTGGAATTATATACATAACAAAAAAGTGTGAAACAAATGAAAATATGTCTTCTATTCCAGGTTCTTCAAAGTAGCCACCTTTTGCTTTGATGACTGCTTTGCACACTCTTGGCATTCTATGATGAGCTTCAAGAGTTAGTCACCGGAAATCGTCTTCCAACAATCTTGAAGGAGTTCCCAGAGATGCTTAGCACTTGTTGGCCCTTTTGCCTTTTGCGGTCCAGCTCACCCCAAACCATCTCGATTGGGTTCAGGTCTGGTGACTGTGGAGGCCAGGTCATCTGGCGTAGCACCCCATCACTCTCCTTCTTGGTCAAATAGCCCTTACACAGCCTGGAGGTGTGCTTGGGGTCATTGTCCTGTTAAAAAATAAATGATGGTCTAACTAAACGCAAACCGGATGGAATAGCATGCTGCTGCAAGATGCTGTGGTAGCCATGCTGGTTCAGTATGCCTTCAATTTTGAATAAATCCCCAACAGTGTCACCAGCAAAGCACCATCACACCTCCTCCTCCGTGCTTCACGGTGGGAGCCAGGCATGTAGAGTCAATCCGTTCACCTTTTCTGCGTCGCACAAAGACACGGTGGTTGGAACCAAAGATCTCAAATTTGGACTCATAAGACCAAAGCACAGATTTTCACTGGTCTAATGTCCATTCCTTGTGTTCTTTAAACCAAACAAGTCTCTTCTGCTTGTTGCCTGTCCTTAGCAGTGGTTTCCTAGCAACTATTTTACCATTAAGGCCTGCTGCACAAAGTCTCCTCTTAACAGTTGTTGTAGAGATGTGTCTGCTGCTAGAACTCTATGTGGCATTGACCTGGTCTCTAATCTGAGCTGCTGTAAACCTGCGATTTCTGAGGCTGGTGACTCGGATAAACTTATCCTTAGAAGCAGAGGTGACTCTTGGTCTTCCTTTCCTGGGGCGGTCCTCATGTGAGCCAGTTTCTTTGTAGCGCTTGATGGTTTTTGCAACTGCACTTGGGGACACTTTCAAAGTTTTCCAAATTTTTCAGACTGACTGATCTTCATTTCTTAAAGTAATGATGGCCACTCATTTTTCTTTACTTAGCTGCTTTTTTCTTGCCGTAATACACATTCTAACAGTCTATTCAGTAGGACTATCAGCTGTGTATTCACCAGACGTCTGCACAACACAACTGATGGTCCCAACCGCATTTATAAGGCCAGAAATCCCACTTATTAAACCTGACAGGGCACACCTGTGAAGTAAAAACCATTTCCGGTGACCAGGGCCGGCTCCAGGTTTTTATGGGCCCCGGGCGAAAGAGCCTCAGTGGGCCCCTTTAACACAGACCACAATTCATGATGCACAGATACGGCAGAGAAATATAGGTACAATACAATGCCAAATACTTCACTTCTTCCATTACATGAGTGATATCTATTGTAAATTGTACAATAGCTCAAAAACCGCCAAATCCTCGCAGCGCACAGTACAGACTGGACAGTACAGTCCTCCATACAATATTATGGGCACCACATAGTCTCCCCCTCATCACCCATATAATACCCCATGCAGGATGTCACCCCCCCATCCCCCATATAATGCTCCATACAAAATACTGGACCCAATATAATGCTCCATACAGGATACTGGCCCCATATAATGCTCAATACAAAATATGGAACTCTCCTCTGCGCTGTGCTGCATTCTGCACTGTTACGGCTCAGGAAAGGGTGCTGTGGAAAGACTCCCCATTATCATCATCATTTCCTCCCCATCATCATCATCGTCTCCCCATCATCATCAATGCCTGCCCATCATCATCGCCTCCCCATTATCATCAATGCCTGCCCATCATCATCATCGCCTCCCCATCATCATCATGGCCTCCCCATTATCATCAATGCGTGCCCATCATCATTGCCACCCATCATCATCAATGCCTGCCCATTATCATCAATGTCTCCCCATCATCATCAATGCCTGCACATTATCATCAATGCCTCCCCATCATCATCATTGCCTCCCCATCATCATCATGGCCTCCCAATTATCATCAATGCCTGCCCATCATCATCATGGCCTCCCCATCATCATCAATGCCTGCCCATTATCATCAATGCCTGCCCATCATCATCATCGCCTCCCCATCATCATGATTGCCTCCCCATCATCATCAATGCCTGCCCATTATCATCATCAATGCCTCCCCATCATCATCAATGCCTCCCCATCATCATCATCATCACTGCCCTCCCCCCACCACCATCACACAGACAGCACCGCAGCACACAAGCACTCTCTCACATACATACATACACACACACATACACAAAGCACCGCACTACATACACACACACTGATACACACAGACACACACAGACAGACACACACACACATCACATCTCACCTGTCCGGCGTCCGTGTGCTCTTCAGCGCTGCTGTGAGGATGCGCAGGCACCCCCTGGAGACCGGAGCTGCGGTAGCGGAAGCACGGGGCTCAGAGGTAAGTATTACGCCGGCTGCTGCCGGGGCCCTGAGCAAGCGGGGGGGGGCCCAGTGGCGGCGCTGGCACCGCTAACGGGCGCCGGGGTGCCAGACGGCGAGTGGGCCCCCCGCCTGCTCAGGGCCCCGGCACTTGCCCGGGTGTGCCGGGTGCTGACACCGGCCCTGCCGGTGACTACCTCTTGAAGCTCATCAAGAGAATGCCAAAAGTGTGCAAAGCAGTCATCAAAGCAAAAGGTGGCTACTTTGAAGAACCTAAAATATAAGACATAATTTCAGTTGTTACACACTTTTTTGTTAAGCATATAATTCCACATGTTTTAATTCATAGTTTTGATGCCTTCAGTGTGAATTTACAATTTTCATAGTCATGAAAATACAGAAAAATCTTTAAATGAGAAGGTGTGTCCAAACTTTTGGTCTGTACTGTATTTCTCTGTTTTAAGGGAATAAAAATTCAAAGTTTGAAAATTGCTAAATTTTCCACATTTTCGCCATATTTCCGTTTTTTTTCATAAATAACCGCAAATTATATCGAAGAAATTTTACCACTATCATGAAGTACAATATGTCACGAGAAAACAATCTCAGAATCGCTAAGATCTGTTGAAGCGTTCCATAGTTATAACCTCATAAAGAGACAGTGGTCAGAATTGTAAAAATTTACCCAGTCATTAACCTGCAAACCACCCTTGGGGTTTAAGGGGTTAATCTACCAAAAAGGTAGAAGAAAACCATCCCGAGTATTATTTATTGTCTTTAACCTCAAAAATTGACTGTATGGGAGCGAATGTTTTGTATAGGGAGGATGAAAAATCCTATAATGCAATAAAGAATTTGTGGCAGACGGTTTTCGATACACTGTAGTGTGAATTGAACCTTCCTTGATTTCAATCAAAACATCTAAAAATTCCAAGATCGAGCTGCCAAATTTAGAAGTGAACGACATCTTCATGGCATTAACTTGGTTAAGGTACATGACAAACCTGAAAAAAGAATCTTGAGGACCATCCCATACCATGAAGATATTGTCCACATAGCTCACAAATAGTTTAATGTGTCTCAAAAATTCATTAGATGATGAATAAACAAATTTTTCTTCGAATACACCTAAAAATAAATTGGCCAAAGTGCAAGCCACCGGAGTCCCCATAGCCGCACCGACCTTCTGCAAAAACCAAGTACCCAGAAAAACAAAAGCGTTATGTGATAAGACAAACTGGATGCCCTCACACACAAAATTCACAAAATCCTTTTCTTTAACAATGGAATTCAATATAACCCTAATCGCATCAACCCCTAAATCTTGGGTAATTCTGGTATACAGGCTTTCCACGTCCACAGAGACTAGTAATAATTGTTCACCCTAATACTTGCTAAATAAATTTGAACACATACATATTATCCTAAGAGAGTCAAAACTTCACTTTACTTTCTTAAATAATTAGAATTCAGATTTATTAACCTTTGGATAGACCAACAGTAGTATAGTTGTTCAATAATAAAATTAATGATCAAAAATGCAATTTGCCTTATAATTATATGCACCATGTTTGTGCATATCCTTAAATTAATGCTTTGTTGCAGTAATCTTTGAAGTTATGACAGAATTTAGTCTTTTTGGGTAAGACTATGCCAGCATGGCACATCTAGACTTGGCAATTGATGCCCACTCTTCCGTGTAATAGTGCTCGAAAGCTGTCTAAATCCGAGGGCCATTCCAAAACGTTGATCATTCTTTTAGTTGATTTGGCGTTATGCTTAAGGTCGCTGTCATGTTGAAATTCTTCTATATCTTCAGCTTTTAAGCAGGGCCTGAAGGTGTTATTTCAAAATTGACTGATATTTTGCTGAAAAACAGCCTCAAAGCATATTACTGATTCCACCATGGTTCACTGTGGGTATAGTGTGTTCCTTTGGTGATCTAGAGTTTTGGCTTTGTGCCAAACATACCTTTTGGAATAATGGCAATCAAGTTTAACTTGGGCTCAGCAAGCCATAACACATTTTCCTACATGCTTTTAGCTACTTGATATAAGTTTTGGCAAAACATAGTCAGGCTTGGATTCTTGTCGTTTCACCAATTGTTGACGGATTTCCAGTTCTAGGTAATGTCACTGTTATGCCAAATTTTAGCCACTTCTTGATGACCATCTTCATAGTGTTCCACAGTTTATCTAATCCCTTGGAAAATTAACTCTCATCATGCCAGCCAGAACACACTGAGCTGAGCGTGAGAAGCGCTGCCCGTGACTGGCAGGAACCTTAATGTTGTTACCCCCGATCACACACACTCTCACTCTCAACTCAGTGTGTTACGGCTGGAATGGTGAGAGGCCGCATCACTGATGTGATCTCTCACCAAACCATTTGGATCATCGTGGGACATGGTCATTAATGGATTATTAATGGAAAGGTGAATATAACTTTGCTTTAGTATTTTTGTGGAATTGATGGGTAACAGAGTGTCGGGCAGTTTTTATTTCAAATAAAGGACTCTGTGTATTTTTTTCAATTAAAGGACTTTACTCTGTCTGCGTCTTTATTAAATTTCATTATGAGGTTAGTAATGGGGGTGTATGAAAGACACCTCTCCATTACTAACACCTGGACTTGATGTCAGTGGCCATAAAACAGCTGACATCAACCCCACAACTATTACCCCACTTGCCACCGCATCAGGTGAAGTGGGAAGAGCAGAGGCTAAGCGCCAGAATGAAATCCCATGCTAGGGAGTTCCTTTGAGTTACCTTTAGAGTGCTCATTTCCTTGGCACAGTGGATGCGCCATTTCTGGGGCGGCTGAGGGCTGATGTTCTTAGTCTGGGAGAGGGCCAATATCCATGGCCCCTTCTTAGGCTATTAATATGCCACAGCTGTCAGTTTAGCTGTCAATTTTTAGGGGGTCTCCCCTATATTTACTAACCAGAAAAGCCTAAACTTACAGCTGTGGGATTATACTAATAGCCTGGTAGCCTTTATGGCTATTGGCCCCTTCACAGAATATTAACATCAGCCCCCCAGCTGTCGGCTTTTCTTCAGCTGGTTATGAAAGTTACGGAGGACCCCATGTCATTTTTTACTTATTTATTTATTTAACAAATAAACACAATTACAGAAAAATAAACATGCAAAGCATGTATCTATCTATATCCAAAAATGGATATGGGCAATTAAATCACATGTGTTTTTCATCTAACTGGTGTGCTGCTTCCATTTTTGGAATATATTTACAAGGTTTGGTACATACCTGGGAAGCTTTTGCACCCTACAAATATTTTTCGTGCTGCTTTTTGTTCTCTTTTTCTATCTATCTATCTATCTATCTATCTATCTATCTATCTATCTATCTGTAAGATTCTAACAGGAACGCGGGATGCAGTGACGAGCAGAAGGCAGAACAAGAGTTTCTGGGTATTTTATGCAGTAGATAAGTTGTAAAACAATACTCCATGCAGGGAGTTAAGCCCCCATCACACACAGCGATCTCGCTAGCGAGATCGCTGCTGAGTCACTAGTTTTGTGACGCAACAGCGTTCTCCCCAGCGATATCGCTGTGTGTGACATTCAGCGACGATCAGCCCCCCTGTTGGGTATCGCTGATCGTCGCTGAATGTCCTGGACATTTTTTTGATTGTTGGTGTCCTGCTGGCTAGCACGCATCACTGCGTGTGACAGGCGGGAGACCAGCGATCCGCTGGTAACCAAGGTACACATCAAGTTTCCAGGCGCCGCGAAGTGCCTGGAAACCCGATGTGTACCTTGGTTACCAGCTCCCTGCACCAGCAGGCTGGTATCCAACGTATACTGCGGGTAACTAAGCGATGTTACCCGCAGTGTTGCTGTCCTGATCGCTGCCTGAGCTGCCGGTTTGGCAGCTCACCAGCGATCATGTAGCGACACACCAACGATCCTGACAAGTGCATATCATTGTCGGGATTGCTGGTGTGTCGCTATGTGTGATGGGGCCCTTAGCAGATTCACAAAAATGCAGATACAGGGGAATAAACAATGAAGATGCAATGTAAATAACGATCAGTAAAAGAATAGATCAACTTATCAATCTGTGGCTCCCGGACAGAGATGATTGAAAGATCCCACGACGTCAATTGAAGTGACACGAGAAGTCTCTGAAACGATCCCGTATGAAACTGAAGTAATGTCTCTGTAATGAAACGGCGGTTCCTGGAGTTTTTAGATGCGACTTCTTGGTCCTGGTACACGGGGTTCCACAGAAGGTAGAAGATGGTAGAACGTATATGGCACAAAGTTCCGGAGAGGGGACCACAGTGGGACCTGCAGAGTCAGCGTATTGACCGAGGTCAGCACGGTAAAGATTGTTGGTTACTAAGCAGGGTGCTGACCAGTCAGAGTTCTCAGGTACGGAAGTCTGCAAGGTGCTCGGCTCCTTCGGCACGCAGGCTGTGCACTTAGGAGAGGATCGGCTGCAGAGTAGGCCTGCTGATTAGCGAAGGGCCGGTGGAGACGGAGTCAACCTTCTCCTTATGTGTTCTCTATCTTCCTGCCTATTCACATCTCCTCTTATATCTCCCCCGCCCCCTGTAGTCAGGTGCAAAGGTTTTCTCCGGTCAGAATTTCCTTCCTCGCAAAAATAGTGACAGTCGCATTGGTTCCATCCTAGACACACGAAACTGCTCTAGCCCGGTCCATCTTCCTACATATCTATCTATCTATCTATCTATCTATCTATCTATCTATCTATCTATCTATCTATCTATCATCTATCATGTTGCTCATCACTATTAGGGTATGTGCACGCATTGCAGATTCTGTTGCAGATCCGCATAGGATTTTGCCCTGTGTATCCGCAGCAGAACTGCAAGTGATGTACAGTACCATTCTAGTCAATGGAAATCAAAAAACGCAGTGCACATGCTGTGGATTTTTCAGCGCAGATTTGGTGCGGTTTTTAAACTGCAGCATGTCACTTCTTTTGTGCAGATCCATTATAGGAATCCGCAGGTCTCAAAACGCAGGGGAGATCAGCACAAAAACTGCAGTAAATCTGCAGATAAAAAGGACAAAAAAACGATAAAAACTGCACGGATTTTGACCTGCGGTTTCTGCCAAGAGATGTAGATTCTGTGCAGAAAATTCTGCAGACCAATCTGCAACGTGTGCACATACCCTCAAGTTCTATCATTGAACATCTTTAATACATAAAACTAGCATTTCATTACATAAATGTCACACTGACAGCATACTGAAAGCACACGGACAAACGGACATGGACAGCACACGGATGTCACGTACGTACACACAGATGGCACACAGACATGGACCACGGATCTCACCAGTACTAGCTTTTCCAGTACATAAATCACCAGGACATGTGAAGGATGCCTGAGTTTCAATGAAATTTGATACAGCACCAAAATCAATAAAGGTCTTCACACAAAGATAAGAATTTGTAAATGAGACGGCACAATATCTTAGAAGAATTATGGTTAATAGAATTACCTTTTGCACTTAGGAAAGTTTCACTGTTCCCACCAAGGAACTGGAGTTTTCCAATCCCAGACTTTTTCATCAGGCATTTGGCACCTTAGTTAAGTATGGATTGGTTGACTCCAAGTTGCTTGGATTCATCTTAGGCCCCTTTCACAGATCAGTTTTTCGCTATCAGTCGCAATCCATCGAATTTTGAAAAAAAACGGATCCGGCGACTGATGCTGACGGATCAGTTTTTTTCTCATTGACTTGTATTAGCGACAGATTGCGACAGATGGCCTCATGTTTCATCCGTCGTTCGCTGGATCCGTCGAAAATTGTTTGTCCAGCGGCCGGAGACAACGGACAAAGGAACGTTTTTTGTGTATGTCGAAAAAACGGACAGCGACGGATTCATCGCTGTCCGTCGTTTGCTAGAATAGAAGCCTATGGGCGTCAAATCTGTCAAATGCCGGAATCGGGCGACGGATTCCATTTTTTTTAACTGAGCATGCTCGGATCCATAGCCAGCCCCCAAGTAGGAAAGGTATATAAACCGCTAGTCGGATCCGTCAAAAAACGAATCAGTCGCATCAGTTTTTCACAATCTGGGATGGATCTGTCGAGCCAATGGATTGTGACTGATGGCAAAAAACTGATGTGTGAAAGGGGCCTTAAGCAAGAGCTGGCACTTCACCCATAGCAAAGGGAAACTAGAAAAGAGGACAATTCTTGCCTGAATTCTTCGAGATAGCTGTCAAATTTTATGTCTACTCTAAGAATATGGTGGACTCCAAGAAACGTGCCAAAAGGTAATGTACATCATATCTTTACTATCATCATAAAAATATTAGCAAAACTGGGTGGAGTCATTCTACTAGGAATCAGGGATCCTGAACACTGCAATTCAGTCTGAACTGAGGCAGTAAAGAATGAGTTCACTGAGGATAATTCTGGAAAATGTGGAGGTAACAGTATAGTGTAGAGTACTTTACGCTACTGTAGTGTATAATATTGTAGTGCCCCTTTAAGACACTATGCATGTGTGTAGCCCAGCTGCGCTTGGTGCCACATGTACCCAGGAGGATGCACAGAAAGGTAATTCACACTCACCCGATATTCATTCACACTTCACATTTCCCTATAGTGCCACCAGAGGGAGCCCTTTAGAGTATATAAGGGTGTGGAGAGACGCAGTAGTCTGAGCCAGTCTGAGCCAGTGTTGATTTCCTGTCAGAGCAGAGCTCAGAGCAGACGGAGATTCCTGTCAGATGAGACAGAAGCAGAGAGACAAACTGATACCTCAGAACGTGCTGACTGTTAGTCCCCTAGGGAAGTGGAAAGTGACTCTCGGAGTGTGCACAGATCAGTCTGACGGAAGGTCCTGATAGCTGCTTCGGACAGAGCTTAAGAAAGAAGTGAAGGAAGGGGAACTGCAATACTTGTAACATCGAGCAAACTGAGGTACTGTTAGAGAGCGGTGAAGAGAAGGAAGCTGACACCTACTGTTGCCTGTGCTTATGTTAAAGGTGTGAGTAGGGTGACAGGCGAGTGGACAAAGAGAGAGAGTGACTGAGGAGAAATAGCAACGATAGCTTACCTCCACTCTGCACAACCGGACACCGGGTCCGAGCTTGCTAGAACCTTCACGGCTAGTGGGAGAAACCGGAGACCCTGCTGGACTTCAGGTCGCAGAGGGGCCCTTCAGTGCTGATACGTAACCGGGGTCAGGAAGAACAGGAGTCAGGCCTGATCAGCCATAGAGGACTTAGTTCTGTCCAAAAGAAGGCTCCACCACAATGTCAGCCGGGCGTAGCTGTTCTACACGGAGTTAAACTTAACTTCTTGCAAGTTAGAAACTCACACACACCAAGAAGTAAGGAGGCCTTAAACCTACTCAGTGATTACTGAACGTGCATCCTCCACCTGAGCAGCTTCCCGGGACGTGCCTGCAAATATCACCAGTAAAGGAAAGAGACTCATTGTGTGTGTCTGCCTTATTGCCTGCACCCCTGCACCGCCATATAACTCGAGGGCTCAGTCTTACCTGTGGAAGACTTAACACCTTGCTGCCCAGTTACAACCCCTCAGAGGATTCACCCTGCAGCGCTGGTCACCCTGATCAGAAACCACAGGTGGCGTCACGAACATTTCTAAATCCCCTGTAAATATCCCCCTTTGAATGAGCGCCCAGGGCAACGGACCGAGCTGCGCTACCCGTGACCTCTCCCCCATTGAAGTGAACGGGCTCGGTGCCGAGTACCCCATAAGCCCTTGTACGTGCGACTCACATGCCTAGTAATTGTGATTTCTCTCTCCAAAGTGGTGCAGAAGCACAATCTCTTTGACTCCGACCTTATAGTCTATTTTTTTCAGCTCTTGTCTCGCTATAGGGTTGTATCTTTTCTGGGCCAGCAACTTTGCACCTCTCATTATGAACAGCTCAGTTCACTCTTCCCAGGATAATGTAAGGCAATCCCCATGAAGTAGCCTATGGGGCACACTGCAACTCACTGATATGTCCACCTTCCACGTACAAGTTGCAGGCTACTTAGGACTTTTAGTTTTAAATGGAACCAATTAACCTGTAGATATGGGATTATGGGATTAATCTGCAGGTTATTAGTGTTCTGACACCATGCAGCACTGGCACTGAGAGCTCCACTGCCAGAAGAAAATTAAATTTATTTTCCCCCAACAGCGTTCAGGTTTCACAGCCACCGTGACTGAAACAGATTAATACCATTATTTCACATGACAGGATTGCTTTAACCTGCTATTATCACCAATTGAGCCGGTGGTAGGTTGGTTTTCAGCTGTAAAACACAGTCATCACAGTTACTGTATGGAGATTGCTCCACATATTTCTTGCACTGATATGACGTGAATGTACATTACATGATGCCAAGGGTTTATGTAATAGATGCAAACTAATGTTCAAATATGCAAGTGTGAATGAAGCCTTTGAATAGAAGTTATAAATCTTGAGATATAAATCTCCATCCAGAATTAAATCACACAATCTGTCGCAGCATTTCAACTATAATATACAGTACAGACCAAAAGTTTGGACACACCTTCTCATTTAAAGATTTTTCTGTATTTTCATGACTATGAAAATTGTAAATTCACACTGAAGGCATCAAAACTATGAATTAACACATGTGGAATTATATACTTAGAGTGTGCAAAGCAGTAATCAAAGCAAAAGGTGGCTACTTTGAAGAACCTAGAATATAAGACATATTTTCAGTTGTTTCACACTTTTTTGTAAAGTGTAATGTATAATTCCACATGTGTTAATTCATAGTTTTGATGCCTTCAGTGTGAATGCACAATTTTCATAGTCATGAAAATACAGAAAAATCTTTAAATGAGAAGTTGTGTCCAAACTTTTGGTCTGTACTGTATATTTAGATACAGTAAATATTTTTTGGAGTCAAAAACACCAAGTATGATAGAAAAGGATGATGTGTTTGGTGCATTATGAGAATGAACCACAAGATGGAGCTCAACACATTGTTAAAAAATGTTCCTATCTTGCTTTTTGCTAAGTTTGAATAAATTACTGTTATTGCATCAATTGCTGAAACGTCACTTTTAGCGGTTCAATATGTCTCAAAACAGGTTTAGAGAAATATACAGAAGATGATGAGAAATTTCACTATCAATAATGATTACAAAAAATCTAATTTGTAAAATCCATATGCCTCAATCAGTAATCATATAGAACAAACAAATGTACACCAGAACCAAAATTACAAGTACCACATTTTATTTATTAAAATGAAAAAATTCACATACTGATTAAAATCTATAAAAAAGTGGGTAACCACAAGATGGCACCATACTCCTACACAAGGCAGTTAGTACAGGCAACAAATGTGTGAGATCATCCAGACGATCCATTTTGATACACAATACCAGACCCCAATCAGAGGGCAATAAAACTTTGACACTCCTTATCTATGAACTGTTCCAATATTTATGTTCATCCCTCTGCCATAATGACAGTTCTGCTTCACATCACTGGTCTTACCTATTGCATTTTTCTGTGCTGTGTTGTGTATAAATATGTGATTCTTCAGATTTTGTATTAGTCTAGCCTGATGAAGAGACCTGAGTAGTCTCGAAAGCTTTCAATTTGTTAACATCTTTTCAGTTAGCCATTAAAAGGTATCAACCACTGAGGACTCTCAATTCTAAATATTTTTCCAGACCATCCAGTGATTCCACTTATATGTAATGTATCCGTGACCTGCCAATATTGTGATCATTGAAAATAACACATGAATAAATAGTCCACTGTAATATAAGTCAGGCCTCCTTCACACGTCCTGGTGATTCCTATACAGAAAAAAACAGTACTGGTGAGATCCGTGTCCGTGTGTACATATGTGACATCCATGTGCAGTCTGTGTGCTGTCTGTGTTTGCTGTCCGTGTGTCAGTGTGTCATCCTTGTGTCTGTGTGACACGTTCTGGCTCACGGGAAAAGCAGTACAGTTCGTGCTGATCCCAGGCGCGGACCAGCTGCTGAAGGTAACTCTCATCATTGTCTCCTGCTCGTTCTGAGATCAGCGTGGCCAGAAGACAATGATGGGAGTTGTATTCAGCAACAGCTGTGTAACTCCCGTGGAAAATAAAAAATAAAAAAACTGTGTGGGCTCCCACGCAATTTTCATAGCCAGCAGAGAGAAAGCCCATGGCTGGAGACTGATGTTAATAATCTGTGACAAGGACAATACCCCATAAGGTTCCTAGGCTATTAATAAAAGCTCACAGCTGTTTGCTTAGCTTTCCTGAATTTATGAGGGACTACAGAAAAAAATGACGTAGGGTCCCCCTATAAATTCAAACCAGCAAATACTAAACAGACAGCTGTTTGCTGATATAAATGGTGCATCCATAAGATGTGCCAAATCTGGTGCTTAGCCTCACACTTCCCACTTGACTTGTGGAGGGGGCAAGTGGGGTATTATTTGTGGGGTTGATGTCACCTTTTTATTGTCAGGTGACATCATGCCCAGGGGTTAGTAATGGAGAGGCATCTATAAGACGCCCCATTACTAACCCCATAGTAAGTTTGGAAATAAACACACAGTCAGAATAAAGTCTTTTATTCTAAATAAAAGTCAACACCGTTTTATACTTTTATTTGAAAATAAAAAAACACAGGTATACTAACCTAACGTCTAATCCACCAATGCCTATGTCCCTGTTAAAAAAGAAAAAATAATAAATAACCATATTGCTCACCTGTCCGAAGTGCAGATAAGCCATACTGTCCCATGGCGTAATCCATCTCTGCAATATCTGCTTTTCAAGATGAAAGAGGTCACTGCCGGTCATTGATTCTGCTTTTCCACACTTCACTGTGAGCCAGGAAGATGAACTGTGGTGTCCTCAATGAGATAATCACTGTGCTCGCGGTGATCAAATTAAGGTCACCGCAGTTCATCATCCTGGCACACAGTGAAGTGGGCACACAGCCACAGTGATCTGCTATAACATTGATGATGTCACCGAGAGTCATTAATGCTGCACTTGCAGTATCTCATTCTCCCATGGTTTTTAGCCTGGATGTTTGCATCATACAACCGTTCAGGTTGTAAACCACATATCGCAGACATGGATCACGGCGTGGGATAGTATTGCTAATTATAACTTTGGACAGGTGAGGGTTATGGTTTGTGGAGACACGGGGGTCAGTGAGTGCTCCGGTCCGCTAGCCAAAACCACATGGACCAGGGATCATCCCACCGAACGCCCGCTCTCCCTTCTCCGTGGGCGTAATACTACTCAGACAACACACAGTGAGGGTAAAACAGTGTGGCAATGCTTTATTGAACCACAAAAACAGGCAAATAACACATAACGGTCCCAGTACAATACCCAACATGATACAAAATTACAGAGTATCACTCTTCCACTGACTCGCCTGGATAAGAGCAGCTGTGACTTCAGAGCTTCCAGGGCCAACTACCCCACCTGTGGTACGTAAAGAGAGGAGGTAATGACAAGCTTAGGAAGATGACAGTCCATTGAAGTACAAGGCCAGGTAACTGGAGGAACACAACCTGACTTCTCCAAACATCTCCATGGAGCAAGTGACCGGTGGATCCCATTCCTGGCTTTCCCAAATGTATCCATGGGGCTCAGGTGATCTCTTACAGAGGCGCATATATCCTCTTTTTATAGTTAACAACTGTCCTTCAAACCCGCATCCAGAGGTAAATGGGAAGAATAGTGATGAGATCAACTATCCTTGTTTAATTATTTAACAAATTTGCACAGTTTTTCCTCCTCTGATTTGCAAATCATCAAGCTAGCTGGCCCGGACAATGTGTAATCAACATACCAGAAAACATCATTGTTCAATTAGCCTGCGTCTCTAGTCATCCAGGATAACAGTACAATATGTTATAGAAAATGTCAACTTACAAGTCAATATTACAGGTTTATACGAACAAAAGTCTGTGTTTTCTTCACCAACTAGAAAGAAACACATAAATTCAAAAGTCAACATATAGATAACAGTCTATTCCTCCAGGCTTGCTGAAAATAGACATCTGGTTAATTAAGATAAAATGCTGTGTCGTCACATGGTTGTTTTTTTTTACAGGGGACTAGTGTTGAGCGATACGATACCGCAAGTATCGGGTATCGGCCGATATTAGCTGTATCGGACTTTCGATATTGACTTTCGATATTTCCCATATATCGTATACCGGAATCGGAATTGTCACTGTCACTGTGAGTGTCCGTCGGTCGGGTCTGTCAGGAGTCAGCGGCACTTACCTGGCAGAAGATCTCCGGTGGTCACGGCCTGGACTGGTTGATGGCCGCCATCATCTTTCCCCGGCGGTCACATGCAGTTTCTCGCGATAACTGCAGTGACTGCTGGGTAATCCCGGCCGTAAAGCAGTCAGTCCGATGACGTCACCGCCGGGGAAGCAGGTAATCAGCTGTGCTGGGCCGGGATGACAGCCTCTGCCTGTCATTCCGATGTAGCAGAGCTGGATCGTCGTGGGACAGTCGTTACTATGGACTGCGTCGGACAGGTGGTATACTGTTGGTTTGTTTTTTTCCTTTTTTTACAGGAGATCGATGGCGTCGCAGGAATGAGAGTATAATAAAAGAAATGAAAACTGTGTTTGTCTCTTTTATTTCATTAAAATACTTTTTTCTTGCTGTGTCTTTTTTTTTATACATTTAAAAACTTTGGGATTAATAATGGATCGGTGTCTTATTGACACCTCTCCATTATTAACCGGGCTTATTGTCACCGTGCAATCAACGGTGACATTAACCCCTTATTACCCCACTTGCCACCGCTACAGGGCAGTGGGAAGAGCCGGGCAAAGTGCCACAATTGGCACATCTTTTGATGCGCCAAATGTGGGGCTGCTGTAGCCTGGTATTATCAGGCTGTTGAGGGCCAAAATCCATGGGCCTTGACAGTCTTTTAATACCAGGCCGCAGCAGTCTGCATTTTACTTGGCTGGTTAACAAAAATAGGGGGACCCTACGCCGTTTTTTTTTTCGAGGGGATCCCCTATTTTTGTTAACCAGCCAAGCTAAGCAGACTGCTGTGGCCTGGTATTATCAGGCTGGCAAGCAGGGTCGGACTGAGGCACCGGGACACCGGAGAAACCTACGGTGGGCCCCAGCTCCTGCGTGGTGGACCCTGATTTGAAAGGATAGGTCACGGGGCAGAGGGGGCGGTGGCCCCGGGGCCCGCGCTCTGAGGGGGCCCACCCGGAGCTACGATACAGTTACATTCTGCGGCAGAGCAGGGAGAATCGCTCTCCCTGCTCTGCCGCCTGGAAGCTATGGGGCCTGAACAGGCGTTGGGGGGCCCGGTGCCAGCAGTGGGCCCCCCACCCGTCATCGGAGGGTCAGCTGTATCGGCATCCAGCCGATAAAGCTGACCGCATAGAGAGAGAAGGAGCGAGCGCTCCTTCTCTCCCATAATCCCCCTCAGCGTATGACAGCGGGCGCAATAACATCACCTGCCGGCGCCCGCTGTCAGACGCTGAGAGGGAGAACAGTGAGCAGCACAGGAGCCGGGAGGTGAGTATTTTTTTTTTTTTTTTTCAATGGGGGTGCAGTCGAGTCCTGGCTGGAGAAGTCGTCATGTCGGTGTGGGCCAGATGGAAAAGACATGAAAAGTGAACAATTCCATTAGAAAGAACATCAGCGGTAAGTCATTATCTGTACCTGTGCTGTAATCTATATGTTCTGTAGGACTGGCATTATTTAACACAGACCATATGGCGGTAATATCAATATTGGTCTTTTTATATATAGATTATTTTGGCCAACAGCACGGTCATTTGCTGAGGTTCTCTGATTAGGGGCCCACTCAGAAGTTTTGCCCCCACTAAACCAAAACCCTAGCTACGCCTATGGCTCTCTCTCTAGTCTTTCTTTCTCGCTCTCTGTTCTTTCCTTCTCGCTCTCTGTTCTTTTTTCTCTCTGTTCTTTCTTTCTCTCTTTTCTTTCTTTCCTCTCTTTCTTTCTCTGTTTGTTCTTTCTCTCTCGCTGCTCTTTCTTTCTTTTCCTCAGTACCAGCCACTGTGCCCTCATTACCATCAGTGTGATCAGCAGTGCTAAATGGTTACACTTGGGGCGAGGATATGTGTGTGATTAGCTGTGAAATGGGTGTTGTCGGGGCGTGGGCTAAAATTTTCAGCGGCGCGAAACACGCGCCGCAGCCTTTAATCCTCTTTCCTGTCTTCCAAATTTGGGAGGTATGCTGTATGACCTCCCTACAACTTCTGGCCATGCTCCTGATGAGCGCGACGGATGGTCTCGTGAGGGATCTCCTCCCACACCTGGACTAAAGCATCCACCAACTCCTGGACAGTCTGTGGTGCAACGTGGCATGGCCTAAAATTTTCTGCAGCATGCACAGCGTGCCACAGCCTTTGTCCCTCTTTCCCTTATTCAAAGGTTGGGAAGTATGATGGTAGGCCCAAGAATATATTTTCTCTGGTGGGTCCAAGGTACTCCAGTCCGACGCTGCTGGCAAAGTCCATGTATGTTGGCTCCTTAACAGCCTTAAATACCATGCCTCAGCAGCAGGGGCGTACATATAAATCATGGGGCCCCATAGCAAAAGTCTGAATGTTCCCCACCCCCCCAAAAAAAAAAACCCAGAGGCATTGTAAATGTAAAGTGCCAGCACAGTGAGGGAAGTTGAGTCGCACAGAGACAGGGGTTTTGGGGGTACTCGGCACCGATCACGTCGACTTCTATGGGGGATGTCACGAGTAGCACAGCTCGGTCCGTGACCTGGGCGATCACTGGAATGTGGGATATTTCCAGGGGATGATAGAATGTTCGTGTAGTTTGTCGTGATGCCACCTGTAGTACCTGGTCAGGGTGTCCAGCGCTGCTGTGCAGGTCCTCTGGAAGGGATGGTGTAGTGCAGGTAGGTGATAAGTCTTCTACAGGTAACACGCTATCCTTCCAGGGCAGATAGATGTGAGATAGAGCAATGGTGCAGAGTGATGTAGCAGAGTGGAGTATGCGACGTAGTAAGAAAGCAGGAAAGGAAACAATTCTTACTACAAAGACATGCAGCATAAGGCTGCCTCAACCCCTCCCATCCAACTAGCTACACCCTGTTCTAACCAGCCTGAGCTAGACCATCCCATTGGGTCCGCCTACACTCAGCTTGCATAGTGTACTGTTGAATGCAGTGGTTGGAGTCAATGGGGTGTTTCCTCCTTACCTGAGAGTAAGTTGTCACACCGCTGGGTGCGATGCAACATCTCTGTGGCGACTGGACCCTCGGGTGCTTCTGTCTTTTCACAAATGCCGGCTTTACCCGGCAATTGAATCAGAGGCTATTTTACTATGTAGAAGTGAATAAACTATAAATATATGTATATATATATATATATGTCACAATAACATGTATATATATATATATATATATATATATATGTATTCTATGTGTGTATATTTTGTGTTTACAAGGAAAGAAAGTGTTTTTTTAGTTGCGATATTTTGTTCCCATAGACTTACATGGACTTCCGGTATCGGAATCGGATATCGGCGATATTTAGTGATATCGGCGATACCATTCCGATCCGATATTTTTGGATATCGGAAAGTATCGCTCAACTCTACAGGAGACTAGTGCTTCAATGTAATGGGCATAAGGTGAGTATCATTGTTGTTTATTGTTGTTTACTATTTTCTGTCTTTTACAGGGAACAAGGACATCTGTGGAATGGGCATAAGGTGAGTATAACTTGTTTTTTATTTTAAATACATTTTTAAAAAAGGGTGTGGATTTTTATTTCAAATAAAGGACTTTATTTTGGGTGTTTTTTATTTACTACATTACTATGGGGTTAGTAATGGGGGCGTCTTATAGACGCCTCTCCATTACTAACCCCCGGGCTTGATGTCAGCTGCCAATACAAAACTGACATCAACCCCAACCCTATTACCCAACTTGCCACAGGGCAAGTGGGAAGAGCAAGGCTAAGAAACAGATTTGGTGCATTTTATGAATGCACCATTTCTGGGGCAGCTGAGGGCTGATGTTGATAGCCTGTGGGAGGCAATATCTGTCACCCCTTCTCAGGCTATTACTATCAACCCACAGCTGTCTGTTTAGCCTTTGCTGGTTTGAATTTATAGGAGGACCATACGTCATTTTTTTTCCAGGGTTCCCCCCATAATTTCACTACGAAAGGCTAAGCAAGTAGCTGTGAGCTTTTATTAATAGCCAGGGAACCTTATGGGATTTTGTCCCTTGTCCCAGATTATTAAACATCAGCCCCCAGCATTGGGCTTTCCCTCAGCTGGTTCTGAAAATTGCACTGGACCCCACAAAGTTTTTTTTATTTAATTATTTATTTTACACAGCTGCTGCTGATCTCAGCAGGGGCAGGAGACAATGACGAGAGCTGTCTTCAGCAGCAGGCAGGTGCCTGGGAACAGCTTAAACTGTACCACTTCTTCCCAGGAGCCGGTACGTGTTCCACTGATGACAAACTTATGTCATATGTGTGTCATCAGTGTGCACATGTGCGGCACACATTTTGTCTGTGCTGCACAAAAACTGACATGTCTGCGGGTTTTTCGCATGGACACACGGTCCGTGTGAAAAACCTCACATGTGCGTGCCACCATTAAATACAATGGGTGTGCGTATGTACATGCGGCGAGATTAATCTGACACATTAATTTGCACATTTTTTGTCTGTATTTGTGATGTTACTGTGGACATATTTGATAGGTATAACAATGTAAACTCAGAAAAAGCACTGTCAGACTATTACGTATCTCCTTATCAGAACTGTTATTCCATAAGGAGTGCCCCCCAAACAAAAAAGAAATAAGGAGACCACAGAGCAGTGAGGCCTACCGATGGTTGAAACGTCATATCATACCATGGCAGAATAAAGCTTTTTTCACTCCTTCACCGGGATTGGACACTGTTCTTACTTTTTCCTGATTGCTCAGTGCACCCTTTTCGTGGCCAAACATTTGAGTGCACCTCCCCACCTGCTTGTTTTCTATCTATCGACTCCTGCCCTCCTTTACTGTATTTTGATTGAGAGGCCAGGCTTCATGGAGCAAGAGAAGGGCAGAGATACTGTCATGGGCGACTGCACCGGGGCCCAGAGGCTCTAGGGGGCCCCTGCAGGGCAGCTAATAATGAGGGCAATCTGGCCTGTGTATCCGACCCCGAGGCTCCGGGGGCGCCTGACCAGATTGCCCTCATGTGCGGCGGGCAGGAAGCGATCCCAGCAGCTCCGCTGCCTACAAGAGAAAATAGTAGGAGCGGAGCTGCAAGGATCCATCCTGCCTCCTGCCTGGCGCCCGCGTTTCCTCTCAGACAGCAGCGCCGCTGGATGACGTCATCATGCAGCGGCTGGCTGTGTCAGAGAGAGAAAGCGCAGGTGCCGGTGATGTTGCGGGAGTGCCTGCAGTGCGGAAAGGTGAGAGGTGCTAATGTGTATGTGTGTGAGCGTGGGTTGGTGTTGTATGTGTAGAGATGAGCGGTGGTGTGTGTGTGTGAGCTTTCGTGCATGCATGTGTATCGCTGCAGGGAAATGTGCAGACAGGTGAATTTTGCTGTGTGTGTGTGTGTGTAAGTGGAGGAGAGGGCAATGATGGGGAAAAGGCCATGATGGAGGTGATGGGGAGAATGCCATGATGGAGGTGATGGGGAGAAGGCAATGATGTAGGTGATGGGGAGAAGGCCATGATAGAGGTGATGGGGAGAAGGCCATGATGGAGGTGATGGGGAGAAGGCCATGATGGAGGTGATGGAGGTGATGGGGAGAAGGCCATGATGGAGGCGATGGGGAGAAGGCAATGATGGAGATGATGAGGAGAAGGCCATGATGGAGGTGATGGGGAGAAGGCAATGATGGGGGTGATGGGGAGAAGGCAATGATGGGCGTGATGGGAGAAGGAAATGATGGAGGTGATTGGGAGAATGCCATAATGAAGGTGATGGAGAGAAGGCCATGATGGAGGTCATGGGGAGAAGGCAATGATGGAGGTGATGGGTAGAAGGCAATGATGGGGGTGATGGGGAGAAGGCAATGATGAAGGTGATGGGAAGAATTCCATAATGGAATTGATGGAGAGAAGGCCATGATGGAGGTGATGGGGAAAAGGCAATGATGGAGGTGATGGGGAGAAGGCAATGATGAAGGTGATGGGAAGAATGCCATAATGGAATTGATGGAGAAAAGGCCATGATGGAGGTGATGGGTTGAAGGCAATGATGGGGGTGATGGGGAGAATGCCATGATGGAGGTGATGGAGAGAAGGCCATGATGGAGGTGATGGGGAGAAGGCAATAATGGGGGTGATGGGTAGAAGGCAATGATGGGGGTGATGGGGAGAAGGCAATGATGGGGGTGATGGGAGAAGGCATTGATGGAGGTGATGGGGAGAAGGCATTGATGGAGGTGATGGGGAAAAGGCATTGATGGAGGTGATGGGAGAAGGCCATGATGGAGGTGATGGGGAGAAGGCCATGAAGGGGGTGATGGGGATAGGGCAATGATGGGGGTGATGAGGAGAAGGCCATGATGGGTGATGGAGAAGACAATGATGGGGATGATGGGGATAAGGCAATGATGGGGATGGTGGGGGAGGAGGAAATGATGGAAGTGGTGGAAAGAGAAATGAGGGGTTGGGGGAGAAGACAATGATGGTGGTAGTGGAAAAGACAAAGATGGGAGTGATGGGGAAGTAGGCAATGATGGGAGTGGTGTAGGAGATGGTAATGATGGAGGTGGTGGAAAGGGCAATGATGAGGTGGTGGGGGAAAAAGCAATGATGATGGAGGTGGTGAGGAGAATGCAATGATGGAGGTGGTGGAATGGGCAATGATGGGAGTGGTGGGGGGAGAGACAGTGATGGTGTCACAATCCACTTTTGGATCTGTGGCAGATCTTGCTTTCCATATTAAAACCTTTTTCCTTTTAGGCCATCGGGGGTTAATGTCAGTCCTTTCCCCTGTGGCTGCTGGTGCAATTACATTGCTGCTGACTTGTCTGGGGAAGGCGGTGACCACTCCATCATCCTTTAAAAGGTCACCTGAGGGGTCAGCTGACTTTGGTGATACTTATGTTTTTGGAGACCAACCAAGCTGGAGTCAGGAGCTTGCTGAGCGCAGTGGTCCTTCTGCTATTTCCCTGATCTGGTGCCTTAGGCTAGTTTCACACTAGCGTTTCACCGAACTGCGTCGGTCTGCACACGGCCGCGCTAAGCTCCGCCCCCGGCCGCACCTCTTCCCGGCCGCTCCGCCTATGGGCGCATCACGCTGCATGCGACCTGTGTACCCTATCTTGTGCGCCGACCTGCGCCCAATGCACCGTGTTGCATTTTGGTGCACTAGGTTCACTGTCAAAAGGACGCATGCACCGGCAAACGCATACCTGCGCACGGCCTGCATACCCAATGCTAAAGATAGGGTATGCAGGTCACATGCAGCGTCATGCGCCCATAGGCAGAGCGGCCGGGAGGAGGCGCGGCCGGGGCGGAGCTTAGTGTCGGCCATGCGCAGACCGACGCAGGTCGGTGAAACGCTAGTGTGAAACTAGCCTCTTTTCCGTGCTGTGCATTGCAGCAGAGAAAGCTAAGTTTTTGTTATTTAGTTGATTTAAACCCTTAGTGTCCGTCTTTCCTTTCCTTTGGTTATTTTGGTGTGGTTCCCTTTATTCAGTCTCACCTCATGGGGAGAGGGTTGGGGGTTTAGCTCAGGGCAAAACAGGAGACAGGGACAGGTCGGTTACTTGGGCCTCACTACCTTCAAGTGTACCCCCAAGATAAGGAAAGACAGGGCCCTCCCTTAGCCTTAGGGGCAGTTCAGGGGCCCAACTTCCTCGTCCACTGTATTCCAACTACTGCCCCGTGATATTATCACCAACCGACACATTCTTTTTTCCCCCTTTCTGGTGAGCCATGGCCCAAATGCAGGCCTTTTCCCAACTGCTGCAGACCCTCACAGATGAGCTTAAGGTGCTGCGGGGTGAAGTGGTGCAGCAGTTACAGCAGTTGTTGGGGTTCTGGGCCTCGGCTCAGGTGCAGACTCTGCCAGAACCTAAGATATCTCTCCCTGACAGGTTTTCTGGAGGGAGAGATACATTTCTTATTTTTCAGGAGGCCTGTAAATTATACTTCAGGCTTCGCCCCCGTTCATCAGGGAGTGAGGAACAGCATGTGGCGATTATTGTCTACCTTCTTAAGGGTGATCCCCAATCTTGGGCCTTCTCCCTGCTGACTGATTCACCATCTTTATGGTCGGTGGATGGGTTTTTTGCGGCTCTGGCGCTGGTATATGGAGATCCTGATGGCGTCTCTCTGGCAGAATCCCAACTCCATAAAATCAAGCAGGGGGACCGGCTGGCTGAGGAGTACTGTTCAGAGTTCAGGAGATGGGCCACTGACACACAGTGGAATGATTCTGCCCTTAGGGGTCATTTTGTGCAGGGTCTGTCCTCAAGGTTGCAAGATACTCTGGTGCAGTACACCACCCCCAGGTCATTGGAGGCCGCCATGTCCATTGTCATCCGGGTGGATAGATGCCTCAGGGAGAGGCATACACCAAAACTGCCCCCTGTTCTCCTTGCTAGGGAGGAGGACACAGCTGAGCAGTCGGACGAACCCATGCAGGTGGGAGCAGTTGGTTCCCAAACGGGGTTGCCTGCGGTTCGACGTGGTGTGGGGGCATGTTTTTTTGTGGGCAGACTAGTCATTTCACTGGGGTCTGCCCAACTCGCACCAAAATACCTGAGCCATCTTAGAAGCCGCATCCCCCTGGTAGTATGGAGGGAGGCGACCAGTGAGTGTATATTTCCTCCATTTCTTCCCATCAGTGTACCCTGTCTGCGAGAGTGGTGATTGGTGGGGTAACTAAGGGAATACCGGTGCTTGTGGACAGTGGAGCAGGAGTCAATTTGGTGGATGCTCACTTTGTCCAGACTCATGGCCTGATGTGTAGGATGCTAGCAAAACCACTAGGCGTCCAGACCATTGACACTGTCCCACTCAGCCAGGGAATGTGACCCAGGTCATGCATGATGTACGCCTGCGTATAGGGACTCGTCATGAAGAGTACCTGTCATGCTACGTCTTGGAGGGTATGCCAATACCCATCATTTTAGGCCTCCTTTGGTTGAAAAAACACAAGCCGGTCATAGATTGGCATTCCAGGGAAGGTGTCAGCTGGGGTCAGTCGTGTGAGGGCTGCTGCCCGGGGCTACTGTTTCTGCTGTCTTTCTGCAACAATCCCCTTCTTCTCCAGTGGGGGCAGCAGAGGTGCTGCCAAGGAGTAGGGGCAAGCACCAACCCTCACCACTAGCCAACCCTGAGAGTCGGAGCCCTCTTGGGAGGAGGGGTCAGGGGAGGGTAGTGGTTTCCTCTGAGAATTGTGTGAGTGTGGTGACACAGGGGGACGCCTCTATTGTCAGTTCCTCTAAGAGTTCACCATCTTGTGGCAAACGTGTGTGTGGCAAAAAACATTCAGGTCCGGACCTGTGTGTGAACAAGTATGTATGGGTGTCCACCAAAAACATCCGGTGGAAGTGTGCTGCTGGAGTCTGGAGTTCTCGGGTGATTGGGCCGTATCGGGTGTGGGCCATTCTCAGTCCGGGACTTACCAGCTGGAGGGTGCCCCCAGTTATGCCCGTACATAACTCCTTCCCCAGGTCGGTGTTCTGGAGATTTGTGGCACCTCCGGAGCATACGTTATTGCCACTTCCATCAGTCCGCGTTTGCCATAAACCTGAGAGTCAGGTGACTGCTGGGGTGAACCCTGGTGGATCGAGGCGTCCTCATCGTAGGTTGTTTTCCAATGAGGTGCAGTGTTGAGGGTCCAGAGGACCCTCATTAAAAGGGGGGTTCTGTCACGATCCACTTTTGGATCTGTGGCAGATCCTCCTTTCCATATTAAAACCTTTTTACTTTCATGCCATCGGGGGTTAATGTCAATCTTTTCCCCCGGTGGCCGCTGGTGTAATTACATTGCTGATGACTTGTCTGGGGAAGGCGGTGACCACTCCCATCATCCTTTAAAAGGTCAGATAAGGCGTCAGCTGACTTTTGGTGATACTTCTGCTTTTGGAGACCAACCAAGCTGGAGTCAGGAGCTTGCTGAGCGCAGTGGTCCTTCTGCTATTTCCCTGATCTGATGCCTTACTTTGCTGTGCGGTGCATTGCAGCAGAGAAAGCTAAGTTTTTGTTGTTTAGTTGATTTAACCCCTAAGTGTCCGCTTTCCTTTCCTTTGGTTATTTTGGTGTGGTTCCCTTTATTCCCTGTCTCACCTCCTGGGGAGGGTTGGGGGTTTAGCTCAGGGCTAAACAGGAGACAGGGACAGGTTGGTGACTTGGGCCTCACTACCTTCCAGTGTACCCCAAAGTTAAGGAAAGACAGGGCCCTCCCTTAGCCTTAGGGGCAGTTCAGGGGCCCTGGTTCCTCGTCCCCTGTATTCCAACTACTGCCCCATGACAGATGGGGTGATGGGAGGAGGAAATGATGGAGGTGGTGAAATGGGCAATGATGGGGTGGCAGGGGAGAAAGCAATGATAGTGGTGGGGAGAAGGCAATGATGAAGGTGATATAGAGGGCAATGATGGGGTGGGGAAGAGGACAATAATGGGATATGGGGGAGGAGGACAATGAGGGGTGTGGGGGATTAGGATGGGAGGAAGGGGGACTTATAATGGACTTAGGAACAGGGGAGGTGGAGGAAGACATTATTATCGCTTATTATCTCTAACACAGTCCCTTAGTCTTTATTGTACTCACCAATTCTGTATAAGACTATCCTTAGTTACATAGTTTAATCTTTTATTATGTATAACACCGTCCCTTATTACATACCATCCTCTCTAGTTATACATGTTGCCGTCCCTCAGGGCCGCTCCAGGTTTTTATGGGCCCCGGGCGAAAGAGTCTCAGTGGGCCCCTTTAACACAGACCACGATTAATGATGCACAGATACTGCAGTGAAATATGGGTATAGTACAATTCCAAACACTTCTCTTCTTCCATTACATGACTGATATCTATTGTAAATTGTACAATAGCTCAAAAACCGCCAAATCCTCACAGCGCACAGTACAGACTGGACAGTATAGTCCTCCATACAATATTATGGGCACCACATAGTCTCCCCCTCATCACCCATATAATACCCCATGCAGGATGTCACCCCCCCATCCCCCATATAATGCTCCATACAGAATACTGGACCCAATAAAATGCTCCATACAGAATACTGGACCACAGAAATTGCTCCATACAGGATACTGGTCCCCATATAATGCTCCATACAAAATATGGAGCTCTCCTCTGCACTGTGCTGCGTTCTGCACTGTTACAGCTCAGGAAATGGCGCTGTGGAAAGACTCCCCATTATCATCATCATTGGCTCCCCATCATCATCATTGCCTGCCAATCATCATCATCATTGCCTCCCCATCAACATCATTGCCTGCCCATCATCATCATCATTGCCTCCCCATCATCATCATTGTCTCCCCATCATCATCATCATCATTGCCTCCCCATCATCATCATCATCATCATCATTGCCTCCCCATCATCATCATCATTGCCTCCTCCCCCCACCACCATCACACATACAGCACCACACACAGACAGCACCGCAGCACTCGCTCACATACACACACACAAAGCACCGCACTACATACACACACACTAATACACACAGACACACACAGACACATACACCTCACATCTCACCTGTCCGGCGTCCGCGCTCTCTCTGCCACAGCCGGCCGCTGAATGATGATGTTATTCAGCGGTGCTGCTGTGAGTGGAAGCGCAGGCGCCCTGCAGGCGCCCCCTGGAGCCCGGAGCTGCGGCAGCGGAGACACGGGGAGAGGTAAGTATTGCGCCGGCTGCTGCCAGGGCCCTGAGCAAGCGAGGGGGCCCAGTGGCAGCACTGGTGGTACCACTCATCCGCTAATGGGTGCCCGACGGCGAGTGAGCCCCCCCGCCTGCTCAGGGCCCCGTCAATTGCCCGGGTATGCCGGGTGCTGATGCCAGCCCTGCCATCCCTTATTATATAGCTTCCTCTGCTGTTATGTACTGTGCTGTCTCTTACATAGTGTATTCTTGTCAATTTGTTATTAACAGCGCCCTCTTTTATTACATAGTCCCCTCTCTTTTAAGATATAAAATGACTGCTGATGGAGGAGCCGGTGACCAGACTACCAGACCATCAGCTCCTCCACTAGAAAAGAAGCTTTCCCATGCTCCATCAGCCATTATTGCATTATACAGCTAACAAGACAGGACGGTATGTAATAAAAAACAGGGCTCTATATAATTCAATATGTAATGGACGGTACTGTACATAACAAGAGAGGGCACTGTATAATAGGGGACCGCAATATCCATAATAAAGGAGACTATGTAATATATATATACGTGTGTGTGTGTGTGTGTGTGTGTGTGACTATATATATATATATATGTAGCTTTGTCACCATAAAAGGAAGGGGACCCAGACACATTTCTTGCACAGGGGCCCCAAGCTGTCAGTGTTTGCCCCTGGATACTGTAGATAGAAAACAAGCTAGTGGGAAGGTGCACCTAAATCTTTTGCCATACCACGGTGCACCAAACACCTGTACTTGTTTTAAACTGCCATTCTGTGTTGAGAGAATCCCGTTAATTGCACCTTCTGACCTTCTTGTTTTCCATTTATCGCCACCCTTTTCTGGTTCTATAAAGCCAGAGCTGTCAATGAAAGAAAAGGAGAGATGGAGATAGAGGGAAAACAAGATGGTTGGAAGGTGCACTTAAATGTTTGGTCATGCCAAGGGTGCAACGAGAGCCTGTACATGGTTTGAACAGTCATTCTGTTCTGGAATATTCCCTTTACACAGTATCAGTCGTTAGCACCATAGCACTGCAGTGCTGGGGTCCTGGGTTCAAATCCAACCAAGGACAAAATCTGCCAGGAGTTTGTGTGGGTTTCCTCTAGGTTCTCTAGTTCACTCCTACACTAAAAAGACATAATGCTAGGGAATCTAGATTGTGACTCCCAATGGGGTCACCCTGGAATTAAAGGCACTATATACTGTAAGTGAATAAAATAGACAAGTGCCAAAAACAAAGTAAAAAAATAAATGTCTATAATTGCAGCACTCCTTCCCAAAAAATGCCAAAAAATCAAATTGTAGACAGCACCCCACAATTTAGAATGAATTGTCTGGTAATTTTCACCATTTTGCCCCACTTTGATTTTTTTTCCTGTTTCTCAGTACATTGAATAGGAAAAAGAATGGTGTCATTCAAAATCACAACTTGTCCCACAAAAAAACAAGCCCTCATATGCTATTGTCAATGGAAAAATTATAAAAAAAGGTTATGGCTCTTGAAAGAAGGGGAGGAAAATAGCGAAAGTGCAGCATGAAAATTCGTCAAGTCTTAAAAAGGTTAATCATAAAGGCAAACAAAAATGTAGTATTATAATTTGAGTTTATAGTCCACTTCCCTCTACAGCAGGAATTCTGCTGCCCTCTGCTGGCTTCCTATTTAATTTTACTAATAACAGTTTACAATGTGCCTATTCAAGAATACCCACATTCTGCGATAAATGCTAGAAGTGCCAGCTAATTCATAGTAACATAGTTATTACATAGTTATTAAGGTTGAAGGAAGACTTTAAGTCCATCTAGTTCAACCCATATCCTATCCTAACCTGCCCTAACATGTTGATCCAGAGGAAGGCAAAAAATAACCCAAGTGGCAAACAGTAAGCTTCACATTGGGGAAAAAAATTCCTTCCCGACTCCACATACGGCAATCAGACTAGCTCCCTGGATCAACGCTGTATCTAGGAAACTAGTGAATATAGCCTGTAATATTACCCATATTAATGCCAACCAGACAACTTTGGAAGAGTCAGATGTAGTTAAGTCTACACTGCTCTGATCAGCTGAAAAAGTATTGACAACTCTCCAAACCTCAGCCTAAAATCAGACACTTTGGGCAGCAGCATGTTAGCACTCGTTCAGATGTGTGTATTACACCACGTCTGTGTGCTGTATGCATGCAAATTTGGTAGAATACAAATATTTTAAGGAATAATACATGTCAATCTTGCAGCTCGCAAGACCATTTGGTCTGTGCGCAAAAATCGCGGCATGCATTATTTTCATCTGTAGTCAATAGATGCAGAAAAACGGATCACATATGGCTTGCCGTATGTATGCCATAAATTTTACATGGATTTGTTGCAATTATTTCTATAAGAAACTGTAATGGACCTAACATTATATTTTAAATTGTTAATGTATAAAACAGATCATACAAAAGTAACAAATTGACAAAATACAGCAGGGGTGGGAGATTAATTTTCCCAAGGGGCCACATGACAGACCATGACTATTGTGGAGGTGGAACAAATAGGCTAAAATTAATTCTGCTCAACATTAATATAATATTAAAAAATAATAATTGTATGACTTAATAATATTATTATTTATTATATATATAATATAATATACTCTGCTCAAAAAAATAAAGGGAACACTCAAATAACACATCCTAGATCTGAATGAATGAAATGTTCTCATTGAATACTTTTTTCTGTACAAAGTTGAATGTGCTGATAACAAAATCACACAAAAATCATCAATGGAAATCAAATTTACTAACCAATGGAGGCCTGGATTTGGAGTCACACACAAAATTAAAGTGGAATGTAATGTCCTTAAAACAAGTCAAAATCATGCTTAGTAGTGTGTGTGACCTCCCTGTGCTTGTATGACCTCCCTACAATGCCTGGGCATGCTCCTGATGAGGCGGCGGATGGTCTCCTGAGGGTTATCCTCCCATGCCAGGACTGAAGCATCCGCCAACTCCTGGACAGTCTGTGGTGCAACGTGACGTTGGTGGATGGAGCGAGACATGATGTCCCAGATGTGCTCAATCGGATTCAGGTCTGGGGAATGGGCGGGCCAGTCCATAGCTTCAATGCCTTCATCTTGCAGGAATTGCTGACACACTCCAGCCACATGAGGTCTGGCATTGTCCTGCATAGAAGGAACCCAGGGCCAACCGCACCAGCATATTGTCTCACAAGGGGTCTGAGGATCTCATCTCGGTACCTAATGGCAGTCAGGCTGCCTCTGGCGAGCACATGGAGGGCTGTGCAGCCCTCCAAAGAAATGCCACCCCACACCATTACTGACCCACTGCCAAACCGGTCATACTTTCATCTGTGAAGAGCACAGGGCGCCAGTGGCGAATTTGCCAATCCTGGTGTTCTGTGGCAAATGCCAAGCGTCCTGCACGGTGTTGGGCTGTGAGCACAACCCCCATCTGTGGACGTCGGGCACTCAGACCATCCTCATGGAGACGATTTCTAACCGTTTGTGCACACACATGCACATTTGTGGCCTGCTGGAGGTCATTTTGCAGGGCTCTGGCAGTGTTCCTACTGTTCCTCCTTGCACAAAGGCGGAGGTAGCGGTCCTGCTGCTTGGTTGTTGCCCTCCTACAGCCCCCTCCACGTCTCCTGATGTACAGGCCTGTCTACTGGTAGCGCCTCCAGTCTCTGGACACTACACTGACAGACACAGCAAACCTTCTTGCCACAGCTCACATTGATGTGCCATCCTGGATGAGATGCACTACCTGAGCCACTTGTGTGGGTTGTAGAGTCCGTCTCATGCTACCACGAGTGTGAAAGCACAACCAACATTCAAAAGTGACCAAAACATCAGCCAGAAAGCATTGGTACTGGTACAGGTCGACTTGGCGGGGTGCCGGGGTATGTAAACTTTTGAGCACAACTGTAAACTGCTACTACCAATGTATATACAATATGTATGGTCCAATAAGGGGGTGATTTACTGTTCTGCAAGTGATGTATGTAATCAGGGACATAACAACTGTGGTCACAGAGGTCACGACTGCGACCAATCCCATGAAGGTGAGAAGCCTGCTGACGCCAGCGCAAAGTTCAACTGAATGTGTGTCCTCGGATGCACATTCAGCTGAAGTGTATTACGGCGCAGAAATCCATCAGGTCTGTGCATGGCAATATACGCTGCCAGTCAACCAGGCATGCATGTGACTGTTGGTGCATGTCAGTAACACCATATAGTCCCTTTGCCTGCACATTGAAGTTAGCTGCTGGCTTCAGACGAGGACGTAACGATGCAGGGGAGTGGATGGGAGGTGAGTATAATTGTTTATTTTTTCTATGCATTAAAGAAAAACTGCAGAACGAGGGACATATAACAAGATGGGTGATA